>CAJGYO010000001.1:51162034-51654956 GCA_904845875.1 Miscanthus lutarioriparius | reverse complement strand
CAACGCCATGTCTACATAGAAGCATGAGCAGGGGTATGGGGTACTCACGCATCGGTTTGCAGCCAATCCATGGCAGTGGGCCTTGCCCTCCATGCCTGCTACCACCACTACCAACCGACCAGATAGCCAACATACAAAAAAAATACAAATCATCTCTCATTATCAATTTTAGAGAAAATACGGTATGGAAGAACAACATCCTACTGTTTTGAGTACCTAAATATGCAATCCATCATTCTAAGTAATGATAGGGCCTAAAGAAGCTACACAAGCATCATAGAAAGCATATCAGGAAAATAAAGAAAAGGCAGGCACCTGATCTCAAAGGCCACAAGAGCAGGTAGTGTCGCATATGACGACAGTCCATCACTTGGGGATGCCATCGCCTCCATTGCAGCAATGCACACCTCGGCCTCCACCACGAGCCACGGGCTGACAAAGATATGAAGAACAACATCCTACTGTTTTGAGTACCAATATGCAATCCATCATTCTAAGTAATGACAGGCCCAAGAAGATACACAAGTATCACTGAAGCATATCAGAAAACAAAGAAAAGGCACTGAGCTCAAAGGCCACAAAAGCGCTGTGGTAGCACGGAGGCGATAGGTCCACCATGGGGATGCCATCGCCTCCATTGCAGCACCTGCAGTCTCGGCCTCCACCACAAGCGCCGGGCAGACAGCAGAATAAGGACGTGAGGTGATGGTGCTTATGGATGGCATCCACGCATGGATGTGTGCTAAATATAATTATCACAAGTTAGGTCTAACAAAAGATCAAGTAAGATCATCTAATGCCATAAGTTCGCCATAGATTAGTGATCAAAATTCCTAAAATGCTGGAACCAAAACTCTCACGTGTGCATATGCCCATTTAGTAGAAGCATACATGTAAAACAACAAGAAACGCATATAGGAAATCCAAACACGATGATCAAGTAAACCAACAAGCAAAACATGGATTCACTTTGCTAACGCTCATTAAATCTATTTTCAAATTATGAACACGTATCCTGCTATGCAAAGGAGGTATAGTCACCAAAGTTCTAGATTCCCTAACCCTATTAATCAAAGTTCCTACCCAAAAGAATATCAAGTTCAATTATGCTCTAAGTGGAAAATACCTCGAAATAGTTCAATTATGCTGGAACCAGTAGTAGCGGTTAGCATGGGATCTACAGAAGTAGATGTGCATCATGTTTGAACACCTATTTTTCTGAAATTGCAACTTTGGTTCATCAATCCTCCACTGTTCCTCACCCGGAAACCTAAATTTTTCTTCATTACCTGCAGCAGAGATCTTGTAACAGGGCACCTGACAATAGTATGGCTATCTTGGCTTTCTAAACCACTTATCATCAACATATCATGAAAAATTATTTCAGTTTAGAGCAATCCATATAGCAAATTAATTTTACCTCCTGTGTTAAGTTTAATTAAGTTTACAACTTATTTCCCTCTATTGTAGATCACAAATGTAGAAGGAAACTTGGGTACCTATTCCATTCAGTGGTTGCTGGAGTGTCTCTCTCCTGGTTTACTTCCTTCTTCACCTCCTTCAAAATTATGCACAAAGAAAATGGAAGTAGCTAGAATTCAGGAGTTCCATAGAGACAATATGAATTAAAATTAAAGCAAAGCATGATGAAAAAAGCTGACATCAATGAGCTGCACTTGACATGATATGCTGCTGACATCTTTGAAGGATAAATTCGGAGTCCTCTGTCACAGTAGGTAGTAAGCTCTGTGACACCACATTGTGATTTAAGTAATTGGATTAAAAATTATAAAATGTTTTTTGTGAGAACCACCAAAATGCAGCGGTATACCATTTCTCTGTATTGTTTGTTTGAAAGCTAAATCATAAGTGTAAGTGAAGGCATAATACAATTTGACGACAACCACACAAACACAAATACGAATCAAGAGAGATCCAGATGGGAAATGAATGGACTGAATCTGGAGGTCCTCAAAGATCCGAGATGAGGGAAAATGAACATGCACGAATCGGGACGTGGCACACTGCATGACCAAGCCGGCGTTAAGCTATGCCGGGAGATGGCGGCGGGGTCGTGGACTGTTGGGGAGAAGCAGTGTGTCGTCCTCTCTGCTCTTCTAGTAGTAATGATGGTGTGGCTCGCGCACACGGATCTCTAGTCGAGAAAAAAGGACACCTCCAAGCTGCCGCCGTGCTTTCTGGACTCTGGCTGGCGGCGAGGCGCCAAAGACAAATACTTAGAGGATCCTCCTCACAGATGTGGCCACCTCATCTGGATCCGCGACCTTCAACCCGCCGGGACCTCGCCGCTTCACTCGTTCCCGTGTCAAGTGTGCCATTACCATCGCCCACCTCCTTCTCCATGGACGACGAGCATCTTTGGTGGATAGAAGTTGTGGCCGTGGATGACGGGTTCGAGATCTGGGGTTGGTGGACGGTGATGGCGGAGCTGCGATCTTTGAGCGCTTGGCGGTACCTCTTCTGCAACGGGTGGAGCGGAGAGGGGCAGGTGGGACGGCGAGGGCGATGGCTGGCAGCGGCGTGAGGCCGAAGGCGAGGGCTCACGAGGTCGAGGGCTTGGGCGAGGGCGAGGGCGGTGGAGGGAGCGAGGCTTCAGCAGCAGGCAGACGCGCGATCATAGGCTTGGGCGGACCCACCTGCGCCGTGGGATTGCAGGCTTGGGAGGAGGTCCCACTTGCTGCGCGCGAGGATCTCACGCAGGCAAGGCACCGACCACGACGGGATCGCAGGAGGTAGGACGATAGACCCATGTTGGAATGTCGCACCAAAAAGTGTCAACACTTTGTTCTTTTTAGTTGTAGGTCCATGATTTCTATAAGTATGTGAGGCCAAACGATGCTTCTGAAGAGCTCAAGACCGAATGGTCTGCATGTGGAATGTTAAATCATGGATTATTCCTATAAATATTTGTCCAATAAATATGTATGCGCTCATGCTATTTTTTTACCTGTAATAAAAGACCTCCCCCTCCCTCTGAGCTTTAGAATCTAAGCGGTTGTGCAAGTCCAGGTGATTTCTCGGCCTCTCCTGCATTAGAGCATTCAGGAACACAAAAAAATTGATCAAATGGTGCCAACACCAAGAAAGTAATAAAATAATATGCTGCGAAGATTATGGAATAATGATATGCTGCAAAGAATATGAAATAATTGCTTTGTTAAATGTAAAAAAAAATAATTTTCATATCTGAGAAAGGTAATAAAAGTACTATTTAATAGAAATTAAACCGTAGTCAGCATTGTGAAGAATGGTTGGAAACTCGGAACCACTAAATTAAAGAAAGAAGTTATTGGTTCACTTACACTCGAAATTCCAAACACTCGATATTCCAATCTCTAGCTGCCTGCAAAGAAGATAAAGAGACACATCAGAATGTATAGAGTGTGCGTCGCAAATTGCTTGAATAAAATGCAGCATATGAACACAAATCACATTTGCTGACACAGGTCACTACCTCTTTGTGCCTATGTACTGTCAGACTGAGAAGAAGGAGACGCAAACCTCAACCCTGGGGAGGACCAGGCTTGGGCAGAGATGAAGATGAGGGAAGTGCCTTCACCTGGTACCGGTCGTGCCCCAACCTTGCATCTCCTTGGCGACCTTCCTTGAGCAGGTGCTTCATCTCGTCGACCTCCAACAGCTGTGCACACGAGGGGTCAGTACCGCACCTAGGGTTTGGGCGACGAAGAAGCGCCGGAGGGCAACGGGAGGTGGGCGGGACCCTAGCAGCGGCGTCGCCGACGTCCACGCCATCGCCATCCACGAGGATCTCCGATCAGGGGCGGCGGTGGCGTTGGGCTACGGCCCAGAGGTGAGTCGTGGAGGAGGAGAAGGACATGGAGTGGCGAAATCAGCGAACGGGGGTCGCTGGCGGCGGCGGCGGAGAAGACCCATGAATCGAGTAGGATCGCGGGCACCGACGGAGAAGGCAGGAATCGGGCGGAGGCGTCGACGGACGCGAGCGGAGGGCACGAGGCGAGCGGCGACGCGGATCTCACGCGTGGGCAGACTGACGACGCGGGATCGCAGGAGGCAGGAGGATGGACCCACGTTGGAATGTCGCACCAAAAAGTGTTCACGCTTTGTTCTTTTTAGTCGTAGGAGATTCTACTGTTTGATGAGTACACATATGTTATTATAGCTCAGTAGCCCGCGCAACTACGCGAGGGTTTCAGGAAGAGTTGCTAAACCATATATATTGCACATTTCTTAAACGTTGGCTGTTTCCATGTATTTAAAGGCTACTATCTGTGAAAGTTTTCATATATATTGCACATTTCTTAACGTTGGTTGTTTCCATGTATTTAAAGATGTAGGCTACTTGAATATGTGAAAGTCGATCTCACATATTTTCTTTTCATAGTTATCAAGTCATTGTTTGTTCCCATTGCAACGCATGGAAAGGTCTATACAGTAGAGTTGGTGAGCCTGTGACGATGCGCTCTCCGTGACCGTGTTAATTTCACGAACTTTGATTTTTAGATTAAGGGACAATTGTCTGGCGGACATCCAAAGTGATGGTTCGGACACCCACTTTGGAGCATTTTACCAGAAGACGCTCTGGTTTGGTGAAATGAGGCCACAGGACACCATGGACCGGTTGCAGCCGGTTGAGGAAAGAGAACAGCGGTAAAAAGACATTCTTGCCCCTGTCGCTTTCTTCTTCCTCTCTCCCTTTCCCTTTTTTTGTTTCCTGTCCCCGCCACCCTCTCCGCCTCCTGCACCCGCCCCCTTTCTTCTTCCCCGGCTCTTTCTATTCTTTCTCGCCGGCGCCTCCTGGGTCTGCCTCCGGCCCGGCTCCCCCGCGCTTCGCCGCGCTGCCGGCGGCCTCGGTCTGTAGCCGCCCGCGTCCGCCCGCAGGTCATGCGTAGGTCTGCAGTTGCCCCCGCCGGTCTGCAGGTCGCCCGCGTCCGCAGCGGCAGGTCGTGTTCGTCTGCGCGTAGGTCGCGTGTCTGCTCGCACGCCCGCAGGTCATCGCCGTACTCAGGCCAAGCCCCGCCATGGCCGCGAGCTTGGAGCTCGCCGGTGCCTGGCCTGTGAGCAGCAGCAGTGCACGCAGCAATGGAGACGCGGCGCTGAAGGTAGGCCTGGAGGCACAGCTTGGTAGTCGCGACCGTGCCAAAGTCGGCCCGCGGTGGCCCCGCCACGAGTCGGTAGCCATGGAAGATCCGAGCCGGGGCGTGCGGGCGGGGCTGTGCGCACACGGCAGCGACCAAGGCGCAAGCACGCTTCAGCTGTGCATGGGGCCGCAGGTCGCGGCGGCTGTGGGGCATGAGGAGGCTGCGGCGGCGCGTGAGGCAGCAGGGCGCACTGGCAGCGGGCCATGATGGCACGGGCGATGGGAGCTCGGCAATGGTGGTCCTGGCACTGTGAGGGAAGAGGGGGCGGCGCTAGCACGACAAGTGGGGAGGAGAGCTCAACCAATGGAAGAAGAGAAGAGGAGAGGATGAAGAAGAAGATGACAGATGGAGGCCCGCGCGTAAGTGAGAGGGAGAGGGGCGGACCCAACTGTGGCTTAGGGGCACCGGATGTCCAAAACGAAATTTTCTATCTCCTCAACTGGTCCGCAGTGTCCTGTGGCCTAATTTGACCAAACCAGAGTATCTTCTAGCAAACTGTTCAAAACGGAGTGCCCATCAACAAACGACCATCACTTTGGATGTCCAACAGACAATTATCCCTTAGATTAAATATCACTTTAACATCAGCATTTAATTTCATAGTATTCTTATCTTATCGTGCGATTTGTGCGTTTTTTTATAAAAGTTTAGTTATCTCGTGGTAGAAGTGAAAAAAAAAGGTGAGTCGAGGGAGCCAGCCCATCACGAGCTTTTTTATCCAGGACTACGACTACGAGACACCCAAATTAAAGACACGGATCCTTGATAGTTTGATACCTCCGTTACTCCCTCGTTCCGACATTTTAACTGCCTGCGCGGCTCCGCTCGCCTACGCAAGGCATCGAGTGCGGCAGGAAGGACAAAGAAGCCACATGACAGCAACAGTAGTGAAGATCCGCTGAGCCAATCAACATGACATCTCAACCCTCAAGAAACATGTACAACGATGGTTAGTATGATCCTACCAAAATTTTGCTCCTCATCCAGCTGCCCTTTCAAGGCAGATGGGGAAGACAAGTAAAGAAAAGAATCAGTTCAACTATATGGAGAATTATATGACCTGCCTATATGAACAGGAAAAAAAATGGTGCTTCCCCATCCTGACAATATCCTCCAGCAACGGTGCCTTTTTGTGCTCCAACTCTTCTTCCATGTAAACATGTTGAACTGCTGCAATCAGAAAACAGAAAGCAAGAGCACTGGTGGACTGAAAGTGCACCCGACGTGGTTCAGAAAAATCTTGAATTGTTAGCTTCAGTCATGGTCATTGTCCCAAGGGCTTCTGCTTGTAACCAGACTTCTGCCTTTCAAGTAACTTCACCTTGTTCTTGAGCTTTTTGTCTAGCTTTTTAATATATTTCTCCTCCCTTTCCCGGTCAGCAATGCCAGGCCAGAACACCTGACCAGTTAATGGCCACAGCCATTGATCATTTCCAGGATGCATGCCATCATCAGCTTCTTCTGCCAGATCCTCATCCATGCTCTTCAGAAGGGTGAAATCGAAGAACTTTACCCACATCCCATTTCTTTTATCGAGCAGATGCTGCTCTCTGGTATCCCCAGTGAAAGGGTTAAGGTAGACCATCTTCCTTCCACTGTGATAAGCCCAGACATTTACAAGGACTTCCAGGATTCGACAATAGCAGTGCCTTCTCTGAGGTAAAAGAAGAGTACCAAGTTTAGTTGACATTTGCACCAAAATATATCAACAATTGTCAAAACAAAAAGGAAAAGATATGGTCACCTCAGGTTCTGATGCCCCAAGGAAGCAAGAGGCTGGCTCAGTACTATTCACATTCAAGCTATGAAGTGAATCGACAAATATTCTGCAAAATACAACCCAAACCAACGTTATGAACACATAAGTGAATTGCCTCTTAGAAATAATAAGCAAAAAGTGAGAGATCAGAAGTACCTTGAGAACATGATGAATTTCAAAAATGATGGGGTGGGCATGACCCAGCTATGAAGAGTAGACCAATGATCGCCATCACTGGGCATTGGTGGAAGGGCCATGACATTCTCTGGCAATCCATACATAGTCCTAAATGCATCTTCAAAAAGAGATCTGTGACAAGAAAACACTGTTGAAGATAATGTTCCAAACAATTAAGATGGAATAGTGACCTCGTGCAGTGCACAATATGAGTTGCATAAAGTACAGCAAAGAGTGATTGAAAAGGTCCGGACCATGTGAGGTGACAGTGGTTGAGTTGTCCTAAAGCCTGTTTACTAGAAACATAGTTTTAAGGAAGAAAATAGAAAATAAAAAGGAACATGCTGGGGCATTCGAAAAGCACCTGCAATTGCCAGCATTTAGAGAATCACACGTCAACCAAAAGTCAGAAGTTTGGTCCATATCCATTGGTGACCAGTAGTATACAACATCCTCGTTACTTTCTCCAGACGTAATTTCCTCTAAAGTTTTTTCAGCACTTTCAGACAAGGATACCTGATAAGAGGATATTAAGATGACATATATTCATATCATTCTCAACAAAAACAACCTCATTATTTCAAGGCTCAGCAGATCCAATACATGGAGGAAAATGTAAACATGTTTTTAACATCTATAAGACAACAGTAGTTATCCCATTTTGTATTCTCACTATTGCATTATGTGCTAGCCTAACAAGTGGCTAACAGGTCAACGTAATTACAGATATATAAATCAATTTTTAGAATTGATAATTCAAACCGAGATAAACGGAAATACCAAATGTTTTGAGATTTGAGATGTTCTCAGTTTAGAGTGAAGCAATATGCTATAGCACAAAGTAATTTAGCTCTGGCCATTATTACCAAACACATGCAGCAAACAAGAATTACAGTTCAAAATCCGTTTCAAAAGATGTATATCCTAATCTAGTCTCATAAAAACAATTTTGAGCCTGAACATCCAAATTGTCCTTCACACATCAACCATTATATGGTGTAAATAACATCTTATTAGTTTTTAGGGTAGTTTTGCTATATGATCTGGTTTTGTAATATTGTGGCCAGATTTTAGCTGACAAGATTTGCTATATGATTCTGGAGTAACTTGGTTGCAGGACGAGTAGTTGATACGATCAGAAGAGCATAGCAGGACTCTAGATGGATTGTTTCAATCTAAACCTGACAAAGATCTAGGAACTGTCAAGAACGGAAATCTGGTTTTAATTGTGACACATCTCTCTATTCTCATCAAGTTCAAAGTCTCCAAAGCGAGGTTCATATTTGAAGAGTTGAAGTACTTTTTTGTGAAGACTTGAGGTATTTGCTGAAGTACGGGTTGTGAAGCAATACCCTCTTGTGGAGGAGATCATTTTCTACATCGACACTGTTCAAGAGTTGCATGCTTAGACGACATCTTCTATTTTGGATTTTGGATGTAATTCGTCTCTTTTATTTTTCAAGTCTAGCGCATAGTGCCAACTCTCCAAATGCAACGCCATTGCATTCACGTTGCATTTGAGAGGGGGTGTTAAGGTATAATAGTCAAGGGTATTAATGTAATCCCCTAGTCTAGGGTTTCCCTCCTGTGTCCCTCATGTACTCTATACATAATCCCCATTGGGCCTCAATATTATAATCTAGTCTAGTCTCTCATTATTCGCAACAATGTCAAGTAATGGCTTGGGAAGTCAGTGTGACGGGTTTCAAGAGGGTGATATGTACAATGTCCTTTTTCTCAAAGAGAAAAAAAAATATAAGAAAGCTGGTATGACCAATATGACCAAAAGTCCAAAACAGACAAAGTTCTATGAAAAAGGAAAAACTGGTACCTTTCTTCCAGCAGCCCGCCATGACTGGAAACCTATCCATGGTAACTTGTGTACATTATCAACTCTGTTTGCAATGGCAAACATAGCACCAAATTCACAAAGAAGATCTCGATAGTATGGGTTGTCTAGAACTGAAAGCCTGGTAACGGCATCAACATCATCTGATCTCGGTCGCCTTCCACCTTTTGACTTGAGATAATATGCAAAAGTAGGCATAAGCTTTGAATGAACATGTGCACCAATATACATTAGCTCAGAACTTAACTGCTGTGGAGGGTATTCCTATATATGTATTAATAAACAGAAAAATGCTACTAACTATCGATCATTCAGTGTACCAGTTCAAATAAAACTCAGGCTGGATCATGGTGACGGCGACAATCAAATATCCATAAGAGACACCAGTATATGTTCAACAATGCAGACAGACTGAACTGGGTCGATGCTTCCCCAGTACATAGTGTAAATATCTCAAATTTTATATATAGTGGTAGAGATGATGAAAACTAAGTAAAATAATATTATTGAGCACCTCATGGAAAGTGGGAAATTATATAAGCTTCTGGATAAGACATGCAGTGAAGTAAATTTACCAAGACTTACAAGTGTAACACCACGATACAAAGATCCATGGTGTAAAAATGGCCATGCCCCCTCTCCACTATAGATCTCATATATACACACAGGTTGCCCAGTCCTTTCTAGTTCACCTTCGTCACGTTCATTTCCTTCTGGCTTTAGCCTTTCTGATTTACGAGCGTTTTTGTACACTTCATCCCATGATAACAAAGGTCTTTCCACTCTTTCATCAATCTGCGTTGCAAAACAGCATACTTGATTTAGTTTGCCAATTTAGAAAAAAAAATAGTCTCATTGGACAAGATAGGAGAAACTTGCCTCCTCCATTTCTCTCCTCTCAATGTCTTCAAAGATTTCAATTTCACTTAAGTCATACCAATCGGACAAACGAGGGTAATCATATGAAGTATCATTGGTATCAGCATAAGTTGTTTGGTTACTTTGAGGGAATTCTCTAAGAATATCAACAGTCTTTGTGCTGGTATGGCTTTCATCTTCCAACAAACTATTTTCTAGTACAGCTTTCATCTCGAAAGGATCCCACAACCAAGTTCGTTCTTGAACTTCAGAAACAGAAGATGGCAATTTTGCATATGAAGGAAAATGAATAACACTTTCAAGAAGCTTAACATGAGCTTTAACACAATCATGTGCTAACATGTTCTTGGAAAGTAGCTTCCCTTCCAGAGCAACAGAATAGGCAGTATCCAAAAGCTTTTTTTCTCCTAAAATTTGTATGAAAGCTGAAGAAATCGTGCTTGGGTCGGCAGAATCGAAAAGGAAGCCATGGACACCATCACTGACCTGGAACAACACATTGTCAAAAGTAGTGGTAAAGATTTACAGGTGAATAGCATATTATGAATTCAATCGAGTGGCATACATATTTTGTTATAACAGTAAGATTTGGTGCAACAACTGGAATTTCAGAGGACATGGACCGCAATAACAAAGGAGGGAAGCCAGGCTCTTGTCTTAAAGATCCATAGAGAACAACATCCACAAACATTAACAGGTTCCTAATATCATGAGTCATGGAAATTTGCTTTATGGAGACATCAGGTAAACCCATGTGCGAGGTAAGTTCCTGTACAACAAAAAATTAGGATGATATTAGCATGTGACTTTGTAAACACAAGAACAATGAATTACTAAACAGACGCGCAAGCGCCCATTCTAAAATGTTTTTGAAGAACAGAACAAATAGAGAGAGGAAGGACAAGAAAGGTGTTTATCTAATATGTGTGTGTGTGTGTGTGTGTGTTTACTCTTTGGTACAAGCTTTCTGCATCGTTCGAAGAAAAAAAAAAGCATATGAGGTTAACGCAAAGTAAAGTACCCAAGTAATTAACTAGAGGATGGATAGTCATTAGAAATAAATAGGTTAGCCAGCTAAAAGCATGTCCAACTAAACATACAAGCTTGAAGGCTTAAGAAATTCAAGATCTTGCTTTAGTGAAGTTCACAAATGCACTGCACAGTTACTTTAAATGCCAAAGAATTGTGAAGTAGAAAAGCAAAAATAAGATCTGGCCAAGTTCTGCCAGTTACTTTTGACTTTAAAAGGATGCTTCCATGGGCATAATATGGTAACGATATTGGCTCAGCAAACCAGCTTAAGCAGATGACAAAAAAAACCATCACTGAGGTAGAAACGGTATTTCTTGGAAGTTTCAATAGCAAGGTATTTCTCCCAAAGGTCACTATCTAATTTGTGGAATATTCATTACCTGGAAAGCGGATTTGTAGGCATCAGAGCCATTTCCACAGAAAAAAATAAACTGCACCGTCAGATTTTTAGTTTTTGCTATATCCAAAATTTGTGGAGCTGATGCACGCATGACTGTGACATAATCCCATGGCAAATCATCAACGAACAAGTAGCTTCCAACGACCAAAATAACGACATCACCTTTTTCAATCCCATGCTGCTTTCTTATAGTTTCTTCAGAATGTGATGAACCAAATCTTTTAGCAGCCCAGATATCAACTGGAGAACCAGAAATCACCAAAAAGTTTCCAGAATCAAGAGACGAGTACAAGAACTGAAATCAGATAGCTAAAGGTCAGACAGAAATTCAATTTCAGCAATTATTCTACAGTATTGAGTTGAGGGTGGTACATACAGGAAGGTAGCTATCTGGAAAAACAACATAAGCGCATGCATTAAAATGAGTCCTCCAATCTTCAATGACATTTGGAATGGAATCACGTAACTCTGCATAATTTCTAAGATGTTGTCCAAGAGTTTCTTCATGTATAAGCCAAACCACTGGTAAAAGCCGGAAAGGTTCCTGCATAAGACTGAAAACAATATGAATGTGCTAAGTGCCAAACAAAGAAATGCTACAGAAAAAGGGAAATGAATTCCAAGAATCGAATATTACATGAACAAAATGACAAGTCATTTAATGGAATAAATAATTTCACAAAACAGCATGACCACATCAGCTGTTCTTTTTTTTGTCCAATAGGAATGCTAATAGCTAACCAAAATTTTCCATTAGCAAATTGTGTTTTATTACATGCCAACCCTGGAGCATAAGACATGTAGTAGCAGAATGCTCACATTGAAACAACCCTTTTCCCTTCGAGAGAGCTTAATAGCACAGCATTGTACCTACAAAGTTAGGAACGGAGAATAGAAGTGTAATAGATAAATAAGACATAATAATAGCAGTGAAAATATTCCAATCTTAAAGTATTAGCAACTCACTTTGACCAGTCGACAGATTTCAAAGTCCCAACGTTCACAATACTTACAGGGCAAATATTTTCCCAAATATCACGAGCTTTCCCATCTGTAAACGCTAAAACCTAATCCATAGCAACACCATGAGTGGCATGGGGTATGAAGTATTCTCGACATCAAAAAATCAAGAATGACCACCAAAGGGCGGCTACATGTTCCAAACAAGTTTCACAAACCCAAGGGTACAATGTCACAACCCAGTGGCATACCCACCAAACTAGAAGACATTTTGCAATCTGTAGAAAATATTGTTGCATGGAAACTCACCTCAACTTCGTAGCCCAGACTCACAAGACTTTTCGCAACAGTTGCAAGCATCAGAGATTGTGCATCTATGTTCATATTTCCAACAGCCTGAAACAACCGGAGCCAAAGTCAACTCTCCATGACATGCAGTTTAGCATTAAAAAAGAATATGTGTTAGACCTAACTAATAAAGAAACAGAAAAGCACGCAAACAATACAATACATGACATGCGTATATCTAGGTAAGCATGTCTGTTCCTCCATCTAATACTAAACTCTGACCAGTACACCGCATTTCATTAGTAAATCCAAGGAAAGCTCTACCAGACCATTTAAAAACTAGGCATCTTTCAATGGTACCGAAATTCACAACCACTGCAGCGAAATGGCAGGTGGCGAGTGATTCTATCAGGGTTTGGGAAAATGCGCAGGTTAAGTAGTGGTGCACTCACGAGCGCTACCCTGACGGGCGCGAGGCTGGCCCACCGCCGCCGCTCGGATCTCGCGGCCTCGAGTCGGCTCTCGCCGTCGAACGCGCGCAGCACTAGGCTGGAGGACGAGAACCGCATCGCCCCGGCTTCGCCTCCCTCGAGGAGCGGCGGCGCCTCCCCGTCCTCCCCCTCCGCTGCGTCGCCGTCGCCGTCGCCGATGGGGAGCAGCTGCCAGACCACTAGCAGGGAGGCGGTGAAGAGCGCCACGAGGAGCGCGAAGAAGAGGTGGCTCGGGCGGCACGGCAGCCCTGGGCGCCGCCGTCTCCGCGCCGAGGCCGCGCCCGCGGCGGCGGCGGCGGTGGAGGAGGAGGACGCGCCCGGGCCCGCGGTGGGGAGATGGTGCGCGGCGTCGGCGTGCGCCCCGCGCCGCCACATTGGAATGCAACCCCGCGGCGGCGGCGATCGGAGCGGAGCGGCGAAGGGTGAATTGGTCGGGTCTGGCCAGTGAGGGTGAGGAGCTGCTCGTTGTTGCTGAGTAGCTGCTGTTACATGGGAGTGGGACGCGTCCCGATGCGAGCCGCGGGCGCGGTGCAGTCGAGTCTGTCAGGTGGCGCGGGCGAGGAGGGGAGAAGTGAGGAGGCGGGTCGAGATCGGGCAAAGCAAGGCAACCGCCGCGGCGCCGAAGGAGATGCCAGATGGATGAATCAGTGGACCTCTGTTACGAGCGAGCCCGAGCTAGAATACCGGAGCTCAAACGATATTTCCCCGTAGCGTATAGGATGTCATGTCGGACATAGGGACATGGATACGTACGCCACGACGTATCTTTCTTTGGTGTTGTTTAGTTTGCCAAACTTCTAACTTTGGCACTCAAAAAAGAAGATTCTCCGTCACATCAAATTTGCGGTATATGTATGAAGTATTAAATGTAGATGAAATCAAAAACTAATTGCACAGTTTGGTTGAATTTTACTAGACGAATCTTTTGATCATAATTAATCAATGTTGGGACAATAATTCACAAATACAAACGGAATTACTACAGTGTTTGCCGTCACATCAAATACTGTGTAAATGCCGATTCCGGCCGGAACTAAACAAGGCCTTTGTTCTATTCTACGAAGACAGACGACGCCATGGCTATGGAGCTACGGACCTATGGTGTCTTTGGGCACGAGACGGAAACGGGCAGCGGGGAGATGTCAAACCTGGCTACGCAGCGAAACGAAACGCTAATGCGACACCGCGGGGCGTCCCACTCCGCCTCTGCTCCCCGAAATTTTTTTTGTGTTTATTAGCCTTTTTAAAAAAACACAAATATGCTTCTAGAGGTATGTTTTTAAAATCTAGACCCTTAGATCGGTGTCATCGTTGATGGCGCCGAGCTTACACGTCTCGACGCCATAAATTTTGGCGCCTAGGTCTTGGGCTCAGCGTAGACGTGGCGGTGACTTTGGCAGTCAGCTTGGCGCCAAAGATCTTGGCGTCGTAGATCTCGGCACCAAGGTTATTGGCGCCTAGCCTGGCGCCGTGGTTATTGACGCCGAGAACGACGCCAAGATCTATAGCATCGAGGTGGTGTTTTAACCCGGCCTCCAATCTTCCTGTCCGAGCCTTCTTCCTCTTCTTTCTTCTCTCTCTCGGGTTTTTCTTTTCCCACTTCATCCTACCTCACGAATCGGCATATTGGACCTTGGCAACTTTGATTTGATCCGTAGATCTTCGAGAGCAAGGTATCCTCACTCCCTCCTAGTTTTTTTTCACATCGATTCGATATATATTAGTCGGATTTTTCAACTTAAGAATCGTCATTACTTAGGGTTTTATGTAATTTTAATATTTATATTATACAACCATAGGATGCCAAGACGTGGAAAAGCTAGCAAACCAAGGTAACCTCAGCGCACGTTGTTATGTTATGGGTTCATTGTTGTGGATCAAATAAGAAACCCTAGGTGTAGGGTTTAATGTTAATTGCTTTCGGTTCTTAGAACGAAAATGGCTAAATTGTAGTTATGGCCGGATGACCAGAAATGGCTTTGACCCATTGCCTCTGTCCAGTGGTGTTCCGATGCACATGTGCTTTTACGGCGATCCTTGCAAGGTAGCCAGTCCGATAAAGAGGACACGTATAGACAGAGGTATTGGATGTGTTCCAATTTTATGTTTGAGCCTATACTTCATCAGCGTCGCATTAACAAGATGGTGACAAATTATTGTTTGTGTCATATGACATCTTGCATGTTTTTTTGTAACAATTGCATTTTTTGCAGACCCTTCCACCACTCTGTTATTTTGAGCAGTGGATCGACACTGAGATCAAGCCTGAAGACAAGGAATAGATGCAGAAATTGTTGCGGTGAGAGGCAGAGGATAAGGAGATGATGGAGAAGAGACGTGGAGAGGAGGCTGCAAAAAAAGAGCACAAGAAAAAGGAGGAAAGGAGGCGTGTTGCTACGTACAGGGAGGAGAGGAAGAAGAAGCTTGAGCGTGCAGGCCGAGCGAAAGCAGCGATGGAGGAGAATCCCGATGCCCTGAGAAAGGAAAAGTGGCCTCGTTGCACTTATAAGGAAAATGGACCCTTGGCCCATTTACTTTGGATTTTGATGTTTTATGACCAACACAACCAAATTGGACTAATAAATTTGAAAGTGATTGTTTTGTAGTTCAATAGAATGCAATACGTGACTTGAACGAAGGCAATGTGATGATCCGATGATCAACACCTTAAGCAAGACCCTAGGAGCACAAGAAAAGACCCAAGAAATCAAGCAAAATCCAAGCACGAAGATAGGAACCAAGCCGGACGCAAGATCACGAAGAAACGAGCTCACAGAGGTGACCGGACGCTGGTAGCACAGTGACCGGACACTCCGATCAGAGGCTCAGCAGCTGTAGCGACCGGACGCTGAAGAAGCAAATCGACCGGACGCAGGACAACAGAGTTCGGTCGAGTACAGAGAGGTTCTAGAGCGGCAAATGTGCGATCGGACGCGTCCGGTGGCATGTGACCGCACGCTAGCAGCGTCTAGTCAGGGCGATTTCAGCGTTCGGTGAGTAGCAGAAAAGCAGGATTTCGTCCCCAGCGGCTACTTTCTCAGTGGGGCTTAGAAATAGACCCCTGTAAGGGTCGAGATGGCGGACTAGAGGGGGGGTGAATAGTCTTTTCTAAAATTAATCGCGTCGGCTAACCGATATAAATGCGGAATTAAAACAATCGGTCTAGCCAAGACTACACCCCTCTATATATGTTCACTAGCACCTTACAAAGATACTAATAAAGCAACTAAGGTGCCGGGCTAGCTAGAGCTCTCCTAAACAATTTTAGGAGCAAGGTCACACAAACCTATGCCACTAGTACTTTAAGTAACAAGGGAGCTCCTACACATGCTAGTAAGCAAAAGCACAAAGCTAACTAAGCTCACTAGCAATGCTCAATAACAAGGCAACCAACGCCTAATTAGAGAGCGTAAATACTTAGCTACACAAACTAAGCAATGTGACTAACAAGGTTACTAAAACCAAATTAGTCACGCAAGGGAGCTACTTCTATGCTACACAAGCAAGAAGGTAATTAGCTAGCTACACAAGCTATCTAATTACAAGAGCAACTAAACAAGCTTAAGATATATATATAAGTAATTGCAAGCTTGTGTAATGGGGATGCAAACCAACGGGAAGAACAAGGTTGACACGATGATTTTTCTCCCGAGGTTCACGTGTTTGCCAACACGCTAGTCCCCGTTGTGTCGACCGCTCACTTGGTGGTTCGACGGCTAATTAGCATCACCCGCTAAGCCCGCACGTCGGGCACCGCAAGAACCTACCCCTTGAGTGAGGGTAGCTCAATGACACGCTTTACTAAAGTTGCTCTTTGCGACTCCCGCGGGGCGAGCACAAGTACCCCTCACAAGCACTTCTCTGGAGCGTCGCACAAGCTTCTTGCGCGCTTCGACGGAGACCACCACCAAGCCGTCTAGGAGGTGGCAACCTCCAAGAGTAACAAGCACCACCGGCTCGCAACTCGATCACCTAGTGCCACTCGATGCAACCTCACGATGCAATCACACTAGAATCGCTCACTCACACAATCGGATGATCGCTATCAAGTATGTGTGTGATGGAGGGCTCCCAAGCACTCATAAGCATGGACACTAAGTCCCTTGAGGTGCTCAGCACCAGCCATGGCCGAGGGCCACTTCTATTTATAGCCCCAAGGGCTAAACTAGCCGTTACCCCTTCACTGGGCAACGTTCGGGCCGATCGGACGCTCTGGTCGTGTTGACCGGACGCTGGACCTCAGCGTCCGGTCACCCACAGATGGTCACATGTCCTGATTCCAATGGTCACTTGACTTGACCGGACGCAGCAGCTTCAACTGACCGGACGCTGAACCCCCAGCGTTCGGTCATTTCCAGTAAGGTACCGACCTCGACCGGACACGTCCGATCACACTTGATCGGACGCAGCCAGCGTCCGGTCACATTCTAGCTTCTACGTCATCGTACGTCAGCCTGACCGAACGCAGCCTGCCAGCATCCGGTGCATTCAGATCCAGTGTCCGATCAGTTGACCGACGCCAGCATCTTCGTGACTAACTCATTTTCACTTCTAACTTCATCACCCTTGCTCCAATGTGCTAACCACAAGAACTTGCATCCAGCGCAATAGAAAATAGGCATTCTATTTTCCTAAAGCGTCGAATCTCGCCTCGCAAGCTCGGCGGGAGGGAGAGAGGGACCCAAACCCATCTCACCCCTGCAAACACCACCTCCTTTGTAAATGTGCCAACACCACCAAGTGTACACCACCATGTGTATGTGTGTTAGCATTTTCACAATCATTTCCCAAAGGATGTTAGCCACTCAACTTGCCACGCCACTCGATCCTAGCGACAATGCAAAGTTAGATCACTCGAGTGGCACTAGATGACCGATATGCAAACAAGTTTGCCCCTCTTGATAGTACGGCCATCTATCCTAAACCCGGTCATAAACTTCTCTACACACCTATGACCGGTGAAATAAAATGCCCTAGGTTATACCTTTGCCTTGCGCATTCCATTCCATCTCCTTCAATGTCGATGCAACACATGCACCAACACGATCAACAATGATATGATCCACTTCATATCATCACGTGATCATATTGGTTCATCGATCTTGACTTCACTTGCCCTTCATCGTTGCCATCGTCCATCGGCGCCAAGTCTTGCTCAAGCTTCACCGCCACGCGGTCCATCACTCCAAAGCCTTTGACTTGCCCTTCACGCTTGCAACCGGTCCATCAAGCCAAGTCTTGTCTTGATCTTCTCCACCTTGATCACATGACTCAATGTCATGTCTCATGTGCAATAAGCTCCTTCATCATCACATGTGTGAGCTTTGCAACATCTCCAAGCCATTTTTACCTCCATGGCATATGTTGCTCATACACATGTACCTGTGGACTAATCACCTGTGTATCTCATATAAACACAATTAGTCCACCTAGGTTGTCACTCAATTACCAAAACCAACAAGGACCTTTCAACCCCCCAACCGGCCAAATGAGATGTGTGGAGCTGAGAAAACATATCAAGGGTGTTGATACACCATTTTAGTAATCTCCACTTGCATAGTGTTTAGTGATTCATTAGGTGATTAGCGTAGGTGCTTTGCGAAGTGCTTAGGTTGATTAGACCACCGCTTATACGCTCGCTCTAGGTTTAGGCCTAGTGTTTAGTGAGGTTTGCATACCTCTTACCACTCGGTGCTTGCGCGCACCATTGTTATACATCGGAGGGGCTTGTAGTCTTGCGAGATCACACCCACCGCGTTTGTGGTGTGGCCGCCACCGTGTACCGGAGGGAACAAGGCCCGCGGCGTTTTCACCGGAAGCTTGATAGTGAAGACGGCGGGGAGCATCCAGGAGAGGCTTGCCGGAAGGCACGTCGGAGACCCACTTGCGCGTGGAGAAGGCCCGAGGCTATCCACGGAGTTACCCGACTAGGAGCTTGGCCTTTGCGAGATATTCCTTGCGAGGGGCTCCAACGAGAACTAGGGGGAAGCTTGCGCGCTTCTCGATACCTCGGTAAAAATACCGAAGTCGTCGACGGGAGTTTGCATATCTCTACCTTGCTCTTTAGCTTCCGCATTTATATTGATTGTATTACTCCTTTTGCGGTAGAGATAGCAACACACTAGCAAAACCATAGTTGCATATTTAGATAGTTTATCTTTTGCATAGGTTTTGCTATGGTTAGAAAAAGAGGGCATAGTTTAGAAGTAGATTTTTAAGTTGCCTAATTCACCCCCCTTAGGCGTCACGATCCCTTTAATTGGTATCAGAGCCGGTTGGCTTAATTTGGACCTATTGACACCGTTTTTTGCACGTGTCAAAATGATTAGAGTGGGCTAATCGGCAGGAGGAAAGTTACTGTATACGCTGATAGCCGATGAAAATCAGCTTGTAAAGATGGTTGCCGATGAATGGTGGTGATCGATGGAAAGGTTGATTTAGACTCGGGCGTTGCCGATAAGGTTGGAGATGTTAGTGTCGATGCCGATGAAGGAAGGCTTGAAAACTACTGCCGATGAAACAGGAAGTATGCCGATGGAAAGGAGGTCGGTGAGAATTCCATCGTAATTGAGGCGGACAGGGAAATAGATAGGAGTTGATTTCCTTTTCTATATTTGTTAGAGTATGATTCATGTAAGAGTCACGTGTTTCCTTAGATATGGACTTGGTGTCCTAGTCGTATTTGGTTATGTTTCTTTAGATCAGGTATAAATATAGATTGAGGGCAATGTAATATAGATCAATCAATATCAAAACCAATTTTACTCCTATTTGCATCTACTTACTTTTTGGCGACTTTCGTCAATTTGCATATTTTTCCTTTTTACGAGTTCTCATTGATTCGGCGAGTTGCATCGCTTTCGGTGCAACCTTGGCGATTCTCGAGTTCCGCGTGAGTACCTCTTGGCCGTGACTTCCGGGCGATCGCGTTGTCGGGACCAAAGTGCTCAGATCTTCATCCTTGTCGATTAACAAAAGTCAAATCGACTAGCACGCTTTTGATATCGATTCGGTATTAGCCCTTTGTGTTTGCAGATCCACTTTTGCATCAACACATCTTTTGGCATGCTCGGTGGGACCAATCAATCCGATCAATATGATCAATCCCGAGAGATCGATTCAGGAACATTATCGCAAAGTATCAAAAGAAGATCTTAAGGAAGAGCAGAGGCAGGCCATGGAAAAGGCTATAGAAGAGAATGTGCGACTTTGTCTCGAGATCGTTTAGCCCTGAACAAGAGTGGACAAGTCATCCGAAGCAAGATTTGTCGTTGCCTCGGCGAAAGTTACCTTTGACTCCAATCTCGTAAACTTCAAGAGATGGTTAATTCTGCGATAAATCATGCTTTGATTAATCATTCCAATGTGCTGTCCAATACTGTTCATAATGTCGTGGTTTGAACTCTCAAAGAAGGACAAGCGCCACCGCATTATGTTGGGCCCGCTTATCACCAACCAGAGCCCAGATCGTCAATACTCCATCGGCTCCCTCGGCCGTTGCCAGGGTACGTGAAGTTACTTCTCCTCCGAGATCGGTAGGCTTACCTAATATTCAATCTACACCGACACGATCGATCCCAGACTACCGGGAGGACGAGTTCAGCTTAATATGAGATCTATCGGCAAGATCGGCTATGTCAGCCCTCGTGTCTTAGAATAGCCGATTCTCGCTAATTGGTGGGGATATGGTATGCCTCCCGAGTCATCTCGCTTTCAACTGGGTTACCTCAAGTGTTTGATGTAGTAGGAAAAGCTCCTATACCATCGGTGTTTGTTTACCGATGGCTCAAGTGCTCTCAATATGCCACAAAGAACTACCGTGCAACCAACTCCGAGGAGGTTTCAGATGCCTTTGGTTCAAACACCCAATTCAAGTCCATCGGCAAGCTTATCGCCGATGCAGCAGAAAAGCCCTCGCTATGAGTCAAAGCGGGGTTCATTCATGCCTCAAGTGGTTATAATTATCCAACAATGTCGACAAATTACCAAACCATCGGTAAGTTTTGTACCGATGAGTTCTAATAATGGTTGGTCGTGACGATTACACTGTTCAACATACGATTTAGCAAAATCAAGAAAGTTGCGTGGATTCAACAAGGTCATATGCAAGTGGTTTCAGAATCAAGCATCGGCAACTCAACCGATGAATCCTTTCAAAGAAAGTTAATGGACCACAAGTAACGGCAAATATGCCGATTCTTTGGAGATCGTGGGCCACAAAGATATGTGGAGGATATCGCAGTACCTCCTGTAGAAATTCAGCCATTTCATCGCCAGGAGGTCGATGCTTTTTGGGCCGATAAGATAGCGTAAATTATGAAGGATCGGTTTGGGATAAAGCCCAAGGTCAATACTTATTCTTATCGGACTCCATACCCTCCTACATATGATTTAATTCTCTCCCAAATCGGTACAAGGTACCAGATTTCACTAAATTCTCTGGGCAAGATGATACATCAACAATGGAACACGTCAATTGCTTCATTATTCAATGTGGAGAGGCGACTAGCGAGAGATGAATTAAGAGTTCGATTATTTTCATCATCTTTATGCGGATCGGCATTTACATGGTTCATTTCATTACCACCAAATTCTATTATTACTTGGGCTGATCTAGAAAAACAATTTCATAAGTATTTCTTTTTCTGGAATCCATGAAAAGAAGCTTACCGATTTAGTAAAATTGAGACAGCGTAATGATGAATCGGTAGAAAGCTTTGTGCAAAGGCTACGAGATGTAAAAAATAAGTGCTACAGCCTGGTGCTGGATGATCGGCAGCTTGCCGATCTGGCTTTCCAAGGGTTATTGCCATATCTTAAAGACATATATGCTTCTTAGGAGTTTGAAAGCCTCAGTCATCTTGTGCAAAGGATCTCTGATCAAGATACTAGGGTTTTTGAACCTAAAAAGAATTGGAGTAAAAAAGTATCATTTGTTGAAGTAGGAGATTCTGATTCTGATGAAGAACCAGTTATCGGCTTAGCTGAGTGGGTTAAGAATAAAAAGCTGATATCTTGTCCCTTTGGTCAGAAAGAGCCAGAAAAGTTTACCTTTGATATCACCAAGGCCGACAAGATATTTGATCTTCTGCTTCAAGAGAGCCAAATTAAGCTATCACCTAATCATGTGTTCCCATCGGCAGAAGAGTTGAAGAAGATCTTGTACTGCAAATGGCACAATGCAACTTCACACAGTACAAATGAGTGTAAGGTGTTCAGGCAACAGTTACAATCGGCTATTGAATCTGGGAGAATTAAGTTTGGTACTTCCAAGGCCCAGAAGCCGATGAAAATTGATCAACACCCTTTTCCAGCAAATATGTTGGAGGCCAAAGGGAAGACCAAGGTATTGACGTCGAGGTCTGCCGAGAAAAACGCATCGATGGATCCCCAACATTGGATAACTACCGATGATGCAAAAAGTAAGGGTTTGCCGAGAGAAAAGAGTTCCAAAACCCTCCTCGACCGGCATTGTGATTACCCATCAAGGCAAAGCAGGAGGGTTGGTGTCGGTAACAGAAGGACCGATATCGACAACATCAAGAAGAGAGGCGTCGGGAAGAATGGTATCGGCATAAAGATCATTGGAGGTGCCCGTTTTTCATCCATTTTTGGGAAGAAGGTATTAAATTGCCAATCTGCTGAAAATTGCCACGAGTGCAATGGTTATTATGGGGTCAATCGGTCGAAAGGAGGTTTCAACCGCAATCGTGGTTTATTTATCAATGACCCGATCGAGGCGCAGAGCATCGATTGCATGATCGGTCAAAGCGACTTAGTGTACATGAGAGGCTTGGTAAACGCACTGGATATTTTCCAAGGAATCAAGAGGAGCTTGAGGAGATGGCAAACGCAAGAGTTCCCGATGAAGAAATATTCTACAGGGACCCTAATATACGTCGTGTAGAATCAACTAGGACCTGTTATCAGCCGGTTTGGAAAACCAAGTTTCCTCGATGGTGCCCGGAGGGTCTGACAAAGACACAGAAAAGGAGGATGCAACGTGAGCATCAGGAGGATTTATACCGAGAGGAAAATTCCTCCAATGAGAGGTCTGGTCATCAGCAGTGGCAGGTAAAACACAAAAATAAGGGTCCATCGGCAGATGTTAATATGGTATTCATGTTGCCGATGGAGTTTTTGGCACTATCTGATAATGAGGAAGAAGTTGTTCTCTCTGATCAAGTAGCTCAGTTGACACTAGATCCAATGATGGCTGTTTTTGAGAAACCTACCGATGACGAGAGACAGCATCTTAAGGCTTTGTTTGTGAAAGGCAGAGTTGATGGGCAGCCTGTATCTAAGATACTTATCGATGGAGGGGCTGCGATTAATATTATGCCTTATGTGATGTATCGGAAACTTGGTAAGGGAGATCAAGACTTGACCAAAACCGATATGATGCTGAAGGATTTTGAAGGCAATGTGTCACCGGCTAAAGGGGCAGTATGCGTTGAATTGACCATCGGCAGCAAAACCTTGCCGACGACGTTCTTTGTTATTAATGGCAAGGGTGCATATAATCTGCTTCTAGGGAGGGATTGGATTCATGCTAATTGTTGTGTTCCTTCTACAATGCATCAATGCCTCGTACAGTGGATTGGGGATAAGATTGAGTTTGTCCCTGGTGATTCTTCTTATATCATCGCATCGGCAGAATCAGATACTTATGAGCGAACTAAATGCATATCAGGAGAAGTTTGGGAAAAAGAGTTCCTTAGAGTTGCTGATTATGAAATTCCACCGATCCAAGCAGTCGGTTCTGAAGAAGAGTTTTAATGGATAGGTTTGCCGATGATGGAAAATTAGGTCAAGGGTTCACATCGGCAGATGATTTAGTAGAAGTAGATATTGGTGATGGCGATAGGCCAAGACCTACTTTTATTAGTGCTAAGTTAGATTCCAAGTGTAAGCAGCAAATAACTGATTTGTTAAAAGAGTATAAAGATTGTTTTGCTTGGGATTATACTGAGATGCCTGGATTAGACCGATCGATAGTTGAACATCGGTTACCTATCAAATCTGGATTTCGGCCACATCAGCAGCCAGCGCGCCGATGCAACCCTAATATACTTCCTGACATTAAGGCCGAAATAACTAAATTAATTGAGGCAAAGTTTATTTGGCAGTGTCGATATGCAGAGTGGATCTCTAATGTGGTTCCTGTTTATAAGAAAATGGAAAACTTCGTGTTTGTATTGATTTGTGAATCTCAACAAAGCCACACCGATGGATGGCTATCCAATGCCGATTGTTGATTTGTTGATTGATGTCTTGCGCCCGGACATCAAATCATCACTTCATGGATGGTAATGCGAGTTACAATCAAATAATCATGGCTGAAGAAGGTATTCCCAAGACTGCTTTCAGATGTCCAGGTCATGTAGGGTTGTTTGAGTGGATAGTCATGACGTTTGGTTTGAAAAATGCCGGCGCTACTTATCAAAGAGCTATGAACTTTATTTTTCATGAATACATCGGCACATTAGTGGAGATCTACATTGATGATGTAGTGATTAAGTCTGGAGATATCACAAAACATCTAGCCGATCTCACGAAAGATCTTTGGAGTGCACAAGGAAGCATGGATTGAAGATGAATCCTAATAAATGTGCATTTGGTGTATATCAAGGTCAATTCTTGGGTTTTATGGTGCATCGTGGGCATCGAAATCAAGAGGAAGTCTATTGATGCAATTAACAAGGTGGTTGCTCCTCGCCAATAAAACTGAATTGCAATCTTTGATCGGTAAGATTAATTTCATTAGAAGATTAATATCTAATCTATCGGGTAAGATCAAGGCTTTGGGTCCATTACTTAAATTGAAAGCCGATCGTGAATTTGTATGGGGAGCCGAGCAAAGATTAGCCCTAGATGAAATTAAGAAATATTTAACAAATCCTCCAATTGCTAGTTCCACCTCAACACGGGAAACTTTCGAGTTGTATTTGTCAACCGATGATACCGTTATCGGTTCAGCTCTTATTCAAGAATTTGAAGGAAAGAACGTGTTATTTATTATTTGAGCAGTAAGATTAGTGGATCTTTGAGACAAGGTATTCGCCATCGAAAAATTATGTACGTGTTTATACTTTTCTTGTGTCAAATTAAGACATTATTTGTTATCCGCCGAATGTACGGTCATATGCAAAGACGACGTAGTCAAGTATATATCTTTGTCGATGCCGATATTAAGTGGTAGAATCGGCAAGTGGATTTTAGCATTATCGTAATTTGAACTACATTACTTAATCGACTAAAAGGCGGTTTAAGGGGCAAGTTATGGTGATTTTGTCACTCAAAGATTGTAATACAAATGGACTCTCTGGAGGTTGCTCCTTGGACACTTTTCTTCGATGGGTCCACATGTGGTGAAGGAGCAAGTATCGGCATTGTGTTGATTTCACCTCAAGGAAGGAAGTATGAGTTTTCATTGCCGATTGTTGCTACATCGACAAACAATCAGTGAATACCAAGCCTTGATAAAAGGGTTAGAATAGTGAAGGAGATACGCGCGCCGTCTTTGTTGAAATCTTTGGTGATTCTATGCTAGTTATAAATCAATTGGCTGGGATTTATGAATGCCAAAGTGAAGTTTTAATTTCGTATTATGAAAAATGTTTGCAATTGTTGAAAGGGTTTAGAGATTTTCGTCTTGAACATATTTCTCGACTACATAATGAGGAGGCTAATCGACTAGCTCAGCATGCTTCAGGGTATCAGCCTATTCAGGAAGTGCTAACATCGGCAGTCGATACCGATGACTGGAGAAAGGAGATTGTCGATTATTTAAAGGATCCATATAAAAAGGTTGAAAGACGATAAGGTTCCATGCTACCAAGTATGTGCTCCTCGATGATGAATTATATTATCGAACTATAGATGGAGTTTTACTCGGATGTGTTAGCGTGATGAATCGAAAAGTTTGATGGGTGAAATTCATGAAGGAGTGTGTGGAGCGCATCAATAAACTTTCAAGATGAAGTGGATGATCAAAAGGAATGGATACTATTGGCCGACTATTCTTGAAGATTGTTTTAAATATTTTAAAGGATGTCAGGGGTGTCAAAAGTTTGGTAATATTCAAAGAGCGCCTGCATCGGCTATGAACCCTATAATTAAACCTTGGCTGTTCCGATGATGGGCTATCGATTTCATCGGTCAGATTTATCCGCCATCGAGCAAAGGACATAAATTTATTCTGGTTGCTACCGATTATTTCACAAAATGGGTTGAGGCAATTCCTTTAAAAAAGGTGACATCGGCTAATATGATCAATTTTGTGAAAGAGCATATTGTTTACCGATTTGGTATTCCTCAAACTATCACTACCGATCAGGGTACTATGTTTACATCGGGAGAATTTGATGAGTTTGCTGTAGGTATGGGAATTAAAGTTTTAAATTCTTCTCCATATTATGCTCAAGCTAATGGTTAGGCTGAGGCTTCTAACAAAGGGATCATCAAACTCATTAAGTGCAAAATTAAAGAAAATCCTAAGAGGTGGCATACAGTATTAAATGAAGCCTTGTGGTCATATCGAATGTCATGTCATGGTACAACCAAAGTAACGCCTTATCAGTTAGTATATGGACACGACGTAGTATTGCCTTGGGAAATTAAAACTGGCTCTAGGCGAATACGTTCTCAAAATCAGCTGACAGCCGATGATTATGATACTCTTATGAAGGATAAGTTGGAAGATGTGGCGGGTCATCGGTTAAGGGCTTTAGTTAGCATCGAAGAAAATAAGAAAAGAGTAGCCAGATGGTATGACAAGAAGGTGAAGGTAAAGGAGTTTGCCGATGGAGATCTGGTCTGGAAATTGATTTTACCGATTGGGACTAAAAGTTCAAAGTTTGGAAAGTGGTCTCCTAATTGGGAAGGTCCATATTGGATAAATCAGTTTGTTCCTGGTAACGCATATATTCTAGAAACCCTCGAAGGGGTTGTGTTTCCTAGAGCATTAAATAGAAAATATTTAAAGAAATATTACCCTAGTATCTGGATGGATGCATAAAAGTATAAGTGCCGATAACAGTTCTATCGGCTAAAATTATACAAGGATGTCAATGTCTCATAAAGTGTCAATGTAATAGACAAGATTTACAAGTTTAACAAGGATTGGATAGCCAATATCGCACGCAGGCGAATCTGGTCTGCTTCCTTCATTTCTTTGATGTCTTCATCGGCAAACACCTCCATGTGCTTGAGTTTTTTCTTCATGGCCAAGGCTTTGTGAGCTCGGATGTCTCTTTCTTGTCAAGGGCCTTGATGGCATCGGGTAGTGGCTTTCTTCTTGTTGGGCATGAGTTCAGTTGCCTCGACTTCTTTCAATTCAACCAATAGAGCCATCCTCTTTTGCCGATAAATCTAAGATTTTTTCGCTTAAGTTCAGCGCACCGAAGTCTGCAAGTTGCCGATGCCCTTGTGCTTCTCATCGACAATCTGTTTCAGGTGTAGCATCTCTTCTTTGAGTTGAGCCTGAGCTGCTCTATCGGCAATGCGTTGAGCAGCCCGTTGATATTGCAGTTGGCGGCTTTCTAAATGGGCTGCTGGGAAGAGTGCTTCTTCAACATCGGCGGGGACACGCCATGGATTGTTTTGAAAATTGCCTTTATGGGTCTCGAGTCATCTACCGGTTAGGCGGTATCCTCGTCAGTAACAAGTCCAGAGAGCTTCCAACTTGGACTTAATTCTCGCCGATATTGTTCCCAAAGGTGCAAGGAAGAACTTGTTTCCTCTCCATCATCGTCGTAAACGTCAATGGCAAAGGAAAATAGGCTGTTTGGGGAGTCTTGTTTCGAGAAAAAGAAAAGAGGTAAGTTAAGGATAAGTATGAATATTATAAATCGACTAGGTCAATCGGCTTACCATTTCAAGGCAATTTCTGCACTTGGTGGTGGAGGAAGCGTACCGGAGTATGCCGTGTGTGGAGGATCGGGTGAGCTTGCCGATGGGATATCCTCTGTGGCCTCATTGGTGGTTGGCTCTTGGGGTATGATGACCGATGGTATGTCCTATCTGGGAGGATTAAGCGCTGCTTTGAGTTGCATCGACCGATCGATTCGCGGCATTTGCGACGTTGGGGCGCAGATGTGGGGATCGGCATGGACTTCATCGCTTTGGTCGTGCCTCGACATCCGTTAAGGCTTTGCGCTTTGCTTGGGCCTCGGCTGACGGTTGGTCGGGGGGCATCGGCACTTGTTGGTTGTGGAGCTTGAACATCCGTACGCTTGCCGATGTACCCATTTGTTGCTACAAAACAAGTGTAAGGTATGATATTTAACAGATAAAATGTAAAATCAAAGGAATACCTCTCAAGGTTTGTCGAGGTAGTGGTGCTTGATGTCGGAGGAATTGCCGATGATGATCCGGCAATGCTCTTACACCTCGATGATTAATGTTAATCTGATTTGTGATCGGCATGAGTAGAAATAAACAGGGGTTGTTACCTTGAATGCCTTGATCAGGTTGTAGCAAAGAGACCAATGGAGTGGCCCTAGTCAGAGTAGCCAATTTGGACTTGGAAGTGATGGTCTTGGCACGGGTCTTCTGGTGAGTCAAAGCAGCTAAGGTGGGGGCGTTGTAGCCGATCGGTGATATCGGGGAAACAGGCCGAAGATCGAATAGTTTCCCACTTTTGCTCATAGATGGTCTTTGGGTTGTTAACCCGTCACGAGAAAGTTAGTTACCGATATATGAAAGGAAAAAGCGAAGGAGTTAAAAGAAACTTATCGCGTCATCGGGAATGGCGTATTCGTGGTCGATCATGTGCCGATATGTGTGAGCAGATGTTGCAAACAGTTGTTCCTCCACTCTCACCACCATTGCTTATATGATTCAAAGTGATGAAAGATGCCGGCGCCCAGATGGATATCGACATCCGTAGTATCGGCAGATCCGGGAGAGTCGCACTACCCGCTCCAACTGTTCCGCAGTGATTGTTTCTCCGGGTTTGATCACATCGGTAAAACAAAGTTTGATTGGCAGTTGCCCAAAAGCCAATTGACGGGATCCGCCGATGGATTGTAAAATTCATACGTGATATTGGTGTTTTCCCGCTATCGAATGTGTTTCTTTGGGATTGCCTCGGGAGTAATGATGGCCATCATGAGTTCATTATCTTGATTCGAAGAGTGTCACCGGCAAAGTTGAAAAGAAGGGGAATCTGTTTTGTTCGTCAATATAAGGTACCAGTGCCCTATGATCATGAGAAAGACCATTGTAGAAGCTTTGGAAGAATCACGATCCGGTCTTCATTGGCCTCTGTTCTGTGGAGGACAATTATGGCTTCACCAAAATTGAGGGGTGAGCGTGTTGTCGATTCCTCATCCCCAAGCACGTGGTCTTCAACAATTTCTCGTGGGAATTGTTGGGCAAAGAAGTCCCATTGCGAGACATTTGTGCATATGGGCATTCAGCCACATGTTGATAAACCACCATGAGCCTCCTAAGTTGCCGATGGGTTCGCCAAGCAAAAGTTTCTGAGACACTTGATGAAGAAGATGATAAGTGGAGCTCAGAAGGTATTGGCCAAGAGGGAACCTTACACCATTGGCCAAGAGTTCAGCCGCGGGGAGGAAGGCATTGGTTGGTCCTACTGATCGACCACAGAAGATAAATTTTTCTAACCATATATTCAAGAATGTGGCATGTTCAAATGCAGTTAATGTTCCGGTCCTCTGGCATTCTTGAATATATCCCATCCAACCGCCGATGTTGCGGATATTCACCCTATATTTAGATTTTCTGCCATAGATGGAGCCTTCATCGGCAGTTGAAATGTCCAAGCCAGTGAGCATGTAGACATCGGCAAGTGTGGGAGTAGCTAGGCCATGTCCAAACATAAAAGTGTTTGTTGTGTCTGACCAGAAGTAAGCAGCTGCAATCATCATTGACTCGTTCTTTTGCATATCGGCAATGGATAGCCTAATGCATTGGTCTAGCTTCCGTTCTGCCCAGTGTACTTGCATCGACCTGTTGACCCTCAAGTACCAATCTTTTCACCCTTTGGTGGTTTTGGGCCAAGATCGGAATGTATCTTTCCATAAATTCAGAGAGAAATTTTGGGCTCTAAAAGGGATTCTGATAACCTCTGCATTAATCAGATCAGTTGGATCTGGGTTGCCCATTGGTTCTAGGCATTGGAAATGCGGCTGATCGGTTGGAATAACTAATTTGTTGCGAAGTTCCTAAGTTTAGAGGATCCGAAGAACAAAGAAAAAGAGAAAAAATTACCAACTGTATGAACTCGCAAAGACCAGAGGAATCGAGGTAAAAAGTAACGAAAGTGGAACGAACCGCAGGGACGTCGAAGTTGATTGCCATTATCTTGAGGTAGATGGGGGCACAAGTCGAGACTCGAGGTTGACGCCGGAGAAAAGTTCTTGTTGGTTGAGGTCGCGCAGCTTGTTCGCCGAGTCGCCACGGAAAGAGAGAATGCCAAAGATTGGAGTCCGAGGGTAGAAGACGAGGCGCCCGGAGAAATCTATTTATAAGCCGATTGGAGTAGGGGTATTCGGACTTATCTCTATGCCGCGCGCATGTGGGTCGAGGTGGTTCGGGATGGATATGGTAATCGCTGTTCGCACGATAATCAAGGGATTGTACAGATGATTTGATGGCAAGTAATCATGACTTGGAAGAGATCTCGGTACAGGATATTTTAATTCTAAAAATGGCGGCATTATTATGTTAGGATCTTGCCAATGGATTATTGTTTCGGTATCTTAACCATAATCAGGGCAAGAGTGGTTGGAAATTGTGCGATATTTACTGAGGTGCGTGAATCAGGACTAGATTTGATTAGATTTGATAACAGATCAAGTTTTGGCTTGGAGGATGAGTTACGGTAATTGGGCGAAGGCAAACGTTATCTGGAGTAAATTTCGTAGCATTAATGGTTTTATACTCCGAAATTGGGGGGCATGTGTTGACACCATTTTTGCACGTGTCAAAATGATCAGAGTGGGCTAATCGGCAGGAGGAAAGTTACTGTATACTGACAGTACCGATGAAAATCAGCTTGTAAAGATGGTTGCCGATGAATGGTGGTGATCGATGGAAAGGTTGATTTAGACTCGGGCGTTGCCGATAAGGTTGGAGATGTTAGTGTCGATGCCGATGAAGGAAGGCTTGAAAACTACTGCCGATGAAACAGAAAGTATGCCGATGGAAAGGAGGTCGGTGAGAATTCCATCGTAATTGAGGCGGACAGGGAAATAGATAGGAGTTGATTTCCTTTTCTATATTTGTTAGAGTATGATTCATGTAAGAGTCACGTGTTTCCTTAGATATGGACTTGGTGTCCTAGTCGTATTTGGTTATGTCTCTTTAGATCAGGTATAAATATAGATTGAGGGGCAATGTAATATAGATCAATCAATATCAAAACCAATTTTTACTCCTATTTGCATCTACTTACTTTTCGGCGACTTCGTCAATTTGCATATTTTTCCTTTTTACGAGTTCTCATTGATTCGGCGAGTTGCATTGTTTCAGTGCAACCTTCGGCGATTCTTGAGTTCTGCATGAGTACCTCTTGGCCGTGACTTCTGGGCGTATCGCTGTTGTCAGGACCAAAGTGCTCGTATCTTCATCCTTGTCGATTAACAGGTCAAATCGACTGGCACGCTTTGGATATCGATTCGGGTATTAGCCCTTTGTGTTTGCAGATCCACTTTTGCATCAACAGGACCTTTGGCTTAACCGCCGTTGAGCCGATACCACTTAGAGTGGTTGGGATGGATACCTCTAGGCCTCCGCACTTTGGCGGTACTAACTTCCCCTATTATAAAGCTAGAATGGCTTGCTACCTTGAGGCGGTTGATTTGGGAGTTTGGAGAGTCACTCGTGACGGAATGAAACCCATTAAGAATCCCGATAAACCCACAAAGAGTGACGAAAAGGAAATATATTTCAGTGCTAGAGCTAAAAATTGCTTGTTCGAATCTTTTAGCATGGATATTTTTAACCAAGTGTTCACTTTAAATATGGCACATGAAATTTGGTTAAAACTCTAAGAGCTCCATGACGGCACAAGTAATGTTCGTGAGCAAAAACATTGCCTAGCTCAACAAAGTTATGATTCTTTTGAAATGAATGATGATGAGCTTGTTCGTGATATGTATTCTCGTTTAAATCTAATAATCAATGAGCTCAATTCTATAAGATTAACAAAGCTAGCTGATGCGGACTTCGTGAGGAAGATCATCTCTATGCTACCACAAAAGAAATATGCAAGCATCATCACCATCCTTCACAACATGGAAAACTTAAGTACCATGACCCCAACCATAGTCATTGGCAAGATAGTGACATTTGAAATGTCACGCAAGATGGGTCAAGAAGAAGCCTCTTCATCAAGCAAAGGCAAAGCTCTCGCATGTAGCGAGAAAAAGAAGATGAAGGGCAAGCAAGTTGAGACAAGCTCAAGCTCAAGCTCCTCAAGTGAAGATGAAGAAGATGATGAGGATGATGATGAAGAATGAAGTGATGATGATCAATCTTCCTCCTCCAGCTCCGACCTTGATGAAGAATCAATCAAACTAATCAACAAGGTAGAAAAGATGATTCAAAAGCTCAATGTCAAGGGTGTGCCCATCCAAATTTAAGATCTCATTTTCACCAATCAAAGAAATGAGCAAAGAAAGAGAGGATACTATAGATGTGGCGAGTTGGGGCACTTTGTGGAAGTTTATCCAAACAAGTCCACACCCAAGACAAAGAAGAAGGCGTGCAAGAACCAAGCCCTCACATCAATAAGGTCATGGGATGATTCTTCAAGTGAAGAAGAACACCATCACAAGAGACGAGGCTGCAAGCACTCATCATCAAGCTCTTCTCGTGTGTGCCTTATGGCACGAGGTAACGAAAGCTCATCCTCCAGTGAGAGTCATAGTGATGATGAAATGCCTTCTTATGATGAAATTGTGCAACAAAATCTTAATTATGCTAAAATTTGCACTAGTCAACAAAAGAAGCTAGAAAAATTAAAAGAAAAGCTAAATAGTTCACAAGAAGCATACAAAACTTTGCTTGAACAATATGAGAACTTTGCTAATCTTAATGTTGAACTATCTACTAAAATTGAGCAACTTAAGGCTAGTGCAACAACAAATGCATGCATAATCAATGATGTGCAACTTGTAAAGAAAAATAAAAAATTAAAAGAAAAGTTAGCTAGCTCACAAGATGCTTACAAAAGTCTGCTTGCTAAAATAGAAACCATGTGCAAATATTATGATGAGCTAACTAACAAAGTTGCTAAGCTTAAAGCCGTTAGTACAACCCCCACCAAGGCATCTAAAAAGAAAAGTTCTATCTTTAACATGTCTAAAAAGGATGTCTCCACTTCTTGCAATGATTTATGTTTAGACTCACCCTCGTGCAATGAAGTTTGTGTTGAGAAAGTTGTTGTAGATACATGCACACAAGAGGTTGTAAAGGAGAATGAGCAACTCAAGCAAGAAGTAGCTCGCCTCACTAAGGACTTGACTCAAGTGAAAGGCAAGGCGAAGCAAGCCCAACTTCATCAAGATAACACCATCAAGGGAGTGAAAAAGCTTGATGAAGGACAAACCGTGGTTTGCTACGTGTGCCACAAGGAAGGTCACAAGTCCTATGAGTGCAAGGTGAAGAATGGGGGAGGAGCAAAGAAGAAAGAGAAAAACAAAAAGCAAACAAGCAAGTTCTCTAACACCTACACCAACAAGGTGGACAAGAAGGCCTCCACACCTTATCTCTTGAAGAAAAAGAAAAATGACAAGGTGGTGGCCATCAAGGTGAACAAGCAAGTCAATAATGGGGTCAAACGCTTTTGGCTGCCAAAGGAAATTATTTCCAACATGAAGAGCACCAAGAAGGTTTGGATCCCGAAAGGGAAGTGAGAAGTCCGATGGATGACGGGGAATTTGGAGACTTGGCAAAGTATGGATGCATTTCATGGGGTGCATCATTATGGACAAAGTTATTACCAAGTGGGTTAGTGAATACTATGGACCCAAATTCCCCTTTCCATGTTAGGTAACTAGATTCAATTTACTTCAATTGGTATTAGATTTAAATTTTCCTACAATTGGTATCTTTTAGCATCTAGTTACCCTCCGTGGCTAGGTTTGCATTTGCATGCTTATATCTTTTGTTATGCATACACTAGGTATATCTTATGGTAGGCTTGCTCGGTTTCATTCATAATCCTTGGAGCAAACCTACATGGTTTAAATTTGTTTAGGAGCACGGCACATAGCTTGTCTTTTGATTATTCATCTAATATGTGCCAAAGTCCAAATTGTAGATAATTTCTCCCGAATATCACATTCGAAAATGATTCTCACATTCATGTGATGTCATCTTTTAAGTGGTATTATTGATTCTAAAATCAATGTGCATGTCTTCTACAAGTATCCCACACTTGTGTATACAAATTTAGGGGGAGGTTACTCTACAAGTTGGATGCTTTGAGAATAACACCATTCCAAGCTTATCATGTGTGTAGTAGTCTCATTGCAAGGAAAATGGAGTCCCCGGAGTTAAGCATCATACTTCAAATATCCACCAGCTATTGCAAGTGGTAGAAATCAAATTGGTTTCCACATGTGGTATTTCTAAACCGATATCATAATGTTGATTTCATTTTGATATTTATATGCTTTCTCCATGCATTATATAGATTAAATTCCCTTGAGCAACAAATTTCCAAATATGCATATGCCTTGCTTTCTACCATATGTATGCATATATTTAGGGGGAGCTTAATCTATATAATGTGAGAGTCAAATTTTGTGACCTATTCCACTCTACACACAAAGGATCACAAAGTTTGACCCTCCCTTGTGCTACTAATATCTTCCTTTTTGGTGTTTGATTTCAAAGGAGAGAATTTAGAGGACCAAAAGCAAGCATTAATTTGTACGGCCATAAGCTAGATAATTTACAAGTGGTAATGGTCTACAAGTGGTAATGGTCCGAGAAAGGGAGGATAGTGGATTATGGATTAGTCTATGTAATGAGGAGAATTTGTATGAAGCAAGATTTAAATCCTGTTTACACTAGAATTTGGAAGAAGGATTTTAGAGGCTCAAGAGCTCCTAGAGTCATGTCAGCAAGGGATCAATTGCGTGTAGATCGAAACCAGCTGATTCGGATATAGCACTAGAATCAGCTTTCTTCAGATAACGCCAGCAGATAACGACAGAGGCTATGATCGGCGCTGGGACGAGACATGTTGGACTCTACAAAAAGGGAAAGATTAGAGTCCAAGTTATCTTAAATTAGGAATGTTTTCGTTTTACGCCAAAGATTGTAACAAATCATGCTCGAGTAGGATTCGTGTCTAGATTTCGGGTATAAATACCAAACCCGGCTATTGTAGAAATGAATGAATCAATCAAATACAAGTCAATTTACTTTTTCGGCTCCGGCCACCCCTTAGGAGTAGGAGTAGAGTAGATCTCGGTGAGTTCTTCAGCAAGTACGGTTGCATCGATTCGGTCGACCTCCACTGCTTGTCTATAAGTACCGTCATGGTTTATACCTCTGTTCGTATGGCTGCATCGATCCGGTCGACCCCCACTGCAACTCTAGTATAGGCTAGTTATCGACTCTTGCCTAGTTCAAGTATGGCCTGTGTGATTCTGCCTCACACCCCACTGCTTGAACTAGATCAAGGTCAAGTTATCGGCTCTACCTTTGAATGGCAGTCTTTGGTAGATTCATTAAGTTACCGATATTGCTCATTACTTTCATTGTTTATCTAATTACAGCAATATCACTCTACCTAATTGAGATTGATCTGGATCGGCCTTATATCTTATTTAACCCATCGTTTGCTAATCTAAAACTGATATAATCTACATCTTAAATGATGAGTTATGTTTTTATCGGCTGTTTTATATCAATCTTAATCATGCATAGTGTGCGGTTAAGGCATGTTTGATCTTGAGTAGATCTATTGGTTAGCGAGAACCGTTCCATGGCCCGTTATCACAGCCTATGGGATTCTGCCTCTCACCCCACTGTTAGCACCGTGGAGTAGAGATCGTTAGTTGATAGATCCGTTCCTGAGAAGGCATGACCTTAACTGTGCGCTATGCCTGAATCAGTTGTTTAGCCGATATCGAGCGCTCTCACGAACAGATCACATTACAAGACCATTGAAGTAGAGATAAGTTGAAAGATATGTTAGCCCCATGATCTTGTTATTGTATTACGGCCTGCATGATTCTGCCTCATGCCCCATTGATATTAGTAATGAGTTAGGGTTGTCGAGTCTATTGTTGTTTCTACGGCCTGCATGATTCTGCCTCATGCCCCACTGGTCATGGCGATAGATGAGATCTAACATGTTCATTAGATTCATTTTTATTAAATGGTTAAGTGGTGTTAATTTGTTTCCTCATATAAAAAGGGGTTCAGTTACTTGTAATCATTGGCTCAGTACAAACCGATCATTATTGATATCTCATTGCCATTGATTAAATTATTGCTCGAATTATATCTATCTTGGATGATAACCGATTCTTTTTACGCAACCTCATGAGCTTTAACCAATTTATTCTTATGAATATGCTGGAATCGGCTATTTAATCGATCTCCTCTCATATCGGCTCTCAAAGCCGCACATTCGGGACTGTCTAGCAACACCGGCACGTTCTGCCCTTAATTACTGATAAACTTTCTCTCCTTGTCAATTACAGGGTCAAATTGATTGGCACGTCTCGGGAGGATTGTGTAGAATCGACCATCCCTGCGTTGAAGCTAGGCGGATCTGCTCCATCGAGCGGACCCTTCTGGCTTGCTGCGTGTGTCCTCGACACGGGACAAAATTCTGTGTCGACACACGTTTCTGGCACGCTCGGTGGGACACCACAATCGTCATGGCGGTTCACAACAATGACAACATCCTTATGGTACATTATGAAGACCTACCTGATGAAGATAAGGATACCATCAACAAAGCTACGGAAGAGTTTTAGAAGAAGTGTTTGTTGTCCTACACCAAAACACGTGACAGCACAATTATTCAGAAATTTCCACTACCAAGAGTTCTACTACACGGACAGATAGATACAGTCAAAGCTGAAGACAGGCATTTCTTTGTGGAAGCCATAGACAAATCTGTTCGTGATGCTCTATCAAGCCGCAATGAAGCTTTCATTGACGCATTTCACAACGCCATGAAAGAGGCGATTCATGGAATTCCAGTTGGTCAAGTTGGATCAACTTGTTACAACATTCCAGATCCGTCGACCTAAGGGACTAATCAAGTTGGTACCAGCCATCAAGAAGCAGCACCAGCTGGTAATGGTGACGTTCAGGCACTTTAGGGTTCGTCTGAACAAACTCCAGGTACTACTACGAATCAGATACATTACAATCCTGGACCGTCGATACAGCATGTGCAACAGCCGGCGGGGCAAAGTCAGAACCAGATGATCAACTTTGGCACATCAGGCCATATACCGTCGTCGGCTCAAAAAATAGCACAATCAATTCAAAGAATCCGTAGAGATATAGATCCTGACGTCTATAATCAGAGACTTCAAGCAGCAAGCCAGCAGAGGACCCAGCAGATTGAGATTCCACAAGGGTATCACTATGGCACAGATTATAACACTCTCCACATGATACCAAATCCAGGATATCAAGGCACATGGGATTTCAATCCACAGATGGGTCAGCAAATACCGAGGAATCCAAATCCACAAGCTGACGAGTTGTTGCTGAAGGTGACCGAGATGATGAAAAATCAGTTCGGCCTGAAGCCAAAAGGGCTGGCCTTTTCGTACAAATGCCCATATCCAGAGTGGTATGATTTGGTCGCTCTTCCTACAAATTACAGGCTCCCAGAGTTCGCTAAGTTCAGTGGTCAAGACAGTACAAGCACAATAGAACATGTCAGTCGGTATCTTACACAATTAGGTGAAGCATCAGTTGAGGATGCCCATCGAGTTCGTTTCTTCTCCTTATCCCTATCAGGGCTAGCCTTCACTTGGTTCTCGTCACTACCAGTCAACTCCATTGCCAATTGGGCTGACCTAGAGAAGAAGTTTCATACATATTTTTACACTGGGACTAGAGAAAAGAAGATTACCGATCTGACAACCATAAGACAGAGGACAAATGAATCGGACATTGAATTTCTTCAGAGGTTTCGAGAAACCAGGAACTTGTGCTTCTCCTTGAACTTGGCCGATGATCAACTAGCTGCCTTAGCTGTTCAAGGAATGCTGCCAATGTGAAAAGAGAAACTGCTAGGACAGGAGTTTAACAACTTGGGTCAATTGGCTCAATGAGTGGCAACGCTTAATAGCCAATTCCAGAGCATACGCAGAGATACCCGATTCCAAAAGAGTACCTCAGTGGCCGAAGCTTACGATCCATATTTAGTCGATGACAGCTATGAAGATGAAGAAGAAGAGGTTGCTGCAGCTGAATGGAACTAGGGCAAGAAGACAGTGATGGTGCCAAATCCTTGGGGAAGAGGAGTCGAGGAGAGTTATGACTTTGATGTTACCAAATCGGACAAGCTCTTCGATTTCTTGCTTGAGAAGGGGTAGATCAAGTTGCCCGATGGTCATATCATGTTGTCCCCTGATCAGTTGAAGAACAAGAAGTTCTGCAAATTCCATAACCCTACTTCTGATTCCACTAATGAATGCAGAATCTTTAGGCAGCATATACAGAGAGTTATTCAGCAAGGGAGGCTCAAGTTCGATACACCTCAGAAGATAAAAGTTGATGATAATTCTTTCCCAGGAGATCAAAATATGGTTGATGTTGGGCTATTCAAAGGAAAAACTAAGGTTCTAACATCGGCCAAATCAAGAGAAGCTGGAATAGTTGATCCCAAGATGCAAATATCGGCTGATGAATACAGAGAGATTAGAAAACGTCGTGATCAGCAAAAGAGCCGATATGAACAGGGGGAAGCGTCAAAGGATGGAGCGACAAAGCCGCGAGTTACATCTCGAATCTTGTTGAATAAGTGGCAGTGGCAGAAGGAAAAGGATTATCAACGATGGTTAGAGCATCAAGAATACCAGCGTCAACTAGAAGAAGAGAGGTATGAAAGGAAACAAGCCGAATCACATTAGATGTCGCAGAACAGACCAATTTATAAGAGTACAAGTACAATGGCATCCCGCAAGCGGTCGCACTGTCATACTTGAACCCATATAAACCCGGTAGTCCGTCGAGTACCACGACGGGTCTCGATAAATGATTTACAACAACCAAGATCGTACATGATTCAACATACATGCCACATATTACATAAAGTTCACAGATACATTTTCATCATCAGAGTATGAATAAAAGTTATTACAAACCGAGTTTGATAGATAAAAGCGGAAGCAAATTAAATTTGAAAGTAAAGTTTCCAACATAGTTTAGTACAGTGCCAAGATACGATCACGGTCCACAAAAGCATGTAGAAGGATTAATAAGAAGCCTGCCCAAGGCTTACTCCTCATCCACAACGGGATAGAAGCAACTCTTGCAATAACCATGATACACAGTGCCATCTGCAACATGGGAAATAAAACCCTGAGTACGAGAAGGTACTCAGCTAGACTTACCCGTCATAAACCAGAAGTAAAAATGACTCCAAGGATTATGCAAGGCTGTATAAGTGGGGATAGCATGACAACATTTTGCATAAAAGTGATTAACTTAGCTATACAATTATGGTTCCAATATCAGGTTAATTATAACTATCCATCTCTAGATTAGCAACTATCCTGTGCCAAACATGTGGTATATCCATTTAAAAGCATACAATAGTAACCATAGCAGGTATTGCAATTCCATATTCATCCGAACCATCATGTTCCATAGCACAGTTACTATGATGTTGGGACTAGCCAAGTTTCTCACTATCGGGAGAGACGGCGATTCGAATCGATTTCAACCAGCTGGGAATTTATTCCTAACACAAACCCAGGCATACTGCGCGAAGACAGCCTTAGGTCACCTTTGGTATAACTCAGGTGCACATTTCGCGGGTCCGTACCGCGCCGCACAATCTGGGACACCAGATGCTAGGATGTTCAGGCCTAGCCTGCCCTTGGGCTCAGTCTGATCGCCCCCCGGAAGGAGCGCACAACAGAACGGGTCCCGACCTGAGTTGGGCTACTCGACTTCGCGGTCGGAATGAGTTATCCGGCCAGCTAAGTGATAGGCATGTGTTCAATCTTGTCAGAAGCACCAACAATGGTACGGTCCTTAATCGACACAGACGGGGATAGATCCACACCCAAGACCTGCATGTCTTGTTGCTTCTCTATCGACATCCCGCCCGGTCTCCATTTACCTTACCCCATGGTTCTTTTCCACGATAGCAAATATAGCCAACCGTGCTCCGGTATCCACCTATATCTCGCAGGTGACAGGAAATCACCTTGACTTCTATCGGTCTAAGCATGGCTAAGCATATATTTGATCCTGGACCTATACCGGTTAAAGGTGTAATAGCTGGACAAGGAATTTATATGCATCAAGTGGTTCCATTCAACTCTTATAACCTAATGCATCAATCATAAGTACTTAAGTAATCATTTGTAAAATACTAGGAGACTTAGAATGCTCCGGGGCTTGCCTCGTAGAAAGGAAGTAGGGCGGTGATCAGGGCACTCCGGAAGCTCTTCAGGATTCTGCTCCTCGCCTTCGGGAGCTGCGACTTGAGGATTCTCCTGCTGGTCCCCTTCCTCTACTTCGTCGAATTCCAGCAACGTTATTTCTTCCTCCGATCCTAGATGCATGAATATGGCATAAGATATTGCGAATGCATACATGCGTACAAGTATAAAATGATGACACAGGATAAATGCATTCGTATAAGTAGTCTTAACAGCATGGTGTTAACAAATGCATCATATTTTACCGAGTAGGTGCATATCTCTTCTTGATTACTTAATCAAACACATTTACAATTCATCCACTACACACAAAACAGCAGCTGCTTGTTTTACTTATAACTGAAGTTCTACTTATCCAAATGCTATGATCTTAGACTTTCTGGAAAGCTTATAAAATTTTCTACAACCCTTATTTAATCACCAAAAGCTAATTCACAATTTATCTTAACCAAAACAGACAATCAATCCAGCGCTGTCCAGAAATTCCAGAGAACAAGCAAATTCGGAAAGGCTAACTTTAAACAGCTGTAACTCCTAAACCGTTTAACCTATGATCCTAAAATTTTAACACAAGACATATGATGAAGTTATCTACAACTTTGTTATTAACTATTTTTATAGCAAACATCATTTTTATCATGCAACTTATCAAACTACCGAATCTGTCCGGAAACTATTCCAATTCGCATTATAAAGTAACAATACTTCTACTTCATATAAGTATTCAAATTTTTACAACCCAAAGTCTACCAACAGTTTAAGCATACCAAATACATCCAAGAAAATATAATGGTGAAGCCCAAACTATTTCTTATTATGCCTTTATTATTTTATTTAGATACATAGGTTAAATAATAAACATATACCAAATGTGCATCATAAATTCTCAGAAAATTACAGTGGCTTACTAGTGCTACCAATAGACTACTATAAGGTTAAATTCATGCCATTTTGCCAAGTAAAACATCCTATACAAAAATGACAAGGCAGCAAGGCTTGAAATAGCATAAATAGAAAACCCTATTGAAAAGTGTCAAGCAACAGATTTCCTATTTTTCTTAGCATCCATATACTACTAGGATAACCTCCAACAAATTTCATGAATATTGGATTCCTAAATAATTTATAAAAATTCACACAAGGATCTCCTAATTATAAAAGAAAAATCTATAACTACAAATCTATGCATGCACTGATCCTCAAATTTTTACCAGAGCTCATACATGTCAAGAATAGCTTACCACAAAAATTTCATAATTTTTGGAGCACAGAAACTCTAGATATAAAATAAACAAGTTTGTATGTATTCAAAAACACATTTCAAATCTCCATTTAAATCTTCCAAAATTTCTACTGTAAGTGTCAAGAATATATTTTTCCTAAATACTACACCTCCTATGGCACACTAACAAATTTATTTTGCCATTTTTGAAGCTACCAAATTGGAGATCTAAAAATTACAAAATAGTGCAAACTCTGGAATAAAATGAACTAGCTTTAAAATACAGAGTCGCTGACCGGTGGGACCCGCTGACAGGGGACCCCACACGTCATTGAGACAAGAACAGAGCAGCTACGCTGCGTGACGGTGGCGCGGCCAAAGCTCGCTGACGGTGAACTCGCCGGCGGTGATATCTTCACTACGTGATCTACTCAACCTCACGCACACGTTGCACTACTTGGTGGGACCTCTCGTCGTAGCTAGCGACTACGGTGGCGCCAATGGCGGGGCGGAGGTGCGGGTCGACGGCGTTACGCCGGTGGAAGCCATGGCAACTCGACCTAGAGCTCGGACGAGCATAACTGAGCTACGGTGAACCTATCTAGCGCTCTATTGTGGCCTGCAGTGGTCGGGTTGGGTCTGACCACGGTGACGGGGGTGACGGCGGAGCTCCGGCGAGGCTGTGTGCAGGGCTGGAGCTTACCGAGCACCGGCAGCGGCAGCGGGCGCTGGGAGAAGCAGTGGGGTGCTGGGGAGGCGATGGTGCTGTTGCGGTGATGGAGAAGCGGCTAGGCCAGCTAGTGACTGGCAACGGCGATGGCGGCGAGTGGCGCTGCTGCTGCGGGCGCTGCCAGCGACGAAGGAGAAGGCGAAATGCGAAAATGGAGGCACGACTGAGTGCAGGCGGGTGTTGGGGTGATAATGCCGTGCTCAGGCGCGTCGTGGCCTGTGCGGTCAGGGCAACAGCGACGCGCGGCCGTCGCGGCCACCATGCGGCGCGCAAACTCTGCTTCTGTCGGCCACTGACGACGGCCGATTCAGTTGGTTCAGCGCTCGCGAAACCGACTGACGGCGTGATTTGGCGAGGCACAAACTTCTAATCCGTGAAGAGTTAGCGTACAAAATCTAAAACAAAGTCATAGACCTACATACCAGCTACCATTCTTGTTCAAGGCTCCAGTCCTAATTCTCAACCAATATTGAGTAAAACCATTACAAAACTGGCTGCATCGACACTGTCAGTCGAAAATGACTTAGCAAAAATTTGAAGTGTTGAAAACAGTGAAAAGCTGATTTTTGTGAGTCTATTTGAAGCATGTTAGAAGCTAAATCAGTCAATGACCCAAAAATAAAAGTTGTTCCTTATACAAAATACTACAACTTTGCTTTAGTGACCACCTCCATGCAAGGTCTCTAACACATAGTTCAAACTTGGTCAAACAAGCTACATTCAAATGATGACTTGAACAAGAACTATGGCTTAGTGATCTATTTAGCCCTAGCTATGAATATCAAAGTTGTTCGTAATGATACTCTAAACATGTTTAGGCTAATTGCAAGGTCATACAATCATTTCATGTATTAGTCACTCATAGAGCTATTTAGTGTAATCACATGAAACATGACTTAAGGGCTTGATCATGGGAAGTGACATTCATGAACCATGTTCCATTTGCTAACCTAAGTATTGCCAATATATTTTTGTGACTCATACCAACCATCTACATGTATACTCTTATGATCATATGCATATACACATGGAGACATGAAATAATGAGAAAAGTTGCATACGTTCAAGGAAACATGCGATAACAAGCAAATGTTGCAGATGTTTCAATCCAATGTTTCAATTGTAAATGCTTGTTTATGAATGCTTGATGCTCATGCTCATGTTATGCAAGTCAAGTTATGCAAGGCTAACACCTAGGGTGTTACATTAAAATTGTCCTTTCTTCAGATACTGCTGGAACGAAGGTTTGAAATTGCCTACCAGACATAACTGTCTAGAATGTAGCAATCAATATCGGGAGTTTAAGCAATATCAAATCAACCGCCGGTCTATCCATGCCCAGGATACACGTCATAGTAACAACATGGACCGGCGCTTAAAAAATAAAAGTATTCATGATCGGCTGGGAAAAAGAGTTGTTGGCCAAGACTGGGCCGATCATGAAGAAGAAAGCAATAAGGGAGAGTACATTTGGCAGGAAGGCCAATGGTGCCCCAGAAGATTGACAAGAAGCCAGAAGAGAAGGGTGCAACGCCTAAGGAATAAAGAGATGGAACAGGCTCAGGCATCCGGTAAAACTCAAATGTGGCGTACCAAGCAAACAACCGATAGAAATCAACCATCGGCTAATATCCAAATGGCTTTTCTGTTGCCATTAGAATTCAGAATCGATGGCGAAAGCCAACAGCCGATCCAAGCAGTGGGCTTTGAAAATGTGTTTTAATGGATAATCCAATAGATGGTACAGATGGTAAACTAGGACATGGCTTCACGTCGGTCGATGAATTGGAAGAAGTGGATATTGGTTCTAGAGATAGACCTAGGCCGACGTACGTAAATGCTAAATTGGATCTGGAATATAAGCGAAAATTAATTGATTTATTAAAAGAATTTAAAGACTGCTTTGCTTAGGAATACTACGAGATGCCTGATTTGGACCGGTCAATTGTTGAACATCGGTTGCCAATCAAACCTGGATATCGGCCATTTAAGCAAGCTCCAAGGAGATTCAATCCGAACGTGCTTGACAATATTAAAAAGGAGACTGAAAGGCTACTGGAGGCAAAGTTTATCCGACCATGCCAATTTGTAGAATGGATATCGAATGTTGTCCCTGTATACAAAAAGAATGGAAAACTAAGGTCTTCATCGATTTCAGGGATCTGAATAAAGCCACACCCATGGATGGTTATCCGATGTCGATAGCCGATATGTTAGTAGATACAGCAGCCGGGCATAAGGTTATTAGCTTCATGGATGGCAACGCAGGGTATAATCAAATTTTCATGGCTGAGGAGGACATAGCGAAAATCGCTTTCAGGTGCCCCGGCGCAATCGGCTTGTTCGAGTGGGTTGTGATGACCTTCGGTCTAAAGAATGCTGGTGCCACTTATCAAAGGGCAATGAATTATATCTTTCATAAGTTGATCGGTAGGATTGTTGAGATCTACATTGATGATGTGATGGTAAAATCAAAAGGATACAAAGAGCATCTAGCTGATTTGCGGGAGACTCTGGAATGCACAAGAAAACATGGTCTGAAGATGAATCCTAATAAGTGTGCTTTTGGAGTGTCAGCTGGACAATTCTTGGGTTTTATGGTCCACGAGAGAGGAATCGAAGTTGGTCAGAAGAGCATGAAAGCAATTGACGATGTAGTGCCCCCAACAACTAAGACAGAGTTGCAATCTTTGCTTGGCAAGATTAATTTCATCAAAAGGTTTATTTTGAATTTGTCAGAAAGGGTTTTGCCGTTTTCTCCCTTGTTGAAATTAAAGAATGATCAAGAATTTAAATGGGGTGACGTACAACAGAAGGCGTTTGAGGAGATAAAAGAATATATGAAGCGTCCGCCCGTGCTGGTCCCTCCTCAGCAGGGTAAGCCTTTCAGGTTGTATATATCGGCCGATGACAAAATGATTGGATTGGCCTTGATACAAGAGTTTGAAGGAAAAGAGCGAGTGATTTTCTATCTAAGTAGGAGGCTTCTAGATCCGGAAACAAGATATTCTCCCACCAAAAAGTTATGCTTGTACTTATACTTCTCTTGCACCAAGTTACGACATTACTTATTATCGGCCGAGCGCACATTTGTTTCCAAGGCTAATGTGATCAAGCATATGTTATCAATGTCGATACTAAATGGGAGAGTAGGAAAATGGATTCTTGCGTTATCAGAATTTGACTTGAGGTACGAATCGGCTAAGACAGTTAAAGGGCAGGTAATAGCTGATTTTGTCACCCAGCATCATAAGTCAAGCATGAATCATGAGGAGCCGGTGCCCTGGACGTTGTTTTTCGATGGGTCATCATGTAAGCAAGGTGGTGGCATTGGTATTGTTATTATCTCGCCTCGAGGGGCAAATTTTGAGTTTTCTTTTCCAACCGAACCAATGGTTACCAACAATCAAGCAGAATATGAGGCTGTTCTCAAAGGGATTCAACTTCTTCATGAGGTAAAGGCCGAAGTGATTGAAATATTTGGAGACTCACAGTTAATTATTAGTCAGTTGATCGGCCTGTATGAGTGCAAAGAGGATACTCTGAGAAGATATTATGACAAGTGCCAAAGGTTGCTCAGGGAATTTCCCCATGTCTCATTTCAACATATTCCAAGGGCGTAGAATCAAGAAGCTAACCGTTTGGCTCAAAGTGCATCAAGTTATCGAGTGATTCAAGAAATTATAAGTAATGAAGCCTCAGATAATGATTGGAGAATTGAGATAGTCGACTACCTTAGAAATCCATCATAAAAAGCTACCTGGAAGCTAAGGTATAAATCGACTAAGTATGTTTTACTGGATGATCAGCTGTATTACGAAACAATCGATGGGGCATTACTCAAATGCCTGAATCAAGAAGAAGCCAAGGTTTTGATGGGCGAAGTGCATGAAGGGATATGTGGGGCTCATCAATCGGCTTATAAGATGAAATGGATTATTCGCAGAACTGGATATTTCTGGCCAACAATATTAGAAGACTATTTTGAATACTACAAAGGATGCCAAGACTATCAATGTTTTGGTAATATCCAGAAATCGCCTGCATTGGCCATGAACCCAACATGGCCGTTTCGGGGTTGGGGAATTGATTTGATTGGCCAGATCTTTATACCCTCGAGCAAAGGACATAAATTCATATTGATGGCAACAGACTACTTCACCGAGTGGGTTGAGGTAGTTCCCCTGAAAATGGCAACTTCAAAAAATATGGTTGATTTTGTCAAGGAGCATATCGTGTATCGTTTTGGGATTCCTCAAACCATCACTACCGATCAAGAGACCATGTTCATGTCAGAGGAATTCGGAGATTTTGCTGCTAGTATTGGTATCAAGCTGCTAAATTCGTCTCCTTACTATGCTCGGGCCAATGGTCAGACAGAGGCGTTCAATCAAATTATGATTAAGCTGATCAAAAAGAAAATTGAGGAACAGCCAAGGAAGTGACATTCGGCGCTTAATGAGGCATTATGGGCATACAGGATGGCATGTCATGGGTCAATTAAAATGTCACCATATGAACTTGTGTATGGCCATAATGCAGTCCTTCATTGGGAAGTTCAGACTGGATCGATGTGTGTTATGTTACAGAACGATTTGACAGCCGAAGTCTATAAAAATCTTATGATGGATGGCTTAGAAGACTTAAGTTGCCTTCGGATGTGCGCTCTCGAAAATATTGAAGCCAACAAACTAAGAGTCGCGAAATATTACAATAAAAAGGTCAAGAATAAGCAATTTTTTGAAGGAGATTTGGTCTGGAAAGTTAAATTGCCGATTGGGTCAAAGGACAGCAAATTTGGCAAATGGTCACCCAATTGGGAGGGGCCTTATCGGATCAAACGTTGTGCTCCTGGTAATGTGTATATTCTGGAGACACTAGGAGGAGAAGAAGAGTTCGGTCGAGCAATCAATGGGAAATATCCAAAGAAATATTATCGCAGCATTTGGATTAACACTTGAATAGCCGATTTGTTCGGTTAACAGCTCTAATAGCCGATCTCAGAAAGGTATCGCCTTTAGTGCAAAAATGAACCCAAAGGGACAAAAGCCGGTATGATGCGTATCGCCTATAGGGGGAAAGCAAACATGGATGAAGTAATACGCATAATATGAAGCGCAAAACAAAGAAAATCATTCAGGACGAGGGAATTGTTTGCTAAAAATCACTTATTACAAGCTACGGGTTGGAGAACAATTTGCTCACTACATCATCGGCCAAAGTATTGAAAGCTACGGAGTTGGCGGCGCTAAAGAATTCCTCAATCAAACGCTCATGATCCCTGGGGGGCACTGCATCTGGGAAACCATGAGGAAGAAGCTGAAGATTGTGGCCAGAGCGGGCTTATGCAGTGGCCAACGCTGTGGCAGCGCCATGGCAAACACCATGGAGAGCAACCTCCCTGACGCGGTTTGGAATGTCATGCAAACAGACTACCGGAACAGCACCCCAGGCATTGACAAATCCCGCCGCGCGATCTACGGTTGATCGAAGGCTTTCCAACTGAGCAGTTAGATCTAAAAATTCAAAGGAAGGGATGATCAGAAAATCTCAAAAGCAAAGTTAAGAAAATCTAAGGAGATTGTGGTAGCCATCTCACATGTGATTCTGGCTTCAGCCCTGGCCAACCGTTCCCTCAGGTCGGCCTCGGAGGACGATCGGATTTGAATCATGGCCAGAGCCGATTCCGCGAGGGAAAGGCAGTTGGATAGACTCTGATCAGTCCGATCGATGGAAGCAATTAGATCGACATTATCGATCTGCCCCCTCGGATAATTAGGGAGCTAACGACGAATCAGTGTTGAGGATGATCCCGAAGGCTGAGCCGGGTTGGCCCTGTGCTCCGGAGCGATGAGGACATCCCGAGTGGCACCTTCCTAGCGATGAAGGCGCTGGCGTGATGATGCAGGCCGGTTAAGAGCCTCCTCAGTAGGCCTCTTGCTGTTCTCCATGATCTTAAACCTATAGAAGAGAAGGAACTATACTAAGGACGCAGAAGGTTTGGGACTAGACAGGTAGCTTTCTGAGCCCCAGTCGTGGTCCGTATATATAGCCCGAGGAGGCAAGGAGATGGATTTCGCCGAGGGTGTGAAAATTGAAAGCAGATACAGGAACGTATCGGCACCCCGAGATTTCAGGGGATAGATAACGAAGAGATGACAAATTCAGACTTATTGCTTCCTCAGATTACGAAATGTCATGGGATGGGTACAAAGAATTTACATTGACCAGAAATTAACCCCCCAAGACTTCTTTGGATTGAAGGGAGTCTGGATCCCCATGAGGCCGAAGGTTATCATGAATTAAGTCACATCGGCCAGTTAACAAACTAATATCAGGAGAAGGGGAAAGGCTGCCCGCTTAACAGACGCCTAACTAGTTTCTCGGTGACTGGGAACTGTGGGAAAGAAGCCTGTGGCTCTCCTAGTAGGCGTTTGATGAAGCAAACGAGGGGAAGGTGTCCACACATTTTAGCCCTTGCAAACACTAGAACAACGTTGCGAGCATGGAGAGAAGACTCAGGTGGTATCACAAGACTTCTTCTAGCCATAATGGCTGATTCTCTTGCTCGACAATGTGCTAGAATGTGCGACACGATCACCCTATGCACAAGAATTTTTCTAACCACTCAAGATCTTCATAGCAAAGGGATGGACCATGGAGGGTCTGGTGAAGTCAGAGGTCGAGAGGGCAGGAAGAAGAGAAACATGGCCGAATAGTTGGGTTGCTCTCGCCGGGGCCGGATAGGCATTTTATAGCCGACCTAGAAGGATGAATCCAAGTGTCCGTGAAGCAATGATGCTCTCGTAAAAGTTGTGAAGCATGGGCTCATGAGCTGACATGGGCGGTGATAAACAGTAGACCCCAAATCAAGATTCTCTGCTCATGACTGCAAACCCATCGAAGATGAAGACGTGATAATTTTGGAATAAAATCACTTTTATCCCAAAATTGGGGGGCATGTGTTTACACCAGAATTTGGAAGAAGGATTTCAGAGGCTCGAGGGCTCTCAGAGTCATGTCAGCAAGGGATCAATTGCGTGTAGATCGAAACCAGCTGATTTGGATACAGCACTAGAATCGGCTTTCTTTAGATAGCGCCAACAGATAACGACAGAGGCTATGATCGGTGCTGGGATGAGACATGTTGGACTCTACAAAAAGGGAAAGATTAGAGTCCAAGTTATCTTAAATTAGGAATGTTTTCATTTTATGCCAAAGATTGTAACAAATTGTGCTCGAGTAGGATTCATGTCTAGACTCCGGGTATAAATACCAAACCCCGGCTATTGTAGAAATGAATCAATCAATCAAATACAAGTCAATTTACTTTTTCGGCTCCGGCCACCCCTTAGGAGTAGGAGTAGAGTAGATCCCAGCGAGTTCTTCAGCAAGTACGACTGCATCGATCCGGTCGACCTCCACTGCTTGTTTGTAAGTACCGTCATGAGATCTAACATGTTCATTAGATTCATTTTTATTACATGGTTAAGTGTTGTTGATTTGTTTCATCATATAAAAAGGGGTTTGGTTACTTGTAAACATTGGCTCAGTACAAACCGATCATTATTGATATCTCATTGCCATTGATTAAATTATTGCTCATTATATCTATCTTGGATGATAACTGATTCTTCTTACGCAACCCCATGAGCTTTAACCGATTTATTCTTATGAATATGCTGGAATCGGCTATTTAGTCGATCTCCTCTCATATCGGCTATCAGAGCCGCACATTCGGGACTGTCTGGCAACACCAGCATGTTTCGCCCTTAATTACTGATAAACTTTCTCTCCTTGTCAATTACAGGGTCAAATTGACTGGCACGTCTCGGGAGGATTGCGCAGGATCGACCACCCCTGCGCTCAAGCTAGGCGGATCTGCTCCATCGAGCGGACCGTTCCGGCTTGCTGCATGTGTCCTCGGCACGGGACAAAATTATGTGTCGACAAATCCATAATGCCACATGGGGACATTTTGCAAGGGCAAGATAAGTTTTTATGTAGTATCTTTTAGTCATACAAGTAGTATCTTTTAGCATCATATAACCTTGCCCCTTGCATTGCATCCTAGCAAGTAGATAGTTTTTAAATTCCAAATTGTTATTATTTGCTTGCTTTGGTCGTGTTGTCATCAATCACCAAAAATGGGGAGATTGTAAGGAAAATGGACCCTTGACCCATTTACTTTGGATTTTGGTGTTTGATGACCAACACAACCAAATTAGACTAATGAATTTGCAATTGATTGTTTTGCAGTTCAATAGGATGCAAGACGTGACTTGGACGAAGGCAATGTGATGATCCGATGATCAACACCTTAAGCAAGACCCTAGGAGCACAAGAGAAGACCCAAGAAATCAAGCAAAGTCCAAGCACGAAGATAGGAACCAAGCCAGACGCAAGATCATGAAGAAACGAGCTCACAGAGGTGACCGGACGCTGGACCGGATGCTGGTAGCACAATGAACGGACGCTCCGATCAGAGGCTCGGTAGCAGTAGCGACCGGACGCTGAAGAAGCAAATCAACCGAACGTAGGACAACAGAGTCCGGTCGAGTACAAAGAGGTTCTAGAGTGGCGAATGTGCGATCGGACGCGTCCGGTGGCATGTGACCGGACGCTGGCAACATTCGATTAGTGGATCGTAGCTCTAATGGTCTGGATGACCAGACACGTCCGATCTGGACGACCTGAGCGTCCGATCAGTACCAGAAAAGCAGGATTTCATCCCCAATGGCTACTTTCTCAGTGGGGCTTATAAATAGACCCCAACCGGCCATTTGAAGGGAGTGGAGCTGAGGAAACATATCAAGGGTGTTGATACACCATTTTAGTGATCTCCACTTGCATAGTGCTTAGTGATTCATTAGGTGATTAGCGTAGGTGCTTTGTAAAGTGCTTAGGTTGATTAGACCACCGCTTATGTGCTCGCTCTAGGTTTAGGACTAGTGTTTAGTGAGGTTTGTATACCTCTTAAAACTCGGTGCTTGCGCGCACCATTGTTATACATCGGAGGGGCTTGTAGTCTTGCGAGATCACACCAACCGCGTTTGTGGTGTGGCCACCACCGTGTACCAGAGGGAACAGGGCCCGTGGCGTTTTGGCCGGAAGCTTGATAGTGAAGACGATGGGGAGCATCTGGGAGAGGCTTGCCGAAAGGCACGTCAAAGACCCACTTGCGCGTGGGGAAGGCCCAAGGCTATCCACGGAGTTACCCGACCAGGAGCTTAGCCCTTACGAGGGATTCCTTGTGAGGGGCTCCAACGAGGACTAGGGGAAGCTTGCGTGCTTCTTGATACCTTGATAAAAATACCAGAGTTGTCGACGGGAGTTTGCATATCTCTACCTTGCTCTTTAGCTTCCGCATTTACATTGATTGTATTACTCCTTTTGTGATAGAGATAGCAACACACTAGCAAAACCGTAGTTGCACATTTAGATAGTTTGTCTTTTGCATAGGTTTTGCTAGGGTTAGAAAAAGAGGCCATAGTTTAGAGTTAGAATTTTAGGTTGCCTAATTCACCCCCCCTCTTAGGCATCATGGTCCACTACAGCACTGAGTAGTCTCCATTACTTGTTAGTTCTATGGTTTATTCATGTACTGCGTTATTTAGTTTGTCGGCACGTACTTCTAGTATTATTGTGTTGTTTAATGTGTCATAGTATTGGACTTTTCATTATGTAGTTGTTTTCATTATTTGTGGTCATAATATTCAGTTTAATATTGCGGACGTAGTGAAATATGATAGCGTGCTGCAAACAAAACCTAACGAAGTAGGGCATTATATAATTTAACACACAAAACATATGAAATGACATGTGAGAACATGTACCGAACTAGGGTACAGAGGTCCTGAACTAAACCTAACATGCCTTAGGTAATTGAAGCGAACAACAAGCACAAGAAATGGCATGTGAGAACATGTACCAAACAAGGGTAAATAGTTCCTTCGACTGAACCTAATATGCCTTAGGTAATTAAACCAAACAACACATGGATGTGCCATGTGAATAAGATAGGGTCGTCCTAGTAGTGTGGCCACATAGCAAATTGTGTTGCACCTTCTCCACAGTAGCCTTCCTTTGTTGTTGGTGGTGGTGGCGGGGGTGACGGCGGATGCCCCTTGTTCTTGTGATTAGGGCAAGTGCAATACGGATCATTGCAGAGTGCCTCATGTGAACTTGCACCATTGTTGTTGTTGTCATCTTTGTCTTCCTTGTACCCACTGCTAACTTCCCTTTATAGATCGAAGATTTTGTCCTACATGTAGTAGATGTACTGTTGATGCAGATAAATTGGTCGAGGATCGACCCACCTAGTGAACCCATAGTTTTCTTCGGACTCGGAAGACTACAATAAGTGTGTCATGTGAGTTGTAAGGGTATTCGAGAAACATATTTAACAAACGAAATGTAATAGCAATTACCCATGCCCGCGGGTATTTGAAGAAGCGACGACCTCCATCGATCCCCTCGGTGAACATCTGCACTAAGTAGTCCTCACCATGCATGCATTTTGGCCAATCTTCCTTCCTGTTATCGTATCCTCTGAGATGGCACTCTTTAGTGAAATCACTCTTGCTCTTGGGGGGAAACTGATACACTGGTTCTTCAAAGAAATCATGCCCAAGGGACCCCTCCCACACAATGGGAGTTCCCTTTGTCCCCCCCTTTCCTCTCCCACTCCCGAAACTCTTTCCTCTAGATGACCTCTAGACATTTCTACTCCAACAAAACCGAATACTAGTTTGGTTTTTCTTTTGGTTAGCAATGCATCCTAGAACGCATATATATAGGCGAAGGCAGGTTTGCTAGCTGTTGTAATGTGCTGTAAATACTCCTGGAAAAGTCTACTCAGAATCGTAGGACACTAGAGAGCCTAGATTCTATGACTGAAAAGCCTATTCGATTTCAGACTCCAATCACTATTTCGAAGGACAATGAAAAGTCTATTCGACGGTGACATGACAAATCACTATAAAGGTTATTTCCCCTAGATTCCATGACTGAAAAGCCTATTCGATTTCAGAGTTCAATCACTATTTTGAATCGGTAAAACTGATGCCGCTGATTAATACGTACTTTAGGTAGCAAATTTCGCCATAATTTCCCCTATTTTTTGATGCCATCCATACACAAATATGAGATGAATATTTAACCTCAATACAACATGTACAAACATACAAATATATGCCACATTCATCTGAAACCATATACATGAGCATATTAATAGTCCACACAGTCCATAATTATAGTCCATAGTAGTTCATATTCGATAATAATAGTCCATACAGTCCACAATACTTCATAATGAAAGTCCACAAAGTCTATAATACTACATAATAACATCTACCACAAACCCTCACTGCCTCCTAGTCTTACCATTAGCCTTGTGAGCAAGAGCGTTGGTGCCTGGAGTGTAAGGGTCAGGTGGACGGTGTTGCCTAGTGCCTGAAGGTTGTGTAGGCTAAGTCGAGGGAGCGTCCTAGAGCTGAGACAGGCCAAGCTCCTCGTGCCTCTAGTCCACCTCGTTGTCGTCCTTGTCCTTGTATGCAATGCCTATGGACCCTAAAGGTGCTTGGCTAGATGAACCTAAGCCTCCTCTGCCTGCGGAAGGAACGTGCACGTCTTGCGTCGTGGCTGTCCTACAACCACAACGAGCAGCCATATGGCGTAGCCGATGTGACAGTCTCTATTGTACAAAATAATGTTAACTGAAAGAATTTAATGTATTAATAATATATTTCAAAGAATATTTTGAATCTTACGTCTAGGAAGCTACGTGTGTCATCGTCCCTGACTCTCGGACGAAAGCGCTCAATGTCTTCAATCGAACATTTGAGGGTATTGCCCTGCAACAAAGTTCACAGTAAGATTGTGGTGGACATTGAAAAATGAGTACGCTACTAATCTAGTATGGAGTACTAGTTAATTCCTGACTAGTTCATCAACTCCATCTGTTGTACTGAATTATCAGGATGCTATGACTCGAAGGTGCCACTAACTAAAATAGAGACATCAAACACAGAATGTATTGGTATGCAACTTAACATAGAAAAATAAGGCAATTGACTTACCACTCTGTCTAAGATTGGTCCTGCCTCCATCTGCCTTCCTACACGAGTAGTTTGGTTGTACGCCATGTTTTCATCGTCGGAAGACTCGATGTCGGCGTAGTCATCTTCTGTCCATTGTAGCCTCAGCCTGCAACGTGTCGCACGTTGGTACCAAGCTTGGTAGCGCCTGTGCTCATGGTTCATGTGTGGCTCATTGTTCTCATCCACGTTGTCATGCAACAGCTCCCATTGTTCAATGTAGTACTGGTGGTGCTTCTCCCAATAAAAAATCTTCCAGTTCTTCTGACGATCCAACCTGCATGTCACGTAAGATGTTAGTTTCTTAGGGATGAAATTGATGCTATAAAACGATGGCGCCTATGCTATATGACATGACTATTTGATGTAAGCTTCACAAGAAAGGTACAGGGTGATTGAAGAAATCATACGTAATAGTATTATCATATGTAAGCTTCACTATGGAAAATGTTACCATGTGGGTTCCAAAGAAAGAAGAGAAAATAGATCACTGTTTACACCAAAATTTGGGAAGAAAAACGTAGGAACTCGAAGCTTCCAAGATCATGTCAATCAACAATCAAGGAATCGATTGCATAAGGATCGATATCAGCTGATTCAGATGCGGCACTGGAATCGGCTCTCTTCGAATGACGTCAGCAGATAACGATAATGAGCTACAGTTGGCGTCAGAAAATATATGTCGGACTCTATGAAATGGGAAAGTTTATGGTCCAAGTTATCTTAAGTTAGAAATATTTTCTTATATACCAAAAATTGTAATGAGTCATACTTGAGTAGGATTCATGCTTAGGCTCTAGGTATAAGTATTGGACCCCGACTATTGCAAAAAAGACATCCAATCAATCAATACAAATTACTTTTTCGGCTATACGCCAACCCTTAGGAGTAGGAGTAGTGTAGATCTCGGCGAGTTCTTCAACAAACAGGGCTGCATTGGTCTGGCCGACCTCCGGCTTGTCTGTAAGTACCGTCATGGCTTATACTTCTGTTTGTATGGCTGCATCGGTTAAGTTCGACCTCCACTACGAACTCTAGTATAAGCTAGTTATCGACTCTTATCTAGTTCAAGTATGGCTGCATCGGTTAAGTTCGATCTCCACTACTCGAATTAGATTAAGGTCAAGTTATCGGCTCTATCTAAGGGTGGCGTCCTTCGGGTAGATTCATTAAGTTACCGATCTTGCTGATGTTCTTATTGTTATTAGTTTTCAGCAACATCAATCTGCTTGATCGAGATCGATCTAGGTCAGCCTCACATCCTTTTAGTCCGATGTTTGCTTTGTTACAATACGATGTTTCTTACTTTGAGCGACGGGTTATGTTTTATCGGTTGTTCTACCTCGATCTTGATCGTGCATAGTACGCAGTTAAGGCACGTATAATCTTGAAGAGGTTTACTGGCTAGTTAAATCTAGTCTATAGTTCGCTATTATGCCTGTAACGATCCGGTCGATCCTCACTGAAGGCACTTTAGATCGGAGGATGCTAGTTGGTAGATTTGTTCTTGATCAGGTATGACCTTAACTGTTTGCTATGCCTACATCGGCTAAATAGCCGATTGCCTAAGCTTTAAGCCTTTAACACATACAGTGTGTCTCCATGATTCTGTTAAATATGAATAGATCTGTGTACTTTAAAGGTTTAATTTGTTGTCTTTATCATGGCTGCCATCGATCCGATCGAACCCCACTGTTAGAGATAACATGTTAAGTCTGATGAGTTCATAGATTTGCCCATGTTAAATAGTCGATTGTTCACATGTTGTAGTCCCTTTTCACCTAAATCGGCTATTTCAGCCGATGCGCCTGAGCGTCCACACATATAGCGTGTCTTTCGGAAAGCCTGTCAATGTATAGATGGTTTTACGGATTCTTCGGTTTTGGTTTGTTATTATCATCATACCTGCCATCGATCCGGTCAAACCTCACTGTTGATGGTAGCAGATTGGATTCAGAGCATTTGTAGATCTATTTGTACTAAACAGTCGATTTGTTCGCATATTATATCCTTTCTCATAAGATTCATCGGCTCAATGCGTTACACTGGTAATACCCACCTAGCTGATGATTTTACTTAAATCTGCGTGTATTGTACTTGTCAACATAAAATCAATCACGATCCACGAGCTTTATAGTCCGTAACAGCCGATTTCTATGTGTATCGGCTATTTAGTTGATTTTCCCGTCTGACTGCTCCCGAAGCAGCACACTTGGAACTGTCTGGGCAAAACCGGCATGTTCCACCTTAAATTATTGATAAATTTTCTCTCCTTATCAATTGCAGCTCAAATTGACTAGCATGCCTCGGGAGGAATTCGCAGGATCGGTGAGCCCTACGTTGAAGCCAAGCGGATCTCCAGCCTTGCTCCATCATGCAGATCCTTCCGGCTTGCTGTGTGCCTGGTGCATTGACACGTTTTTGCGCCGACACACGTTCTGGCATGCCCGGTGGGACCCCACAATCGTCATGGCGACTTACAACAACAGTGACATCCTTATAGTGCCTTACGAAGACTTACCTGATAAAGATAAAGATGTTATCAGCAAAGCTATAGAAGAATTTCAAAACAAGTGTTTGTTTGTACACCAAGACATGTGACAATAAAGTTATTCAGAAATATCCACTACCAAGAGTTTTATTGCATGGGCAGTCGGATACGGATGAAGCTAAAGATAGGCGTTTCGTCGTAGAAGCTGTAAACAAATCTATTCATGATGCCATATTAAACCATAATATAGTCTTCTTGAACACATTCCACAACACCATGGAAGAGGTGTTTCATGGATATCCAATTGATCAGGTTGGACCGGTTTACTACAACATTCCACATCCATTGACTAAGGGGACAAATCGAGCCGGTACTAGCCATCAAGAAGTAGCACTAACTGGTAATGATGATGTCCAGGCAATTCAGAGCTCATCTGAGCAAATTCAAGGTACCACCACCAATCAAGTACAAAATAATCCTGGATCAGCGGTGCAGTATGTGCAACAGCCGATGGGGCAAGGTCAGAACCAGATGGTTAATTTTGGCACATTAGGCCAAATACCATCGTCGGCTCAAAAAATAGCGCCATCAGTTCAAATGATTCATAGAGATATAGATCCTAACATCTATAATCAGAGACTTTAAGCAGCAAACCAGTAAAGGACCCAGCAGATAGAGATTCCACAAGGATATCATTATGGCATAGATTACAATACCCTTCATATGATTCCAAATCCAGGGTATCAAGGTACCTGAAATTTGAATCCACAGATGGGTCAGCAATTGTAGAGAAATCCAAATTCAAATTCTGATGAGTTGTTGCTTAGAGTGACCGAGATGATAAAGAATCAATTTGATTTGAAGCCAAAAGGGCAGACCTTCTCGTACAAACGCCCATATCCAAAATGGTATAATTTGGTCGCTCTTCCTACAAATTATAGGCTCCCGAAGTTTGCTAAGTTCCTGGCTAAGATAGTACAAGCACAATAGAACATGTCAGTCGATATCTTACATAGTTGGGCGAAGCATCCATTGAAGAAGCCCATCGAGTTCGTTTCTTCTCCTTGTCCCTATCAGGACCAGCCTTCACTTGGTTTTCATTGTTGCCAGTTAACTCCATTGCTAATTGGGCTGACCTAGAGAAAAGTTTCATACATATTTTTACACTAGGACAGGAGAAAATAAAATTACCGATTTGACGACTATAAGGTGGAGAACTAATGAATCAGGCATCGAGTTTCTTCAGAGATTCTGAGAGATCAAAAATTTATGCTTCTCATTGAACTTGACCGATGACCAGCTAGCTACATTGGCTATTCAAGGAATGTTGCCAACATAGAGAGAGAAGCTGCTAGGACAAGAGTTCAACAATTTAGGTCAGTTGGCTCAACGAGTGGCAGCGCTCAATAGCCAATTCTAGAATATGTGTAGAGATACCCGATTCCAGAAGAATGCCGCAATTGCCGAAACCTATAATCCATATTCAGTTGATGACTGCTATGAAGATGATGAAGAAGAAGAGGTTGCCATGGCTGAATGGAATTGGGGTAAGAAGACGGTAATGGTACCAAACCCTTGGGGAAGAGGAGTCGAAGAAAGCTATGATTTCAACGTCACAAAATCGGACAAGCTCTTCGATTTCTTATTTGAGAAGGGATATATCAACTTGCCCGACAATCATGTTATGTTGCCTCCCGATCAGTTGAAGAATAAGAAGTTCTACAAATTTCACAACGCCACCTCTCATTCTACTAATGAGTACAGAGTTTTCTGGCAACATATACAGATGGCTATTCAGCAAGGCAGGCTCAAATTTGATACACGTAGAAAGATGAAAGTTGATGATAATCCTTTCCCCAGAGATTAGAACATGGTCGATGCTAGGCTACTCAAAGCAAAGACTAAGGTCCTGACATCAACCAGAGCGAAAGAAACTAGAACAGTCGATCTCGGGATGAAAATATCGGCTGATGAATATAGAGAGATTAGAAGGCATTATGATCAACAAAAGAGCCGATACGAACAAATGACAGCGGTAGAAGGAAAAAGATTATCAGCGTTGGTTAGAAGAGAAAGAATACCAGCGTCAATAAGAGAAAGAGAGGTATGAAAGAAAGCAAGTTGAATCGTATTGGAATTGTCCTTTCTTCAGACATTGTTGGAATGAAGATTTGAAATTACCTACTAGAAATAACTGCCCAAAGTGCAGCAAGCAATATTGAGAGTTTAGGCAATCTCAAGCCAACCGCCGGTCTATCCATGCTCGAGATGAGTATCATCATGATAATATGGATTGGCGCTTAAAAAATAGGAGTGTTCATGATCGGCTTGGGAAGCTAGTTGTTGATCAAAGTTAGGCTGATTATGAAGAAGAAAGTAATGAGAAAGAATATAATTGGTAGGAAGGCCAATGGTGTCCAGGAGGTTTGACAAGAAGCCGGAAAAGAAGGGTGCGATGCCTAAGGAATAGAGAGCTGGAATAGGCTCAGGCATCTAGTAGATCTCAAGTGTGGCGTGCTAAACAAATAGCCGATAGGCGTCAACCATCGGCTAATATTCAAATGGCTTTTCTATTGTCATCGGAATTTAGAGCTCCAGCAAACCAAGAAGTCTATTCAGATTTTGATAAATCGGAGTATGAAGAAATAGTTGCCAAGTTGATAGTGATACAATAGGCTATATTTAATAAGCTAATCAAACATCGGCACTTAAAGGCTTTATATGTAAAAGGTTTTATTGATGGAAAGCCGATGAGCAAGATGTTGGTGGATGGAAGTGCTTCTATCAATCTTATGCCTTACACCACTTTTCGTAAACTTGGCAAGGGACCAGGAGATTTGATTGAGACCAACATGATGCTTAGGGATTTTAGAGGTAATGCATCCAAGACCAGGGGGGCAATGAACGTCGAATTGACAATCGAAAGTAAAACTTTGCTCACAACATTCTTCGTCATTAATGGAAAAGAGTCATACAGTCTACTCCTTGGTCATGACTGGATTCATGCAAATTATTGTGTACCATCAACCATGCATCAATGTTTGATTCAGTGGCATGGAGATGATGTTGAGCTGGTTCGCACTGATGAATCTATGAGTATCACAACAGTCGATCCAGTATATTAGGAACTGGAAGACTTCGAGTGTTTTTCAGGCAAGCTGTGGGAAGGAGGCTTCATTAAGATCAATAATGAAAGCCAATAGCTGATCTAAGCAATCGGCTCTAAGAGTTTATTTTAATGGATAATCCAATAGATGGCATAGGTGGTAAGCTAAGACATGGCTTTGCGTCGGCCGGTGAATTAAAAAGAGATCGACATTGGTCCTAGAGATAGGCCTAAGCTGATGTATGTAAGCGCTAAGTTGGATCCTAAGTACGAGCCAAAGTTGATAGATTTATTAAGGGAAATTTAAAGATTGTTTTGCTTGATGAGATGCCTAGCCTAGATCGGTCAATTGTTTAATCTTTGGTCTGAAGAATTCTAGTGAAACCTATCAAAAGCGATCGATGAAAAATGTTTGAAGGAACATTATCCTAGTGTTTGGATCAACACTTGACAGCTAATTTGTTCAGTCATCGGCTCTAATAGCCGTTACCAGAAGGGTATCGCCTCTAGTTCAAAATTAACCCAAAAGAGGGAAAAGCCGATACAAGATGGATCGCCTATAAGAGCAAAAACAAACACAGAAATAATCATGATGTTTACAAAGACATTGCAGAAGTACGCTGAGATACGATCATGAAAAAACAGAGGACTTTATTCATTGGTTAGTTTGCCCTAAATACAAATTAATCAAAGACATTGTTTATCACATCCTGAGCGGATGTGATGTCCACAATGGCCTCCGCTGCGTTGACAAATTCCTCGATCAACTCCTCATGCTCCTCGGGGCCGTCGCCCATCGGGAAGCCGGTCTCCATGGTGTGGAGCTTGTACCCGGTCAGGACCTACGCCGTGGCCAGCGCCACCGGCGCGCCATGACGGACGCCATGAAGGGCGATCTCCTAGACATGGGCCGAGACATCGTGGAGGCAGGCGTTGATAAGGGGGCCCATGGCGTTGACGGCTGCTATAGGCATGTTCGCCGCCAGTTGGAGGGACTCCAACTGCATCGTCAGGGCAGGTGATCACAAAAACAGAAGAGCTATCAAGATAAAGGCAGTGGAAATCAAAATAAAGGTGTTCTTGGAGTCTATCTTACCCGCCACCATGGCGTTGGATTCGACCAACCGTGTTCGAGCAGCGCTGGCCTCTTCCTCAGCGGTGTGAAGGGCGGCTTGAGAGACCCCGAGGCGGATCTCAAGCTGGCCGTTCTTCCGAGTCGCCTCGGAAAAATGGTCCTGGGCTGCCCTCCACTCTCGGAGGAAACATCGGGCGTCGTCGCCGTTGTAAGAATTGGAGGAGTCCGACGATGAGTCCGGTGTAGAGGATGCAGCATTGGAGGGCTCGCCAGCCCTGGGAAGAGGACGAAGGCTATCATTCAAGACGAACCTATAGACAAGTTAGAAAAGTTCATTGCCATGAGCAGAAGATATCGATCTCACCTCATGCGTCGAAGGCGTTGGCTCACCGGCATGTCCTCCTCCGGAATCTCCGCCACCGCACGTTTACCTCGGTTGTCCTCGCCGGCCATGAAGTTTGGTTGGATCTATAAGAAGGGGAAAGAAACCGCTATAGAGTTTGCAAGGGCAAAGAAGTGCAAAGGAACAAGAATAGTTGTGAGTATAGATGTGTTCGAGGTTGGAGCCCCCGACTGGTATTTGAAGCCACGAAACGAGGTGGTGGACATCTCGGGACATGCAAAAGGCAACTACAATTAATAGGAGGCGAAGTGCCACCTCACAAATGTCGAAGAGAATGCGGCGTTGGTGATTGAGGACAGAAGATTGAGGGGTTCTCTTAATAAAGGCCATGTTTTCAGACTTAATCAGATTAAGGTTAGAAGTCTGGAATCGGCTATTTTCAAATCGGGTCTTTAGCCAAAAAAAGAAATACAACAAGGCAACAGAAAATACGGTTATCATTGATTCTACACAAGATACAAGTTGATATACAGATTACAAGTCTAAAACATTCTGGATTGCTGTCAATGCTTCTAGCCAGATAGCATCGGCTTCTGCGATTTGCTGCTTGTCTTCTTTGGCTGATCCAGGAATATCCTCAAGACTGTTGCAGATGGCCCTACCTTTTCTGACCTTAGCTAACAGTTCTTGTTTCTTCTGCTTAATGGCATCGGGTATTTGAGCCAGATTGGAGTTGTGGTGATCAATGATAGGCCTCACATTCTCTAGTTCCTTCTCAAGTTCTGCACGCCTGGCTTCCAGTTGGGTCAGCTCTGGATCGATCTTGAGAAAGGAGTTCTTTAAATCATTGATTAGCTATGTCAGCTCTTTGGCCTCTTGCCTATTGGAGTTCTTCTTGGCCAGTAAAGCTTCATCGTTAGACAGTCTCCTCTGAGCCTTTTCCACCTTTGGAGCTTGATCTTCAATAACGGACAAAGATGACAAGACCTTGGTAAGAACCGAGGATGAATTATCCTTAAAGGCCAAGGAGACTCTTTGCATTAAATCTGCATCTTGGACCAAATCAGCTATATTCTTCTCAAGCATTGGCAATATGTCCCTTAGCCGATTTCTAGTCTCTTCTAATAGAGCTTCTTTAGAAGAGGCGGCTGATGAGCTAATTTCATCTTTATCTATATACTCTTCAAGATTGAAAGAGTAGCTCAGAGCTAGAAGGTTAAGTACCTATATATAAGAAAAATCTTGTTAAGAGGATTGAATCAGTTGATAATAGGATAAATGAGGAAGTAAGTATGGTACCTTCTCTGAGATAGCTTCCATCTGAGAAGAAGGAAGGGCTGATGATGAACCAATGGTATCTGGTTGAATCGGCTCTAAACTCTCAATATTGGTATTTGCAAACATTAAGGAAGATTTTTAGTTCATGATTGTTGCAGAAGGATAAAATGGATATATGATTTCCTTACCATTAGTTGTGTGCTAAACTGGGGAATCGACAGTCTAGGCGTCGACAACAGCAGGATCATTTTCAATGCTAACAAGATTATTTTCAATAGGAAGGCTATCAAACTCCTGCTCTTGCGTGAATGTATCCTCAGGGAATGTCTGGCATAGTAAATTTTCAAAGAAAGGTGAAAACTGAATAAAAATCGAGAATTTTGAGAAAAATACCTTGACAGCATTAGGGGGTGAAATGGAAGGACTCACATCTTCTGTTGTCTTAGAAACATCGGCTCCTTTTGAGGATCGGCCGTTGAAGGTTTAGTTGATGATGACTTGAACGCTTAGGACAACAGTTCCGCACCTAGAGCAGGTTGAGACACAATGATTGATAACTGTGAAGAAAGGAACGGGATTAGAAGTTGAATATCACTTTGAGATGAGGGGTAATTGTTTTACCTGGGTAGTCAATGGTCTCATTCTGCGAAGTCTTTTCCCAGTAACGGTTTTCTGGGTTGTCCCTTGGGCCACCTTGCGCTTTGAAGATTGATACGTTCTGATTGTGGAGGCAGCATGAGTTTTCATCAGCTTCTTTAGTGGAAGTGCAGCTGATCCTATTCTTGAAACTAGGCATGGTGGCTGATAATCTATAGGATGCCCCTTCCTATCCATGCTTGGGGGATCAAATTCGATGTCCTAAAAAGGTCTGTTAGAACAGTTGGCGGGGGAATTCATTGAATAATTTTTTCTAAAAAGGGGATGGTAAGTTACCTCACTATCAAAAGCAAACTCTCCATCCAGAGCTATGCATCTAGGATAGACCAGCCCATAGAAGAGATGGGAGTGCCATTCTTGCCACCAAGAGTCAAAAAGGTTGGAAGATAAGTTGACTCTTGTCTAGTCATGCAAACAAAAGAAAGGAAGGTCTGATCCTAGTTGGACGACTCTGGAGGATTCTAGTACTTCACTAATACCCTCTCTTGGCTTCAATATATCCTTGAAGAACAGTTGAGGAGGCAGTTGACCAAGACCAAACGGACGAGCTACAAAAGAAGGGTTGTAAAACTCATAGGTTGGAAGGTTGCCTGGAAGGAAGGAACCTGTAGACATTTTACCTTGGCCATGATGAAATTCGGCTGGAAGAACACAAGGTTTGATGAAAGAGTTGAAGATTGCAGCTATCGTTTCGTCTGAGCAGCTTGATTCAAATCAAAATTTGAATAGGAAGACTAGCTCACTGTTCTCATCCTCATCATAGGGTAGCCAAGTCAGGGTATCTGCATCAAACCCTCTATAAAATCTCTTGAAGAGATGGCCAACTGGCCAACATCGACAGCAATTGTTATGGCCGATGCGGCTTCACCATAGTTGATACACTGGCGGGTTCTTCCTTCTTTGCCTCTGTATTCCTCATCAAATTTGGAGGAAGGGAAGCTCAAATTCTAGAGATCTGGCCTTACAATCTTATATATATACAAGTTTAACCACATTTGTATTAGCCACCAAGGGCCGCTGATGGTGTGCACTGCTTCATTCTTCAGCAGCTGAGTGGCCACCTGATGCATCAAATGGTAACCTAATCCCAACAGATATTTGCCAAGAGAAATTTCAGCGCCTATTGTCAGATGCTCTGCCATGAGTTTATGATTGTAAGTCGGACCGCAAGATGACCCACAGAAGATGAATCTTTCTAACCACATGTTCAAGAAGGCTACATATTCTCTTTTGCTAACAGTAGACCCATCTCCAATATGGTTTAGAATTTAGCTTACCCATCTCGTGCAGTCTGATATTTTGGCTAATTTCTTGGATCCGGCACTCAAAAAGTCATAAGGTTGCATTGATCCTGTTATTCTAAAGCCGGTCAACATATAAACATCGGCCAAAGTGATGGTAATTGGGCCATGACCAAAAACAAAAGCATTTAGGGTGTTAGACCAGAAATAATATGCAGAAATCAAAAGTGAATCATTCCGCTCCATCTCAGGCAACGAGAGTGTCAAGCATTGATTCAAGTCATAAACCTCTCAATCTCTAGCCTTTTTCTCAGATACCCTACGGAACCAGTCTCTCCATGCCCTATGCATTTTGGGCCAATTTCTGAAGAGAGTTTTGGTGTTCCAAGAAGACAAATCCATTATAGATTGTTTGAAGGGAATTTGGTCGGTTTCTTGACGGATAAAATCAGATGGATCAGGGTCACCCATAGGCCCAAGAAAATAGACATTGGGAGCGACAGACGATGGAATCAAGATGTCGTTTCTCATTTTCTAGAAATCAGATTAAATAAATTTGAGAAGAAAGGACATGTAGGGTAGCGGCCAATACTTGGAGAATGGAAATTGAAAGCATACCTTAGGAACGTAGTTGCTGGTCGCCATTACAGCCAAAATAGATTTGAATCTGAGGAAGATCGCTTGGATGAAAGTTTAATAGGGCAAAGGATATGCTAGGGTTGAGGCTATGGCGATGGTGGCATCGGCTGTTAAGATTTACTCAAGAAAGAAGGGGAAAGCAAATGGGTCGAGTGAGTTGGAAAAGATACTGTTGGGATATTATATAAGACTCTGACAGAGAAGTCAGGAGTCGCGCGTATATCTCGGAATAAAACATTTGCGACGTGGTAAACAGGTAAATAGGAATTTTGGAATAAAATCATTTTTATCCCAAAATTGGGGGGCATGTGTTTACACCAAAATTTGATAAGAACGTGATAACTCGAAGCTTCCAAGATCGTGTCAATCAAGGAATCGATTGCATAAGGATCGATATCAGCTGATTCAGATGCGGCACTGGAATCGGCTCTCTTCGAATGACGTCAGCAGATAATGACAATGAGCTACAGTTGGCGTCGGGAAATATATGTCAGACTCTACGAAAAGGGAAAGATTAGGGTCAAAGTTACCTTAAGTTGGGAATATTTTCTTTTATACCAAAAATTGTAATGAGTCGTACTTGAGTAGGATTCATGCTTAGGCTCCGGGTATAAGTATTGGACCCTGACTATTCCAAAAAAGACATCCAATCAATCAATACAAATTACTTTTTTCGGCTTTACGCCAACCCTTAGGAGTAGGAGTAGTATAGATCCCGACGAGTTCTTCAACAAGCAGGGCTGCATCGGTCCGGCCGACCTCCGGCTTGTCTGTAAGTACCGTCATGGCTTATATATCTGTTTGTACGGCTGCATCGGTTAAGTTTGACCTCCACTGTGAACTCTAGTATAAGCTAGTTATTGACTCTTATTTAGTTCAAGTACGGCTGCATCGATTAAATTCGACCTCCACTGCTCGAATTAGATTAAGGTCAAGTTATCGGCTCTACCTAAGGGTGGCGTCCTTCGGGTAGATTCATTAAGTTACTGATCTTGCTGATGTTCTTATTGTTATTAGTTTTCAGCAACATCAATCTGCCCGATCGAGATCGATCTAGATCGGCCTCACATCCTTTTAGTCCATCGTTTGCTGTTACAATACGATGTTTCTTACTTTGAGCGACGAGTTACGTTTTATCGGCTGTTCTACCTCGATCTTGATCATGCATAGTATGCGGTTAAGGCACGTAGATCTTGAAGAGGTTTATTGGCTAGTTAAATTTGGTCTATAGTTTGCTATTATGGCTGTAACAATCCGGTCGATCCCCATTGATGGCACTTTAGATCGAAGGATGCTAGTTGGTAGATTTGTTCTCGATCAGGCGTGACCTTAACTGTTTGCTATGCCTTCATCGGCTAAATAGCTGATCGCCTATGCTTTAACGCCTACATTGTGTCTCCATGATTCTGTTAAATGTGAATAAATCTATGTAATTTAAAGGTTTGATTCGTTGTCTTTATCACGGTTGCCATCGATCCGGTTGAACCCCACTGTTAGAGATAACAGGTTAAGTCTGATGAATTCATAGATTTGTTCATGTTAAATAGTCGATTGTTCACATGCTGTAATCCCTTTTCACATGAATCGGCTATTTCAACCGATTCTCCTGAGCGTCCACACATATAGTGTGTCTTTCGGAAAGCCTATCAATGTATAGATGGTTTTACGGATTCTTCAGTTTTGGTTTGTTATTATCATCATAGCTGCCATCGATCCGGTAGAACCTCACTGTTGATGGTACCATATTAGATTCAGAGCATTTGTAGATCCATTTGTACTAAACAGTCGATTTGTCCGCATGTTATATCCTTTCTCGTTAGATTCATTGGCTCAATGCGTTACACTGGTAATACCCACCTAGCTGATGATTTTACTTAAATTTTCATGTATTGTACTTGTCAACATAAAATCAATCGTGATCCACGAGCTTTACAGTCCGTAACAACCGATTTCTGTGCATGTCGGCTATTTAGTCGATTTTCCCATCTGGCTGCTCCCGAAGCAGCACACTTAGAATTGTCTAGGAAAAACTGGCATATTCCACCTTAAATTACTGATAAACTTTCTCTCCTTTTCAATTGCAGGTCAAATTGACTGGCACGCCTCGGGAGGAATTCGCAGGAACGGTTAGCCCTGTGTTGAAGCCAAGCGGATCTCCAGCCTTGCTCCATCAAGCAGATCCTTCCGACTTGCTGTGTGTCCGGCGCATTGACATGTTTTTGTGCCGACAATCACGACATGGGTTGAACCCATAGTCCTATAACTTGCCATAATGATGAGAACAAGAAATGCCCATACACGCACATTCTTCTCAATCCATGTACATGTCACCATATTAAGAGTGCACGTATGTCATCATTACTTCATCTTATATAGGAACTAATGGAAATGGACCATCACGAGACAATTGAAATAGCAAAATACTTACTTTTGTAAGTCAACGCCAATCGAGAACGGAGCCATTGGCTAAAGCTGTCTCACTCCAAATTGGCGTGCAACTCTATCTGGCAGGTGGAACTCGACAACATAGAAATAGATTAGAGGGCACCTCATCCTATAGAAGTCGTCGTCACACCCACACATATTGCTCAACTGAAAAGGAAGTGCCCCCTCTCCATTGTACGACTCCCACGACACCTGCAACATGTCCAAACAAGATGTTAGATGCTATACTAAACCATTTCAAACCAGTGTGGGAGATAAAATTTACTTACACTAGACGCCGTGGAGCATGTCTAGCTCGTTCGTGAACTCAATGTACGCCTGTTGTAACCTCGCGTGCAGAACCCTAACCTGGTCCAAAAGGTACGCCCACGTCAGCTACCGACGTGGAGGCTGACCTAGGAACAACTCACGATGAGCCAAAACCTTAGGATGACCAACTGGTAGATGAACCCACATCCACAACTGGAGCAAGTACACGCATCCACCAAGTGACGCTGAGGATGAAGTCCGACGACACGCCTCGCAAAGCTACCAGTAAAGAAAACCCAACACTGTAGAGCCCCAGCTGTACTGACCCGCCTGGTCCCAGTCACTGAGACAGTGGACCCACATCCATGATGTAGTGTCACCCATGGCGTCGAGGAAGAGAACGCATGCAAACAGGTGTAGGATCCATGCCCTGCAGTAGTACCCAATTGTCTCCTCATCTGCCTCTTTGGGGCACTATGCGAACTCTTACCAAAGCCAGCTCTTTGCAGGAAAGGAGTGTACCTGTTGTCGTACTGCATGTCCAAGAACCCATTGTGGGTTCTAGGACAAAGGAGCGGAAGGTCCTATATGGAATAAAACATAGTCTCCCATTACTTCACGAACACATGTATGCTCACAAAAATTTGAACAAAACATATAGATTATTACCTGCCCCTCTGCTATGAGACATCCTCGGTGGGTCTCCTCGTACGCCGGGTCGAGCAGGTAGAATTGCGCCATCCTACAAAAAAGTAAATGAAATAGAAATTCAATATACAATGAAACATAAATTTAGAAATGTACAAGTAATTGACACAATTACAAGCATAAATTGAGACATGCATTATTAATTGAATGAATATGACAAATATGAAATAATGAAAACAACCAATAGTCGCACCTCACTAATCTGCCAATGGCAAGTGTGTGAATTGTGGCCCAGTCTACCACACTTGCCGCACTCGTACTGCCAAGTCTACCACAAGTATCCAAACTAGCCTCAAGAACCATCCCCAACTGTCATTGTTCTCCTTCTCAATTAAGCAAATGCCAAAGGAACCAACTTGTTGTTCGCATCACAGGATATGGCTATAAGAAGTGTGTCCTGGTGTTTGCCAATCAAGAACGTACCATCAATGGAGAAGACAGGATGACAGTGCCTAAAGGCCTTGACACACTGAGGAAAGCACCAGAAAGCACAGAAGAATATCTGCCTCCCATCCTTCCATGCATTTGGTTTTGGGATGTACTCATAATGCATGCTTGGATTCACCGCTTTGATTGCATTGAAAAGTACTGGCAGCTGCTCATACCCATCCTCCCAGTCCCCATATATCATCTTCCACGCTCGCTGCTTAGCCCTCCAAGCTTTACCATAAGTTATCACATAACCTCCATACAATGCCTCAACAGTTCTGATAATTGTCCTAACCTTCATGTTGGGTTCTCCCTGCAATATTCCCATCAACCGCTTGGCAGTGAGGGTAGATGTCAACTGTCGATGGTTCAGTGTCAGCACATGGTCAGCACAATTGTGTGGCCCGATAACTTTTGTGATCTTCCACTTTCCGGTGACCTTTTGCTTCCTTGCACAAACCCTCCATGGGCAGCATTCCTTGTCACACACAACTGTGTAACGGTGCTCCGTATATGAATATAAGACCTTGTAAGGTCTCTTTCGTATCACTGCAAACACCTACAACCACCTCTCCAATGCAGGGAGGTCCTTGAATACCCTACTCTTCTCAATTACCATGTTAGGGCCGGCCTCAAGAGCTTCTAGGATCTCATCATCACAGCCTTCTACACGCGCCTGATCATAATGAGCAAGATCGCTGAACTCGTGAACTCTTGGATCACGGTGGCCGGGAAAGATACGCCTCAGCATCTCAACATCACTCTCTGTCAGCTCTCCAACAGGGCGATCATCATCAGAATCAAGAGCCCTTGTCATCTCATATGGCTATGAATCATTCATAATTTCAACACTATTGGAGCCACGGAATCCATCTCCATAGTGCACTTGCGCAGCAACAGTGGGCACATTCACATTATCAGGAATGTCTCCTGCAACATAAGTAGAAAAATAAGGAAAGAATGAAAAAAATGGATGTAAGGAAGGAGGTAAGCTCCCAATAACCATGCAGATAAGACACTTACTCGGATGATTCTATGTCAAAGGGATCTCATGAGGAGGATCTACCACAACATCATGAGTCTAACAAGCATCTCCAACTAGCTCATTAGGGGTAGATTGAGCATCGAGAACCGTAGGTGCAACCTCCACATCCATATTAGGTTCCGGGATGGGAGGGTCGAAGTGTGCCTGCTGACCCATTGGTGGGGAAAACCCATGAGGGATGGGATCAACTAACATCCGACACACAACCACATCCAAACTTTGTAACTGGCACTTCATAGTAGATCTCACATAGTTCTCCCACTGGTTTGCACACCCAATTGGGATCATCTTCCTAAGGATGTTGGGAGGGAAACCTAGGTGAAGTACACCCTCAACTGCAATGCCATCATCCGCTCCATGGCAATGTAGCTCCTCCCGAGCCCTTGCAACCAACTCACTAAATGAATGCTTCTCATTGAATAACACAAGCACGCTTTGTATCTCAACAAACTCAACATATCCATAGCGATCTCTTTCCACGGTGCCTCCATGATATATGCTCACTAGGTTGTCCATCTAGTAGTTCAAACAAAAATTGAAATACAGTTCGTTTAGTCCAAAGTAGCTGTTATATAGTACCTCTTTAATAGATAATAACCAACTACACCCTAAATAGCTATGTCACTAGCTATCTAACTATATTTGTCTCACTAACTAAATCAACTAGATATCTAATAACTATATCTATGTACCTATGTCACTAGCTATCTAACTATATCTATCTCACTAACTAAATCAACTACCTACATCACCAAATTTACTAGAAACTACAAAATAATCAAAGTAGCACTACAATTCAAGCTAACTAAGTACCTACATTGCATATTCAAAAATTTTACCTGTCCAAGTCAATGCAACGATGCGACGCGGACGTGGACGCCGGGAACGGAGCAAGACGGGGACGTGGAGGACGGGATCGATGGCGAGGTCATGACGCGCTGGGAGCAGTGGCCGTGTCATGGCCGGGGTCGCCGGAGGGAGCGCCTATGCGTGTGGCGGCGTGGGCCAGGAGGGGCGGTGCGCGGCGAACGTGGGACTGCCGACGCTCCACACAGTGAGGCGGCGCGAGCGGGCTATGGTCACGGGCGGCCAGCGCGGCTGGGGCGGGCGCGGGAGCGGGGGCGGGCGCGGGCGGTGCGGACACGGCGGCGCGGTAGCGCTGGCTCGGGAGCGGTAGAGAGAGAGGAAGAGAGAAAGGAAGGGAGGGCCCATACGTAAGACATGGCTTGGCGCCAATAACCTTGGCGCCGAGCTCAGCGCCAAGATCTATGTCGCCAAGCTCGGCGCCAAGTTGCCTGCCACATCACCGTCACGTCTGCGCCGAGCCCAAGACCTAGGAGCCAAAATCTATGGCACCGAGACATGTAAGCTCGGCGCCAACAACGATGGCGCCGAGCTAAGGGTCTAGATTTTGAAAGCATTCACTCCCGCCCGCGACGAGCACCCCACCCACGACACGTGCCCCCACCTGCGATGCTTGTTCCCTCCTGTCGTCGCCACGCCAACGCGCATTCGTCGCCTCCACCGTGCCTCGTGCTCAGAATCACGCCTCCCACTCAGGTTAGTGCCACCCGCCATGGCCGCGCACCCATCTGCCTACTACGGCCACTGCCAAGGCCCATGCCGTCGATGAGCTTCGCACTAACGTTCTCTGCGTCACTCCGTGGCATTGAACTCTGCGCCATCATCGAGCTTCGTGTCGATGAGCCTTGTACAACCGTATGTTTCACGCGTTTCAGATGTATGTTTCATGTGTTTGATCTGTATATTTTATGCATTTTATTTGTATGTTGCAAAAGGATCTCATGTTGCATATATTGCAATGGCTACACACGTATGTTTCAAGTGTATGTTCTACATGTTTCAACTGTTTTAGACATATGTTGCAAATGTATGTCCTAAATATTTCAGCCGTTTCAGACGTATGTTTCATGTGTTTCATCTAGATGTTGCAATGACTATACATGTATGTTTCAAGAGTATACTGCACATGTTGCAATAGTCGGACGCATGTTGCAGAGACGAGATGTTAGGACGGGGGAAGGGGCGTGGCCAAGACAAAGCGCGATGGAGGACGGGGGCGGCGGGGGATGGCACCGCGACGAGGGGAGGAGCGTGGCGCGGTGGGGGGAGGAGCACGACGTGTGGAGGGGGGGGAAGGAGCGTGGCGGGCTTGACGCTAGGGCGTAGCTAGGATGGGATCGAGGCGTGGGATGGGTCGCGGAGTGGCCGGACACGGTCGCTAGCGCAGGATAGGTCGCGGGTGGCTGAACGCGATCGCTGACGCGGGGTCTGAGGTGAGGGCAGCCGATGCGACGAAGGTGCAGATGTCAGAGCTGCGTCCGAACGTACGTACGCTAGCCACGCCTAAAGCCAAATAGCTTTAGTCTCTTAAGTGGTACATAGAGTGTATTCTCACGTCCAAACAATTAAATATTTTTAACTTTAATCAAATATATATAATAAAATATTACATAGTAAGTATTATTAGTAGATGAATTATTAAATATATTTTTTATAATAAATATATTTAAAGATATAAATATTGTTAATATTTTTTTTAAACCTAACTAAATTTAAGGAAGTCTGATGAACACGAACTCCATAGTGACATTTTTTACGCAAAGTTGTCACGCGTCGGTCATGCTCCACGCGGAGAACGTGACCTGCGGAGTTAGCTGCAGTGGATTTGACCAGCGGTGGACCGCGGGGAGGGAGGAGCAGGCAGTGGAGTTTGGCGTGGAGAGCGAGGGAGCTACCACAGGCGGAGTCAGGGTGTGTTTTGGATACTCGGTTAAAGTTTAATCCTTATCACATCGAATGTTTTGAAGGCTAATTACGAAAACTAGATGAGTTAATTATAAAACTAATTATAAAAACCCTAGGTTAATTTTCGATATGAATCTATTAGGCCTAATTAATCTATCATTAACAAATGTTTATTGTAGCACCACATTGTCAAATTACAGACTAATTAGACTTATTAATAGATTCGTCTCGTAAATTAGCCTCCATTTATGTAATTAGTTTTATAATTAACCTATGTTTAATAATCTAATTGGTATCAAGCATTCCATGGGACAGGGCTAAATTTTAGCCAAAGAAAACAATCCCCCTCAGCCTTGCAGAGGTGACTGCGAGTGCGGCTGCGGTAGATTTGGAGAATGGTACACGAGAGCTGCAGCGGCGGCATCGAGCTTGCCCCAAACACGGTCAACACCGCCACCGGCTGCTTCTGCTTCACGGTCTACTCCACCACCACCGGTTGCTCCCGCTCCACGGACGCGAGATAGATGATGGGACGCGCAACCCATCGCGCATTAGCGTCCTCCTTTTTTTTTTGACGGAGGAAGCAGATGTTAAACCATACCCATAACTAGAAATTAATAGTCAAGCTAAAAAATATTTAACTTAGGACAACTAGAACTACATTCATTTTGAAAACGGAGTACAAAGCATGACGGATATAAGGAATCCATAGAAAATAACACATGATACAACAATCAAACATTACTTGGGACAACGGGCCCATGTATCCAGTGTGTAGCGGCATACAATTATGGGAAAAATATAATTCAGACACAGTGTTTGAATATAAACAGAGCAAGACCAAAGAATGAATGATTGAAGGGAAAATTAGTTCTATAACATCGAAAGATCATGACATCTGGAAAATAACATTGAAAGTTTGTTGTTATGTAAAATGCCACTGAAAGAAATAATCTGTTCTGGAATCTAGCATTCTGTCAACTGGTTGTTAACGACGTCTACCTCACATTCACTCCACTTCACTCAGAGAGGACGGTCCCACTCGTCATCCTCTTTCCACCCTCTCACCAATCCCCGTGGCATGTTGGGCCATCCGTATGTCGATTTGTGGTGGAGATCCACCAGGCGCAGCTCTACCCCTCCCGTGAACGCGGTGACAGACAGGACCACACGCAAGCAGGAGGAGGAGCCGAAGGCGGCGATAGAGATAGAGGAAGGCGACGAGGAGCACGGTCTGAGCAACTAGCTGCGGCGGCGACCATGGACTGGCTGCTGCTCAACCAGTTGGGCAGCGAGGCCCTGTGGGAGCTGTTGCACGTGGTGTAGGCCCCTCTGTTTTGCCGGTCCACTGTCGAGCGCCTGTGCTGGAGCGTCGAGCCGCTGCTTCCTCTCTTCCAGGGCCTCGGCCCGCACACCCAGCGCTCCACGGGGGAGCTCGGCGAGCTCGCGGGGTAGGTCAAGGAGGCGCTCGACCTGGCCCGCCGCGTAGCTGTCGTGCTGGATGGAGGCACCCGACTGCGGCATCGCGCGTTGGCTGTAGCGCCACGCCCCCGCGCACGTCATCGGCGGCGTGCGCAGGCTCCGCGACGAGGCCGACACACACATCGGCCGCCTCGAGCACCGCGTCGAGGAGATGAGGCGTTGCTCGCCAAGGCCACCGGAGTCCGCTAGCCCGTGCGTGAACTCCTGGAGCTGCGCCACGGTGACGTGGACCTGCGTGCCGAACACCAATCGCCGCTCGTCGAGCCACGCAAGGCACCCTTCGGGGTCCTTGTCGCTCCGGCGTACGCCGGGAGGCGGCGAGGTTGCCTGGGGCGTGACCACCATGACGCGGAGTTCACAGTGTTATCTTAAACCGTGACGGAATGGTATTTTCAGCTAACTGTTCATTCTTTCGGTGCTATTTCACGCACGGACAAGCTTTCGATGGTATTTTTTTTAATATCGCGCCAGTGCTGTAGAACTAATTTTCCCATGATTGAACTGTATTGATTCCATTGATCGATCGGGTATATATACATGGCGAACAGTCGCCTTGACGTCCCTTCATCATGTCGAGCGAACGGACACGCGTCAAGCAAGCGTGCGGTGCCGCACGCGAGCGAAGTGCAACGGTGTCGCATAGAATTTTATTCCGAAGATGGATACGTGGGATGAGATCACCACCTTGTGATTGGTTGATACGGTTCTAGACACAGAACATCGCAGAAGCGCACCCAACAGTGTCACGAGGACACGATCGAGAGAAAAAAACGCACAAGCGCACCCAACAGTCAGTAGTAGATATTGAGAAGATGCCTGTGTCAGATAATCCATTGCTATCTTGTGTGAACATAGTAAGAGAAGCGACGTCGAAAAGGGTCTCTGCTATGATACTGTAGCCGCTGTAGGTGCGGGCGCCGCACGGCTTACCTGTAACACCGTAGACACATGCAGTGGCCGGCGCAGAGTCAGCCCTGTATGTTATGTAGTCACTGTTGCAGCAGAGCGGCTGTACTAGGACTAGAAGGATAGAGTTGTATAAATAGGCTACCACGGCAATTCAGTAAAGAGAGTTCAGATTTGCCATCTTCTATATAGGGCTCCGGCCAACGCTGGTGTCTCTACTATGTGTGTGTGTATGCTCTGTTCTCTCTTCTTCTTCAAGCTCTAGCCATAGTGTGTGGGACGGACAACGCTTGTTCGTGGTCGACATGACTAGTGGGTGCTCGGCAACACTAGCGGATGCTCGGCAAGACCGGTGAGAAGGCAACTCACCTGATGCAGCTGTAGCATGATATATGCAAGTGAGGAACGGGTCGGCAGCCTTACTTTGGCCTTACTTTGTATAGCTCCTCATCGAATTGGGCTAATTGGGCACATTTCCTCATTGTTTTCTTTCTCATAAAAAAAGGGAGTTTGCATTGGCTTAAAGCCACGTTTTCGCAGGAATGCTAGGCCAAAATTTATCAATGCCAGGTCGTGTGTATGGTTAAACTCTTCTTCTTCTTAATTACAATGATACGTAAATCTTTTGCGTATTCGAGAAAAAAAGAAATTTATCAATGCCAGGTTCAGGACACCTTCATCATTCAAAAAGTAACCCCTTCCACCGGCCACATCAGCACCTGCAAAAGTTGGGAAGGTAACAGATTCGGCAATGTCAAAAACAATAATTGAAACAAAACACAATTGTTGCCCTGGGATTCTTCATTCATACATGCATATTGACTAGTGCCCATGAGTACGCTGTCACACTAAAAAGGCAAACTTGATATTGCACGAGTTGATGAGTGGCTCCACGTTCTAAGACACAAACAAACAGTGCAACACAAGGGCAATACTATCACATGCAGGCCCCTAGATTAGCAGGAGCAAGCTGTGCGACTGTTTAGGACCTCCAAACTTTAAAGGCCTCCAAAGTACTAATTAACAATGGTTGATTAATTATTGGATAGAAGAAATAAAATGTAACATTACAACATAGGCCTTAGATTACCGATTAGCTAATTGGACCAGAAGGACGTAAGCTCGCCGGCCCCGGCCGCCCTGCTTGGCTTGGCTTCTTAGATTTTATGGCCCTATCTTATGTTTTACACAGGGGCCTCCAATCTGTAGGTACGGCCCTGATCACATGCAGCCATACTAGAAAGGTGACTAAGAATAAAATCAAGATAATTAGATCAACAGGAAAAAAAAGATTTGTGAGTGATAGGTCATTGAAACAGGATAGAATAGACAATGTTGAAAGCTAGAAATTACTTGAGGAACAGAGGGAAGTTGTGAGCATGTACCATTCTCTAAAGCCACAATGTCAAGCATCCTGCAAAGATCCACATGATTCTTCAAGTTTTCCTCCATTCTCCTTTCTCCCCATGTCCTGAAAACAACATTATTTCCCTGTAACAAGTAACTTAATCACCAGCTGTTGATATCAGCTAAGCGGAATGAATTTCTAGTAATTAGAAATATGGGACGACATCTCTGAATTTCTAGAATTGAATCATGAAAGACAGGCCCCACAAGCCAAGCTATCAGGGATGGCAGTGAAGCAAAAAGTTTTATGACTCCCGCATTCACTTTATAAATTAATAAAAATATTATTGTTTCTCTGGCTAGAAGTAGATTGACATATTTATCTCTATATGACCACCAGAAACTAAATTTCTAGCGCACCTCGTTGTCACCAATGGGCACAGATCATGCACAATATTGCCAATAGCCATAAGCCTGGTGTGAAGCATGATCTTGATACGCTGCACAAAGCTTCTGTGGCAGCCAACCTCTCCTTCCCATTGGTGGATTCCATCAGCTCCTTAACTTTTAGTTCGTTATTTCTCTGCACATGAACAAAGCAACCATCATGGCAAACCCAAGCACAACTACACAAGAAACTCGACAAGAGTATAACCATCATTCATTCTTAGTCACCATGGAAATAAACACGCATAAAGAAAAATCATGATGAAGACAACCGGATATCAGATTTCCATCTTATTACCTCATCAAGGGTGGCCACCTGTATCTTAGCACCATTGGCAGCCAACCTTTCCTGTGCAACCTGATGCAAGAGCTGCAGAGCAACAAGAGCAATGATTAAGCCAAAAATAAGACACCCAAAAAAAAACATACACATAAACAGGTTGGCACAGCACACGAAAGTAAAACCCCAGAGCCTCGGCCCTAAATAAGACCACCATCCATTGGCATCGCCCACGGCCTATCACACCTATGATGCCATCGTAACCACACCTCGCCGCCACCGGCCTATCCATATTTGAGCCAATGCAAGGGAGACACCCTATCTCGGTGCGTCGATTGTAAGATTGCAAGATTGCAAGATTTTAGTCGATTGATCAACTATATAAATCTTTGGGAGAGACTAGTGAACGTACCATCTTCAGCTTGCCCGTATCTCGGCTGATGGCGTTGAGCTCCTTCCGGATCTTATCCAGATCGTACTGCCCTGCAGCGACCAGACGAGAATCCTGGGAGTCAGATATACGCCGGATCGGAGATCTGGAAGGGCTTCGATTCGTCTAAAGCAACGAAGATATCTTACTACGGCGCCATAGGTCGTCTAGTTCGATGACCTCGTCGACAATCTCGACGGAAGCAAAGCGTTTGCGCTGCGACTCGCGGACGGCGTCCGGATCGCCGTCCTCTTTCTTCTTGCCGGTACGGCCGGTGCGGAAGAGGTTGATATCAAGCATCGTCGTGTGATGCGGCGGACGGACGACTTTCGGTTGGCAAAGTAGAACAAGCGGCGGCGCAGATATTCAAGAGGCAAAGAATGGTTCACAGAGTTTTTTTTAACTAAAAATCACTCGTTCGGGTCAAAAGTAGCAACCAGCCGACATGCTGATCGTTACACAAATGAACAAAGCAGCAACTCAACGCATCGATCCACTCTCCAAAGAGACTTATAAACTCGAAAAAAGGGGAAAAGTAAAAAGAGAAAGAAAATATCTGTGAACGCAAAATGCATGCTCGCATAAATCGCAATCACCGGGCGACGCCGACGATCGAGTGGCCAGCGGCCGGGATCATCACCATCAGTAGCCGGCGTCGGCGTCCTTGACCTTGACGTCGCACTGCCGCAGGGTGCAGTAGTACGGGCCGACGGCGTAGGTTTCCTTGTTGGGGGAGGCATGCGTGAGGCGAGACGGGATCTGGCCGGTCTTGCCGCGGTTGAAGTCGGTGAAGACGGCGCAGGCCGCGTCGCCCGAGGAGGCGAGGCGGACGAGGCACCGGGACGCCTCGATGTCGCGGTCGTTGCTCTTCGCCTTCCTGGGCACCTCGATGTTGAACACGCCCTGGCCGTCCGTGTAGTCCGAGCTGTGGTGCACCACCCGGTTGTTGGTGTCCCGGCACGTGATGCTCACCTTGCTGCCTGCACGTGGACATGGGTTAGCCGGCTCTTCCGTTGTATGTATTCCAGGATTAGGGGGGGACCGAGGGGGAAACGAACCGGGGATCGGCTTGGCGTTGTAGGCGTAGGCGTTCCAGTTCTTGGTGCAGTCCTGGCACTGCACCTTGCCCGTCACCGTGAACGTCGGCGGGTGGTAGTCCGGCAGCCGCGCCTCGGCGCACGCGACGGCCACGGCGGCCACCACCAGCGCGAGCGCGGGCATGCCCCTGACCCTGCTGTGCGCCATTGTACCGTCTGTCTGTCGCGCTCGCCTCCGATAACCTTTCGCACGATGTAGCGTAGGTGCCAACACGCAACAGAGACCGGTGGTGCTTGAGCGGGCAGGCAAATGCGATGATATGGCTTTTTATCGGGAGGGATTCCTCGCTCGCGCGCGGGCGACGACGTGAGCCCAACCCAACTCTACGATGGCTTTGGCCAACGACGTGCGCGCCGGTACGCACGTGTCGTGTCGGTAGACATCCTCAGGCGCCACCCGTCGATCCGTTCGTCCGTCCGTCCGTCGTGGAGGCCACCCTCCGGCCGCGCTCAGGCACACCGCGCGTAGTCGCTAGCACGCGACGCCAACGGCTCCAACAGTACGCACCGCGACGTGTCAACCGTCAAAGAACGCAGACAGCCGGGGCCCTCAAATCAAACAAAAAAAGGTCAGAGGAAATCCGGGGGCCACTAGTCAGCTCCCAGCCTCGACAAGTCAAACCCACCAGCCATCACCAAGATTCGGATTCGAGAAGGTGGTGGAAGGAGACAGAGGATGAAGCCCCGCGCCCCGCACACGCATACGCCGTACCGTATAGGGCTGAAAAGCCATAATAAAAAGTATTGTTCATTAATTTGTTGGAAAAAAAATATTATACTAATAGACCAGGCTAATAAGTTCAAACAGGACCATCAGATGTGTCAGGAAAAGTTTAGGAGTGAGTATCAAGCACCTCCCGTCAAGATATTACCATGCAGTCAGAAACTGCCTGGTGCGGTGGTGCTTGCCGACGATAAACAGTTGCATTTGTAGCTTCTAATCATAAGGAAAAAAAGGGTGAATTTTTGGCTTGATCGATGTCCAAAATGCAGGCGCTGCAGGGTGATCAGTTTCTCCGTGTTCCAACTTTCAACTGGTCTAGCATCACACCAGGCTCCTCTATCTGCCACGCCCACGTGGTATCTCCATCCTTCATCGGATGATTTCTGTTCGCTTGAACTTATCAATCATGGTATAATGTTTTTCTCTCACAATAAATCAGCTAATAGTACTTTTCAGCATGGCTTTTCGACAAAACGAACACGAACTTTTGTTGTCAGGATCGATACAGGGAAAAGGACTGTCTTAAGATTTCTCAGCCGTACCCCCTCTCTCCCTCTCACTTTCTCAGCCAGCAGGAAAAAACTGTGACTTTGCTAGGTTCCTTTTGGCAAGAATCGATGGACGCAAGAAAGGGGCAAAAAAAAAAAGGACACAATGCAAAAAAGATAAGCAGCCAACACCAGCCAGATTGGCCTATGTACTGTCGTAAAATCACACTAGCACGGAAGAGCACTTAAGCCTGTATAAACCAATAAACATTCTTGCTGACTCGGTCTCGTAACGGCTAGCTATTGGCGTTGTAAACTTTTACTGGGGATGCTGGTTGGTTTAGCAGACAGTGGCTTGAGATCTGCCAAAGCTTTTGTTTCACACAAATTGGACACGATGCGTAAGTTTCACTGAAAAATTTACAGCGGTAGGATTTGCAAAATCTGATGGATCGTTGCCCGGGAACTCGGAATCGAGTCCTTTCATGGGCATTCTCAGATGTAGGCCGGCAATCCTCCTCCTTTTCACTCCATTATGTACTTCTTTGATCCCTATAATGCCCATGTTCATATATGTTTTAGTCATTGGCTTCAATCAAATTAAGTTTTTCTTTTTTACTTTTCATCTATTCTCTGGTCTACTCAAGATAATTTCCTTCCCATCAAACCACAGAAGATTCATGTGTGATTCATGGTCTGAACTTAAGATTACGGTAGAAATGAATCGACAAAAATATGAGCTTTGATTGATAAAGGCATGGTTGATGCTATGCTCCTTTTCTTCAGTTCGATACATATGTTCTTTATTTTCATGTCACTACTACAATAAATCTTTTTCAAGGCGTTTGTCAAATGGCCTCGGAGGCGGGCAGGCCGATTGCCCGCCTCCATTATTGGGTGGCCGGATAGCCAGCCCAGCAACCGCCTCCGTTAATTATTAACCGAGGCGGGCAATCTAAAAAGACCCGCCTCGGTTAATATATATTATCCGAGGCGGGCATTCTAACCCAACCGCCTCGATAAATCAAGCCCAGCCCGCTAGCCCATCCTAGCCCCACTACCATCACCAATATATAAACGCAGGGGTTAGGGTTTTCCACTCCTCACTTCTGTCTCCCCATCCCGCAGTCGAGGCCGAGCGGAGCGAGAGCCCGACCCCGCGCCCCTCGGGAGGGAGAGCCCGACGGCGCCCCTCCACTCCCTCCCTCCCTCCCTCCACTTTCTCTCCCTCACACTCTCCCTCCCGAGCCCCTCTCCCTCCGTACTCTGATGACGGCGCGGGCGGCTCCCTCTTCGGCGTGGAGGCGAGGAGGACCACCGGCGCGCCTCCCTCTCCCTCGGGCGGAGTGGCCTCCCTCTCCCTCCGGCGAGCGGAGCAGCGGCGGTGTAGATCCAGACGGCGCTCTCCCTTCCTCTCCCTCAAGCACCTCTGACGGCGTGGATCTGGGCGAGGAGCTCCTCCGTCTCCTCCTTCGACGACGTCGATCTGGGCAAGGAGCTCCTCCCTCTTCCTCAAGCTCCTTCGGTGGTGCGGATCCAGGGCCGGGCAGCGTAGATCAAGGGCGTGGTGACGCAGATCGAGGGCGTGGCGGCGCGGATCCAGGGCTGGGCGGCCCCCACCCGTGGCGGTGCGCGAGGTCGCCCACACCCGTGGCGGATCTACTGCAGTGACGGCGGATCTGCGTGGTGGTGATGCTGACACGGACGCGGCGGCTGTGGGCGCTCGACGACCTGCCGGCGCAGACGCGGACGCGAAGCGTGGCGGGTCATGGCTCCCCCCGGCGGCAGTGGCACGCAGGGGCGGCAGAGCAAGGCCCAGATACGGCCCCTCTGGGCTTTTTCTTTGTTTTTTTTATTCGATTAACCGAGGCGGGCATCGAACCGTCTCAGAAAATGTCCCATTAACCACGACCTTCCGTCTGAGGCGGTTGTAAAAACCACCTCGGTTAAGCATTTTTGCCCGCCTTAGGTTAAATTTTGTGTAGTAGTGCGTGTTTCTTCCAAACTTATTTTAGTATATACGAAGAGTTTGATGCTTAATGCTTGACCCTGCCACAGTGCCCACATAGAATGTGCGTTTCTCAATCCTCATATATAAACCAGGAAAAAGCAAGTGATTGCCTTTAATTTACCCCTCCTTTCCAACCTCTGTTATTTGAAGACTTTAAGCGTACAAATATATACGGAAAGGTAGCAACTTTTATCCATTAGCAGCGTATCAGCTAGCCATCTAGGTCCTGCGATCTGCTTTACACACTCAATGCTGGATCCCTACGGCGAGTGCTGATATCGACCATGTTTTACTTCAGTATTGTGCTACTTATTATTAACAATCAATAGTTGAAAAATGTTTCGTACCATTTTTTCTACTGTGTTAAGGTAAAAAAAAGGAATCAATGTTCGCAAAAAAAAAAGGAATCAAGAATGGGAGCTGTCAAGAACCTGGGACCTAGAAGTTTGCATTGTAATGACTATTGTATTATGTTGTTTTAGATTAGGAACCGATGGTATGAACCACTTTTCTAGTTTTCTTGGAGGTGTGTGTTTTGATGGTTCCGGAGGACACCCCTTGTGATATGATTTCAGGCTGGGTTTGGGTTGGTAGTCCCTTGATTTTGTGATATTTGTTAATATAAGATTGGTTGATTACCGTCTAACTAGCAAAGTATAAATTTATATGAAAAGATGTACAAACTTGAAACAATCGCATCCTGGAATGCTGTAAGGTAGTGTGAAATTAAATGACTAAATGTTTTTAGCTAAACAAGCACATATGACGCATGCCCTAGTTTCACCATACATGACAACGATTGCAACTAAACAAGTTCACCTCTAGCAATGTCAATTATACTGAACGCGGCTTAAATAACATATTTGTTCCGGTAGTATTGTTTAATTGTCCAATCTATTTGCTCAAGATAGAAAAGGTGAGAATACATATCATAACAAGCTTGTGACTCTAGAGCATAAAAAAATCGACAGAACTAAAAGTTCAAACTGAACCAACATCTCTACGTGCTTCAAACAGGTGCCACATTTTTACCCAGTGTCTATCTAACACAACTAAAACCATCCATAAATTTACTCTGCTGGCTTGTACCAGCCATTTTCCTCGGGTTCTTCCATGTGCGGATCATCCTCTTGTCTCCTCCCAGGCCTTTGGTCACTCCCACTCCTGACATTAGACAAATGTCGATGCTAACATTTTTTTAGCTTAAGGTAGAAGACTTCTCACCCAGCTCCAAATGTTGATGCTAATATAAAAGAAAAAGGATAGACATTATATCTAAATCACTATAGTCATGTCTAAAATTATTGTGCTAGGCTAGATAGGTTGTAACTAGAATAATCATTGAAAAAGGTTGCAAAAGATCTTCATATACTACTTGGTTTGGAAAAAAATATACATTACCAGAAAGACTAGGATCAATATGTTCATACATCATAGCAAACATGTAACACGGTCATGAAGACATGGACATCGTCTGTCCTTGAAAATTTAAGACACTAACTTTACCAAAAATCTAGAGCATGAATGAATAATAATTTACAGTTGATCACCGGAGAACATATTCTACAGTGAACATGGCAGAGCACAACATAGCAATGTATTTTAGAGTTAAAAAAAAGGAAAAACAAGCAAGGAAGTTAAATCTTCCTACAAAGAAAAACAAGCAAGGAAGACATATTTGTATAGCAAAGCATAACAGAGCAACAGATCAATGCATTTTGAGTTTATAAAGAGAAACAAGCAAGAAAGTTAATCCGCTTACACTACAATGGTCACTGATGCTCAGGTGCTTCATGAGGAGAAAATTATGTAAGGAGTGCTTCCAGCGTTAGGATCGCGGGGTCCTGAATGGTCTGGTTGGTTCCTTCGGTGCCCTCTCTGGCTTCGACCGCTTCTTTGATTGTCTGATGAAGCTGCAATAAACACAAATGATTGTAAACTTAAATTAGGTAGAACTTGTAGCATGATTTTTTTTCTCAAGTGCATGAATGAATATAGTAATCTACAGTTGATCACCGGAGGACATATTCTACCGTGAATATGGCAGAGTAGAACAGAGCAATGCATTTTTAAGTTTTCTTTAAAAAAAAAGGAAAAACAAGCAAGGAAGTTTAATATGCTTACGCAACACCAGTCACCGGTGCTTGGAACGCTTGATGAGGAGGAAACCCTGGAGGTGGCGTCTGGATCACGGGTTCGATGGTCGGGTAACTTGTCACCAAGCGGTCCTGAATGGTCTTCAACACCGCGGTGCACGTCTCCCTCAACGCCGCGCCAATGATGGCGCCGCTCTGGCGCTGCGCGTGCGTGACCTTGAGCTACCACTCATCGTTGAGAGCCTTCACCTTGGCCGCGTGCTTGGCTTCGGCTACGTGAAAATCCTCCGCCAACTGTCTGGCCTTGGTTTTCTCTGTCTGAAGTCCCTCCATCAATTGGCGCACCGTCACCTCGGACTCGGCTTTCTCTGCCTCGAGGCCCTCCAGGCCTCCACCTTCTCTAAGATTTTGGCGACTTGGGCCGTATGCTCGGCTTTGGCCGACCCAAGTTCCTTGTTGAGCTGGGTAACATCTGTTGCACGCTTGGATTTCTCCTCTAGTTCGCCTCGAATGCCCCCATTAACATCTGCGATGGGGAGTGCTGGCGGTCGCGGTCACGGCTGTCGGCACAAACCGGTCTCTCAGGGTCAGGCTCAGGGGTGACTAACTCCGGTGGCGGTGGCAGTGGCAGTGGCGGTGACGACGACGAGGCCATGGTGACGGCTAGCTGCTGCGGAGGGAGATAGACATGGCTCTGTACTTGCGTGGGGGTGATGTTGGTCTCGCAAAAGCGCCATTGTCAGCTTCCTCTTTCACCGGCGCCAGCTCCAGCGCAGGGCGAACTGGTAGTTTGTCGCATTTGGAGAGCACGGATGCAAACGCTTGCCTCTGTGGGTGTCCAGCTTGTTGATGGCCTCCTTTGCAGCATCCTCTAGCACTGTATCCTTGTGGCTATCTTCACTGGGCGTTCCCCATTTCGTAGGACAACGCCATGCCGTTTCTGGCGAGTGCGACTCGAGGAAGAAATATAATTTCTTCCATCCATCCTGATAGCGATAATTCTCGACGCTACTGAAAAGCTTTTGGCTCAAATAAGGCGCGAAGTAAGGCACGAAATAGTACCATCCTTGTAGCTTGTACCCAGATAAGGCAGTCAGCATGAAGTAGTACGGGAAGATGGGCACTATCGCCTTAATGCCGGCGCCGTCGCATACAAGGACGAAGCCGGCTAGGTACCACCACGCGTTTGGAGTGAGCTGGCTGGGTGCGATACTGTAGTGCCGAGGGATCTTTGTGTAGAAGTCATGCATCGGGATACGCACTCCAACCTAGAGCATGACATAAGCGCACTTCAACCTCGAGCGACGGAGCCCTCCGGCAGTGTCTTATAGGGCCCTAGCCGTCTTCGAGGCAAAACGTCATGTACTTCTCCTCGCTGATGCCGTACTTGTGGCACATGTTGAGGAGGATTTCCTGGCAATCGAGTGAAGACTTCATCTGCTCCACCTCCGCCGACCAGTGATGAACGTCCGCATCTCTACCGTCGCTTGATGCTAAGGTAGAGTCAGGCTTCGATGGTGTTGGGTCGACCACCTTGACATCCTCCTCCTCCAACGACGGCGAGCCGTGTGATGTTGGAGTGGTGGCTCGTCGACCACCATGTCATCGTCCTCCTCCGACGGCAAGCCGTGTGATGCTAGGGCAGAGTCAGGCTTCGGTGGTGGCTCGTCGACCGCCATGACATCCGGCAGCGGCGGGAATGGCATTGCTTGCCGTGGCTGGTCGGCCGCAGCTGATGGCTCGGATGGAGAAGAGAGGCAGCGCAGTGCTTGTGGCTAGTGCTGTGGACACTGGACAATGGAGTGGCGGTGGTGGTTGGTGCATTCTCTAATCTTGAGGAGCAGGATTTTTTTTGTAGGTAGAAAAAAATTCAGCACCCACCGATAAATGCGATATTTCAGGATTTTCGGACAAAATTTAAACAAATTCAAATATTTTTTATAAAATTGATAGAATTTCAGCTAAAACTATCTCTAATCCTTTCACATCACATTTGCATATAATATATCACATTTTCATATAATAAACAACAACATATCATAAGTTATAACACACAATTGATATATCCATAGTAGGGTGTTTCATAATAATCCAAGTTCCCAAATATGAGTAGTCTAACCGTCCAAATATTAGTAGTCTAACAGTCCCAAATAGTAGTCTTAACCGTCCCAAATATTACACCTAAATACAGACTTGGAAAGTCCCAATATTACATGTCCATGGCATTGCAAATTAATGAAGTGCCCTGTTGGGATTTGGGATCCCGAACAGGAGAGGAGAGAGTAGAGAGGAGAAGCGGCTATGGTTTGCAAATGAGTGAGAGAGAGAGCACCCTTGCCCTCTTGCTCTTGGTATTATATATAGGCAACGGCATTTTACAATCGGTCCCTTGGTGAGGATGGAATTCATAAGACACTACACCAACCTCTATTGGGCCTCTTCAAGGGGGAGTTGGCCCATACACCATATGGGCTTCCCTCAACAGTAGCCCCTTAGCTACTAGGTTATGGCCGGTACTAAGTGACCCTAGTAGATGCTCATAAAAGAAGAGGCATAATACAACTCGAACCTTGGTTTCGAGGATTGCCCTTCGCGACCTACACGTGCGTGCCTCACTAAAAACTCCATCCCAAAAACCATGTGGGAAAAAGGGGCATGGAGAAAAGAGGACACGCACGACTCTAGCCTATGCATTCTCAAGGCTTCTAGTCTCAAGCGCCTTGATCTTTCGGATGTCTTCATCTTTGGGCTTCGGCTCCTTTCACTGCTTCTGCGACATGGTTCATCTGCTTTGCCCGGTGCGTACGTCTTTGCCTCTAGAACCTCCGCGATGCACAGACCTTTGTCTTGAAGGCTTTCTCCTCTGGTATCATCTCGGCGCGTAGGTCTTCGCTTCCAGGACTTCGCCTCTGGTGTCTTCTTGGCACACATGTCTTTGTTTTCGAGGCTTTCAAATCTTCGCTCACGAGCGTTAGGCAGAATACTTCACGCTCCGGAGTGTCTAGTCCTCTCGTGTGCTCCCCTAGCCCCTCTTGGCTAGCGCTTGTGACCAAATCCTTAGCCATGCTTGGTGTAGTCGACGTAGTCGTAGTAGTGGAACGCTCGTGATCGAATCCTAGCCATGCTTTGTGTAGTCAACGCAGTCGTAGCAGTGGAAGTAGATGTCTAGACCGAAGTTGTCGATGAGCTCCTTGGGCTGAACTGGTTGACGAAAGTGTTGTAGGTCTCGGTGCCGAAGGAGTTGACGTAGCCCCTCGAGCTTGGTGATTTTGGTAAGTCGTCGTAGGCGTTGATGCCAGAGGTGTCAATGAAGGCTCTCGAGCCATTGTAGTGGGTGAAGATGATGGCGAAGCCTCTCTTGCCAAAGTTTTGGCGGAGGCAAGTTGTAGAGTCTCGTTGAAGATGTTGGCGAGGCCCTTCTTGCCGAAGTGTTGGTGGAGGCACGTTGTTCTGGTTCACTGAAGATGTTTGCGAAGGCCCTCGTGCAAAATGTGTTTTGTAGAGGCGATGTTAGTGTAGATGCTGAAGGTGTCAACAAAGCCTCTCCTTCCGACGTGTTTGACGGAGGTGAGTTGCTTTGGCTTTGCCGAAGCCGTTGGTGAAGGCTATCCTGCATTTGGCGGAGGCGATGTTGGTGAAGTCACTAAAGATAATGGCGAAGCCCATCATGCCGAAAAGCTTGGCGAAGGTGATGCCGGTGTAGACGCCAAAGGTGTTGGCGAAGCCCCTCGTGGTGGAGTTGTCTCACATGAAAATGCACCTGAGTTGATAGGTTGCATTTTTTAAGGACTTCGGTTGAGCACTATAGCTTTGTCGAATATCAACTAGCAAGTTTTTTGACACTTAAAAAACAATGGCTTTCTACTTACTACCAAAGATGGTTAGTCATTTATATAATGTGCAACAGGTGAAGCCTGTTTTGGGCGTGGTGGCCAAATTTGGCTGATAATTTTGACGGAGATGAAAAATTTTTCAGGACCCACAAAAAATGTGAAACTTCGGATTTTTCTTTGAAATTTTGCCAAAATTAAAAACCGTGTTGAGGAGAGGAGGAGAAAGAGGAGCCGAGTTGAAAGTCTGAAACGCAATGCTACTCAACGCGTGGAGCAGTAGTCTGGCTGAGAATTCCTTTTATTTCTTGGGTTTGGTTGCCATACCGGATCACGGGAAATGCAATGGGCGGCGGCCGGACATTTCAGATGCTGTCAAAACGCTGATGTGCGGTTAGGATGAAAGTAGGCACAGTACAGCCTATGGCCCTGTTCGCTTGTCTTACGAGCTGTACTATTTCAGCGAATAAACAGTATTTTTCTCTCATAATAAATCAACGAACAGTACTTTCAGCCATGAATAGAGATGTCAAGTTGTCGGTACACTGTGTGCGGCAGCACACTGCAGGACCGCACCGCGCGGCCAGCGTAGGGCGCAGGCTGGGCGGTGTTCTGACGGTGGCGGCGTCGAAGCCGGTGGAGGCCACAGGAGCGTTGGAGGCAAGTGTGTGCGGCTCAGTGGCGCCGGAGGACTCATGCAGTGTCTTTTTTTTTTGAGTGAGTAGTAGATGCCCGTGTGTTGCTACGAAAGCTATAATATTTTCAACGCAACAAGAGTATAGTAAACAAATACTGATCAAAATCAACATACAAGTATTAGAGACTCAGCAAGTACAATAATGGGCTTATAGCCAAGCTAATACTGATATAGAGGAGAGAAGAGAGGAGCGAGATGAGAGCTCGGCTCCCAAGCAAGCACCAAGATAGGCACGGAAGTATAGGTACTAGTGAGCCCAAGTAGCAAGTGTTGTGAGGAGGAATAGAAGATAGAGACTTTTTAAAGATAAATAAGAGACACTTATTGTATAACTTAGCTCTTATATATTGTCTTATAGCTAAGCAACTTGACTCTATTATTGACCTTGCTCTCAGAAGTGCAGAATTCAACAACCCAAAAACAAAGGGTTACATAATTATTTTCAAATCAAGACTTGTAGGATCAAACATGATCTAGTAAAGAGAGATGATGATGATGATATAGAATCCAATTTCTAGTTTTTTGCTTTGTTCTGGCTCAGCTAATTTCTAATTTCATAAATCATGCCACAAGCTGCAATTTCCCACTATCTTGGGTAAGTTGTTTCTTCTCCTTCTTTCCAAAGCTCTGCACAAAAAGAAAAATGGAAGCCGTGAGCTAACTTGAGAACATTTGTACCAATTTTAAACAGTCATGTATGAAATTTACAAGATTGACATTGCAACATAAAAAGTATTTGTGTTGCTTTTGCAGCTTTGACATTAGTAAAATTGGATGTGGTGTAAGTGTAAGATTCTACGAGAGACGGAGCAGCATGGAATAATGGAGTAATAAGAGAATAATTAGAAAAGTCACAACTGAACATTTTGCTTGATCTGAAGAAGAGTAACTGCCACCTTATGTTAGGTAAATTTAACATTAGGAAATTAGAAGCCTAAGCAAGTCTGACTGGTATTGAGGAAAGCATCAGTCTCAAGATATGCAGGGCAAGCAAGAAGAATAGTAGTTCCAACTATTAGAGAGAATGTATAAGTCTGAAGTAATAGCTTCATCACGATAAAATTGGAATTTCATTACTCATCATGTTATTCATGTAAGTAAGCAATGCAATCGCTCCAGACAGCACAAAAACATTGCATCGGTTACCTCATCTCCTTTGGATAAAATAAATCCTGATTCCTGCATGCCTAGCTACAGGTGCAAAATCTGTAGAAAACATGAACTTTTTAGTTAGCATACAGAATCAACATAGCAATCCCATCTTCTCCATTTTCTGCCAAAGCTTTGTTGTTACCCATTAAAACTGGTCTTAGTAACATGAACCATATCAGAGTTGGGAATTTTGGTACGAGCTCTTTGTATAAAAAAAGAATGGTCCATCGTGTCATGGTAGTGCTGGACATTTGTCTTACATTGAATAAATTTATTGTCTCATGTTGCAAATGAACCACCGACACTCAAAAATTTATCCAAAGAACGAACTACATGGGTAGGTGAGTTGCACTATAAAACATGTGAATTAAAAAAACGAACTACTGGAAAATGGCAAAGATAGGAAAGCCTTATGCATTACATACCTACAAAACCATTTCCAATAATTAAAAGTCACCGTGAGAGCATGAAGAATTTGAATAAACAATGGTGATTGATTTACAATAACCTGATGTTTATTCTAACAGATATTAATGCTGTTGGGTTTCTAACTAACATCTGACATGATTTGAGCTCATAGATATTTCATTGAACATCTTGTAAGCAATAATTTTACACCATAGTTTTTTTTTTTTTTTTGTTGTTGTTGTTGTTGTTGTTGTTGTTGTAAAGAAACACTCGCCTGTTTAGCTAATTAATAAGAAACACAGAAGCAGCAGCGATGTCTTACTTACAGATGGGTCGATTATTTAGACAAAGCAAAGCAATAGGCCAATAGCTCAGTTCCATGGTGGCTGAAGAGGTTTCGTGTGATTCAAATTGGCATAAATGAAAGAGAATGGTGGTTTCAGCCAACTATGCTTCTCAAAACAAATATTCAGATCACGAACCAGCTGCTTCCAAAATAAAAAGGCAAAGATGATTTAACCCCTGGGAAAAGGGAAGGAAACTAAAGGGAGTGTACAACAAAATATACGATTCCAGTTTCATAATTCTAATTCTCAAACCAAAATTTGTTACAGCTTAAGAGATTACTGTGGTAAACCTCATCTTATATATGATTCCAGTTTCATCATTATAATTCTCAAACCAAAAGGGAAAATGCTTCATCGTATACACTTTCCTTAATTGTTTAAACATTGAAAATTTCTTAGCTGAAAGATTGAAGTTTCACGTAACTCCAATACTTTAAATAAACTTCTATAATTCTGTTAATCAAAAGTTTTTAATCCACAGCTAATCATCAGTTCATCACTCCCATCAGCACAATCACAAACTAATCCAAGAGCAAACTAAAATAATCCTCCAAGAATAGATCAATTCGCAAGTCGCATTGGCAGCAGCAATCACCTAATCAAGCCACTGCTCCAGTCACCGCCCTGCGTTCACCGCTACGCACAGGAGAAAAGATAGTAACAAGAGACAGGTACATAGACAGAGATTTAGTTTTTCCAGAAAGCATCAGGAACTTGGATGCTTGAACTTGCCCATCCGTGAGCAGCTTCTCAACGGTGCTGGCGCTGGTGGCGAGCGCGAGCAGGAAGGGCTTGGCGGGGAGGTTGCGCTCGGCGGCGAGTTCCAGCACGAACTCGGTGAGCACGACGTAGCAGGTGTCGTTGGTGAAGAGCGCACTGGCGAGCGCGGTGACGACGCAGACGCGGCACAGCAGGTCGCGGCCGCCCTAGCTCCGCCAGGGGCTTGCCCAGGTCCTTCAACATTCCGGCGCCCTTCAGGTAGCCTCCCACCACCATGGTGGCGAAGAGCAGGCCCAGCATCGCCCTAGCCGTGCGCCGCCGTCAGGCCGCGTCAGCCCAACCCTAGGGACCGTTTTTCCCAACGCTGTGGAAAAAGAAGAAGAAGGGGGTGTGGGAAGTAGAGGGGGTCTGGATCTCCGCGATCCGGCCATCACCGGATCGCCGGAGAAAGTCGCCGGAGCTCTGGCGGCGGGCGGTGCGGGAAGAAGAGGCGCGGCCGGTCTCCCCCAAGCGCGTGTTCTGTCGAACGAGAGGAAGGAAGAGGCGCGACACGGACAACGGGAGCCCTTCCTACTCCGGGGAGGCCGCGCAGAGGAGGTGGCCTAATGCCGGCGTCGGGAGCCAGAAGGCGTGGCGGCGTCCATGGAAGACGGGGAGGGTCGGGGGCGGGGGCATGGGTACGGGACTGCGTGGACGCGTGGTGGCCGAGCGGGGTGGGATGCCAGGCAGACGGGGACCCACATGTCGGGGCCGAAAAAATCTTAGGGTGAGACGTAGCGTCCGGCTTCACCACACGGAAGTGAACGGGTCCAGTTTAATCTGTTTAGAGCAGACCAGAGGTCTTTGAACTTGTTCCACATTTTTAAATAGGTCAATGTGTACTTCTAAAACTAGATTTTGGTCTCTTGCTAAATGTATCATCAGACATCTAAATCGGTTTCGGAACCCTGATTTTGTACACGTGGCTGCCACCTTGTCTCCTCAACGCAACCACGGAAGGCCCTGTGCGGCTGTGCCCTGACTGACCGCGCATGCCTCGTAAGCCGCCACCACGAACGGGACCGGGTGCTGCACGCTCGCTTCCACGCGCCAGTGCCAGCGACAGGCCTAGCCCCACCACTGTGTTGAACAGCGGGCCTGCGTCGCACCCGGACACCGCCGTATGAGCTCCGCCGGACCTGCCGTGCACGGACACAGCCGTCTGCGCGCCGCGCGGACCTGCCATGCACCGCCATCACCGCGCGGAGGGGAGTTCGCGTCCGTGATGGCCGCGGCGAGCACCGCGAGTAGGAGGCCTAGGAGCACGTACGCGCGCCGAGTTCATCCTGGAAGCCTTGCGCCCAGGAGCACCGGACGACAACGGCGATCAGGTCCAGCAGATTGAAGCCGTCAGCGAGCGCGGGTACGTGGTATGTGCTCGTGCAAATGGCTGATGCTGTGATGTATGCATGCCCGCGTGCATCAGTGCATGTGCCATGTATAGTATGTACCGACTGTGGGTCTGTGATGGACGACCAGGTGGTGTATCCGCCGCCGGTGGTGTATCCCTCGTTGATGCTCGTGTGCGTTCTGCTGCCGTCCAGCACCAGCTTGGCGACTGGCGTGACGATGATGTCGTTGGTGGTCACCGGGACGGCTACTCTAGGGGCTTCCTGTCCTGCTCGGACAGCCAGGATGGGAACGTGGTGCCTTCACGTGACGGCGCAGCTTCGATGGATGGCGGGCCGCCGCCACTGCTCCCGACCTTGACCTTCCTGACGTGCAGCGCCAGCACGGTGCTGACGAACCGTGTGAGCGCAGCCACCTGCCTGCGCACGGCGTCGCTCCCCGCAGGATTGTCCGGCAGTGGCACGGTGGCTAGGATGTCGCGGCACGTGCCCTAGTTCGTTAGCGCGGGACTGTGACACGTCGTGGCCCCGTCCACGTCGGCCGCGGACCCCGCGAGTGCGTCGCAGGGCTGCGCGAGGCTGATGCCGAGCAGCTCGGCGCAGTCGTGCATGCCCAACGGCGCCAGCGCCGCCACTGACGTGGAGAGGTTCTGCGCCAGTGCGAGCGCCGTCGTCGCTTGAACCATCACGAACTGGACGGACGCCGCGAACGGGTCCCGCGCTGACCGCACCTCCGCTGATGTGACTTACATGCTGGACACGGGCGATGTGCCCGCGATCCCTTAGACGGCGGCCACGTGGCCCGTCATGCTGCCTCGTCTCTGTAACAGGTCGCACACGAACCTGCGCCACTCGATGACGATCCCGCCGCACGCGCTATTAACGAGTGAGAGCAGCGTGATGCCACGTGTGCAAAACCAGGATTCCAAAACCGTTTTAGACTTCTTGTGATACATTTAGCAAGTTTAGGACCCGAAAATCTATTTTTTAAGAAATATATGGACCTATTTAAGAACGCGGGACAAGATCAAGAACCTCCAGTGGATTTCACTCTTTTTTTTATCATGTCGGGGCCACGATTTCTTGGTCGGCGGTGCCCCTAGGGGCGGAGCCATGGATAGGGCAGGTGGGTGGAAGCAGGCGTAGCGGGGTGTGGGCGCGGGCGTGGCAGGCATCCGGCAGCTGCACGCAGGATCGGATGGGCAGCCAAGAAGGACTGTGTGGATGAGCAATGGTCTGAGTGTAGGAGGGACGCGCGTTGCTACTTCCTCCGTCCCAAAATAGAGGTCGTTACGGGGTGTGTATAGGTCAACTTTTTCAATTTTGACTAGGTTTATAGAAAATATGTGCAACATTTATATCTCCAAATAAGTTTATTATAAAGTATATTTAACAATCTACCTAATGATACTAATTATGTATTATATTTTTATATATATATTTGGTTAAAGTTAAAAGTGTTTGACTTCTCGAGAATTGAGAATGACATCTATTTTGGGACGGAGGGAGTAGCTTCCACGAGGGCCGCCGCCGTAGATCTCTGCCTACCATGAACTGGGGTAGGTGTGTAAGGTCTTGTTTGGATGCATGTGTATCCACCTCAATTCACATATGTTGGAGTGGAATGAAATAGAATTTAATTTAAGTCGCCCCAATCTACTTCAATACATGTGAATTGAGATGAATACATGCACATCCAAACAAGATGTATGGCTCCTCTTGAGGGGCTCCTCTGCTTTTTACTAAAAAACGGCTTCTTCAGTAAAACGTTGGCAGGGCTCCTCTGCAGGAGCCAGAGCCAAAGCCGAAGAGAAGCTCTGCCAAACAGGCCCTAAGCAGCTCCTATCCTCTTTCTTCCTCCGCTTGTTGAGGTGCTAGAATAAATTGATGTGGCCTTGGCACTAGATGCTTCTCTATCTACTGTACTTGTGTTCTTCGTGATCTGTATTACACGCCGCTCCAATTGCCCTAGCAACATTGACACTCTTCTTTCCTTCTCTAATAACCTGCAAAAAGTTCGACCACGTGGTTGTTCAGTTCTCGTTGTTGATTCAGCTAGTCAGGACCAAATCCATTCGTTTTTGTTCGTTCTATTATCTCAAGTCACGAAGTAGGGAAAACTACGGGCTGTTGGAAATTAACAGCGGCGGATCCATGAAAATTTTTAGGGGGGAGGGCTGAACAACACATACCTCCAACTACTGCTCGATCTTAAGTCTCAGCCCCACCTACACTATAAAACTTTGCCTAAAAATTCATGGGGCTCCAGGGGATTCCACTGCTCCGGTATGGGTAGGGGGGGCTCAAGCCCCCCCCCCCACCATTGGATCCGCCCCTGGAAACTGAGGAACTATGGGTTTGGTGGAGATTAGTCATGATAGGCTAATTCTAAGGATTCCAAATCTGTTGCTTTAATTTGGAATTGTGAAATGGGTAATGATAAATTTGCACAAGCTACTTGTCGTTGTTTTCAGACCACCAACGAGTAAATTTATATTTGCGCGTCTGGCTTGGATTGTAACAACCCGGGTTTTTAGAGAAGCCAAAAATACAAACTTTTTAAAAAATTTCCTGCAATGTGTGAAGCATGTAGATGCTAGGTCAAACAAAGAACAATTTATAAATAAATTGTTGCATACATATAGTATTGCTTGTAGGAGCTTGCCGGAATTTCTTGGTCGAGTTAGGGTTTTGTGTCGGAGTGCACAGATCTGTAGCACTTTCTCTCGTTCCCACTGATTCCATCTCAATCATTGAGATGTCTTCTCCTCCGGAATTTCCTCCGTCGGACTCCCTTGAACCTCTCTCTCGAATTCTTCTCATTAAACAACCATAACCTGACACTGTTGTTGCCGTGGACTTAACCCTAAACCCGTAGATAACCCCTAGAGGACCCCACTAGGAGTTGTACATGCTGGCAACACGTGTATACCAATTCAGGAGCTTTTGGAAGTAAATATAATAGAGGAATAAACAGATAAGGAATTAGAAAAGGGGAAAGGAAAATAGGAAAGCCAAACCGGCCCAACTAGCTCAGCAGTTCGGCCTGCTCGCGCCTGACCGGCCCAGCCCGCCCCGCCAGCCCACTCGCCCTTCCTCTCCCTCACGGCCTGCCTCATGCGCGTAGAGGGCCCAGCTGCTCGGCCCAGCAGTGCAGAGGCCCGCTCGCGCCCACCTCGCCCTGGCTTGGCCCACGACCGACGCCCCAGCCTCCTAAACCCTAGAGCAGCGCCCAACTCCTAGACCCCACCGCCGCCGCTCGCAACGCCCGCTCCCGCGCGCACGTCCCGACAGCGCCCCGGCTTCCACGCCGCTTGATGGGCACCGCGTGTCCCTGCCTGTGCACGGACGCCGAGGATCATCGGCACCCCCTAGAAGCCCTAACCCTCGCGCTATAAAAGCCACAGCAACCGGCCGCCCCTCTTCTTCTTCCTCCAAGCCGCCACCGTTCCCTTCTTCCTCCTCTAGTGCGCCGCCGCTCTCCACAACCGTCGCCACGGCCACGACCTCGCTCTCCACCAGAGCCGCGCACCGCTGCTTCGAGCTCGCTGCGGAGGCACTCAACGTGATGCACCGTGCCACCGACGCCGGGCTCCGTCGTCCTCGCTGCCGGTGGCCCCTCGCCGGTCCACTTCGCTGCCGGGACTGCTCCACCGCGCGTCCGTCTCTTCGTCCACAGTGCCTCGCCACGCCGGCAGCCACGATCACCTCGCCCCGAGCCCGCAAAGCCGCTCCATCGTCCTCTGCTCTGGGCCGGTCTACGCTCATGAGCCCCTACACGTTGTGCTGCTCGTGACACTGGAGACCGTGCCCCTACCACGATGTCGCCCACCGCGCTGCCGGGATGACCGCCCGGAGCCACCTTCGCCACGCTGCTCTGAAGCACACCGCCAGAGCCGCTGCCGAAGCCACGGCGCTGCCCGCGACGCCATGCTCCCCGGCCGCCCGATGAGCGCCGTCCCAGGACCTAAGGCCGAGCCCAAGGACTCCGCGACGACCACGCAGCTGCACCACCTCATCGATGTCCACCTCGAGCTTCTGCTCCATGCCTCGTCCCCGGCCATGGCCACGCCAAGCCCCGACCCTATCTCGGCCACGACGAGCCTCTCCACGCCGATGTCGTGGTGCTCCACTGAGGCCGCACCGAAGCCCTCCACTTCGACCCGCACCGACGTCACCATGGCCGAGAGCAGGAGCTGCATCGCCTACTGAGCTCCCAAAGCTTAGGATCCCATCTTTTCCCCTCCCTACCGTTACTCGTGCTGTGCCCGGCCTTTGAGCCGTGCAACTCTATGTGCAGGGAAGAAGCCGGCCCCTTGCGGCGTCTTTTCACGAACCATGGTCGGGCTCCATCCAACAGCCGCCACCTCTTCGGCAATCTATATCCTTTCCACTTTTGTGAACATGTGTCTATCTTTCATTCGCACATGACCATCATCTATGTATCATCTATCTATCCGTGATTAGTAAATGCCTGTGCCGACCATAGCCGCCGGTCTACTCCTATGTTTCCATTTCCCCTCATGACGATCTATCTATTACGCGTGTCTATCTCTTGTACCTTGAATTCTTTTCCCAAGTGCTTCGATTAGGTGCTACATCTTCGTCGCCCGATCACCCGGATGAGCCGAAGCCATTGGACGACCATAGGAGCGACCAACTACAAGCTCCGCCAAGATCACGATACTGAGCAACATAGGTCCCGTCCTTCCACTTCGACAAACCTCGGTGAGCCACCATCGTGTCCCTCTTTCCAACCCCGACTTTGCTTACCAGCCATGGCATTCCAACCATGGAATGCGTAGACTGAGGCCACCTCCGGCCTTTGGACGCACAAGCACACAGACGTGACTAACCCAAGCCAAATCGAACCACCGGAGTTCCAAGAACGCCGGTGTGGTTGTCGACCACCATTGAAGCATTCTCTAAAGCCATGTCTCGTCCACCGTGAACCACGCCCGATTGAGTCAAGCCTTGATCACCATCTCTGACGTTGCGACGGAGCTCTACCGCTCCTAGACACACCCGCACTCACTAGCACGAGACCGGACTTAGACAAACGGATCCACGGCGTAGGAGACGCCGGAAAGGACTTGTCGCCTGTAAAACCCGTCGTGGCCAAGTCATGCCACGGCGAAGAGTTACCATGACCTCATCGTGAGCCCCAAAGCCGTAATTGGACCATGGGGTATTGATCGCCGCATCATGGACTGCAGGATTCCCTTTTTGGCTGCCCTGATGGTTCCGTGGAACCCTGTGCCCATGTTTCACCACTGTTCTGGCTACCTCGGGTTACGAGAACATGCCGTCGAAATCTACCGGGACCCGCACTAAAGGCCTTTTGAAGTAGACACATTGCACAACTCACGGACAAAGCCCTGGTATGCACCACATGACCTAGCATCGTGCCGTCGTGGTATTGAGTCTATTCCCAACATTCCGGCTGCCTCGTTAAGCGAGGGCGAGCCGTTGCGAAACCATGTGATCCCTAGCATTGTACCGATGACAAGTGGAGTCTTTCCGACATCCCAGTCGCCTTGCCTTGCAAGTGCGTGCTGTTGAGGAGATATCATGACCCCGTCTACTACGAGCCGTAACCCTGGACCATGAACCCTAGTCGTAGGTCTTATCGAGACCACGGAAAGCCCCATCTCGCATCTTTCTGTTTACGCATATCTACCTTGTTGGGCCCTAATCTTACGACCTATCTGTCCATGACTGTCTTACAGGATCTACCCATTCCCCAGCTATGGAATGTGCTACTCCACAGTCATGTCGAGTTGTTGCGTCTTTTGGTCGTGTTTGGTTCTTATCGCTGGTTGTTGGTGTTGTTGCCTATGTGCCGAGCCTTCGAGCCGGCTGAGGGATCGTACCTTGTTCGGACGTTACGATCACGGGATCCATCTCGCCATGACCATGATGCCAAGTGAAACTCGACCCCTCGCTTTTTAGCTGACTTCATAGTACCATGAGTGTTAGCTCCTGTCTTTGGCCCTAGAACATGGTCGTGATGGATTCGATGTCGATACTAACATCGATGCGGATATCACCCGCATGCTTTTTGAGCCCTCCATGACCAAGTCCTGTGGGAGATGAACTGGAGATAACAATCGTAGAACGATGGGTGCCAACTCGTTGGTGTAGCTTGTGGCCGCGAGTTCACCTCGCCATGACCATGGAGCTACGCCTCTCTTTCGCTTTTGTTTGCTTCTTCGTGCACAAGCCCTTGTATGCTTGTACCCCATTCGACCTTCACGCTTCTTTGATTCTCGCGGTGACAACCGCACCGCTGCGAATCTGAGAGATGACTTAGTGCCAGTGCACACAGGTCGGGTACCCTATGGGTGGTTTGCGCACTTGTATTCTTTAGTGAGTCGCTCCTTCCGATGCCCTGTCTTCTGTCGTGGCGTGTGTGCCGAAAGGAGTAGACCTCTGTTCTTTGCTATTATTGCCCTATTAGCCCGCTCTGTTCGATCCCGCCTTGTCCATGGCGATTGGATCAAAGACCAGACTATCTCTTTTTAGTTAGCAAAGCAATGGTTTATGTCGTACCTCGGACCCGTGCGTGTCGACCCGATCGACCGTCTAAAACCATCTTTCCCGAAGATGTGTCTGAGAACATGACATGGATGTGCCTAGCTAACCCCACATCTTTAGCCATGTTGAGCGACCCTCTTCTTGGCTCCCGACGTTATTGTGTCGTGTGGATCGAGGGGAACCGTTGATGTCCAATCTCTTTGCGCTACCGCTTTCTACCATAGCTGGCGAGCCAAAGTACGTTGGAGCCAAGTTACAATAGTGTTAATCATTCTTGTTTGCTACTCGTGTCCAATTGTGACTTGCGGGATAAGGCTATAAGAGCCAAACCCCGTCGTTCTTCTTTCTTGGGGCCTGACTTCCAATCCCCGTCAATTCAATGACATCGGATCGAAAGATCATGAGCTGTGGTGTTTGCTCTGGATAAGCTCTAGCTTAAACCATTTATCGTAAAAAGCCATACTGGCTTGGCCATGACTTAAGCTTATGCTCAGCATACCACCACTCGTGTTTCTTTGGCCTGAGGAAATTGGACAACCGCCGAGAGGGCTAAGCCGTGTATCTTTTATTGTCTCGTTGGTGTTATTGGATCTTCCTGCGCCTTGTCATCTTTTCGGGTGTTGAGTGTTCTCTTGCCTTGCGTGACGCTTAGCGGAGTAGCTGGCGATCGGACCAAGAGAACGTGGACAATGACAAGGACTGCGGAATGGAGTCGACACAGGAGGAGGTGACCCCGCTAATGGAACACCAACGAATGGAGAATTGTACCACTACTACCTCTACATCACAGGTGTCATGGCAGCACCCTCTTTTAGAGAATCCTATTAGACATTGCATAATATCTAGAACTGTTAGCGCTTTATAAATTATTCCTTTGCTAGTACTTTGATGCATGCTACTACCTGAGCCATTATTACCCTGATGCAACCCACTCTACCACGTCACCCTGCCTTGCGCATTCGCTCGCTTATATATGCTTACTTGCCTACTTGTTTGCATATTACACCACTATACTTATTATTAACTCCACTTCGCATTATGTCGGGGATGTGATGCTGGTGGTGAACCCCCTGGGAATGGTTTGGCTATGGGTGCCAGACTTGGTGGTGTGTGAGCGTGCTGCGTGTGTCTTGGGTGCGTGGAGAGTGAGGGTTGTGTCGACCGAGCTAGAATAACAACGAGCCTGGGGCGAGTCTTGCCATGTGGTGCTACCTGGGCACTTGGATATGGAATACCTGTGGCGGGTAAATGGTAATTGGAGGTGGCCTTGGGTGTGAACCTGTGATGGGAGGAGCCCAAGGTGGAGGTGCTATAGTGGCACGTAAAATGGAAACCCTGATGAAGATATTCTGGCTTGGTCAATCCCTAAGGACTTACTAGTACTTAGATTCACCGGGAATCCTTTACATCCCACTCGCCCTATATGGTGCAGGACGGTCGGACTACTTGGTAGAGCGATGTCACTACTGCTAGGCGAACGTGTGCAAGGAGGTACGGGGCACGTGGTTTTCCCCCACACCCTTCCGAGACTTCAGGAGGCCTTGTGGACCCGGCTCTTGACATCCGGAGGGCCCCGGCTCTGTCTACGACTCACAGTATCAGCCATCCCAGACTAGACTTGGGATGGTCCAGGGCTGAGAGGTAGGGTGGCATCATTCTAGGCTAGCAAGCGACTGGAATTCTGCCTAGGAGATACATGGCTCCAAGGATGGCTAATCTTGTGGCTATGTAAAACCTCTGCAGAGTGTATGGTTGATCGATCGATACATATGCCGACTTGTCGGCTATGGACCTTTCCTAGGTTTCGCTTAAACTAGATAGGAGATGAGTCCTTCTTTCCTCCCTCTAGGGTTGGGGTATTTTCTGGTCGTGCGCCTTGGGGGCTGCGGGCCGTTGAGACAAGGCTGAGAGGGAGTTGGCCTGTCGACCCAAGTGTGTGAGATGAGATATGGTGTGGTGGTGCGGAGATGGTTTGGGATGGATGGTTGGTGGATGGATATGGATGGCGTGGTGGTGAATGTGTTAAAAACTGGATATTATTGCTATATTACTAATGTTATTTACTTCTCATGCGCTAAGGATGCAAACCACAGCCAAATATTAGGGTCGCCAGATCCCTTGTTTATCTTTTCCACTAAAGCTCATCGGTGCCGACCATGGCCTGCACACATCTGGCGGTGTGCAGATTTCCTACTTCTCAGAGATGCTGACCTTAGAAGGATTGGGAGGTCTCGTGCCTACGCTCAAGTTTGGTTCGGAGATGGAATCTACGCTGCACTACGCTAACTCTGATGAGGTCCGTGAAGGAGGAGCCTTCACTCGATAGTCTTCCGCTAGATTAACTGTGTAATAGGTGTGTTCCTCAGTGATGTAATATCTTGTATTCTTGTAATCTTACGATGTATGACTATGACATCGACTGAAATATGATAATATGATGGAATCAGTTCTTGGTTTTATCATATTAAAATTCATTCTGTGGATTTTCCCTTCAAGGAAAATTGAGGATGTTTCATGGATGGTGTGCTCAGAGGACACAAGGGTTTATACTGGTTCGGGCGAAACGCCCCTACGTCTAGTTCGATGCTGCTCGTGTTACCGACCTTTGGTTTACAGTAGGGGTTACAAACAAGCGAGAGAGGGAGAGAATCCCAAGTCTCTGGTGGAAGGAGTGAATGGGTGCTGAGAGCTCGCTTGCCGCTCAGCCATGTGCTCGTGTCGTGCTCTTGTGTCCCGATCTCCCCCTTTTCATGGGGCGCCCTGCTTCCCCTTTTATAGGCGAAGTGAAAGCGCGGGTTACATAGAAGAAAAAGGAGAAGAATGAGAGAGAAGAAGGCTTCCACGGTTGCCGGGTCCTTCTTCTCCTTCATGCATGGGCGCTAACTTCCTTGGTTTGGGTATCTCTAATATCGATACCCGACAGTAGCCCCCAAGTCTACGGAGGAGTAGAATACTCCTTTGGAGACTTTTCCAGACGGGAGGACTCTGAAGGCCTTGGCCTTCTTTTTGTAGCCCGTGGCGTGTCCTGGTAGGACGATGATTCCCTTTTGTCACGATCGGTCTTCTTGGGGGCATGTAACCGTAGGATACAGAAGGTCAGAAAGATTTTTCTTGATTCCGGTCCCCTAGGATCCTATCGGTCTGTCGTCGTACTACGACTGCGCGTTCGGTCTCCTTGCGAGTCCAACTTCCCTCGAGCCCCCGCACGTAGCAGGGGTCCGGTCGAGGGTCGGCTCGTCTTTATGATCGTCATCCCTCAAGCGTTTTTTTGATAAAATGGAGGGGCTGAGCCGTGCCATGTTTTTCCTCGATGGATTAAACATGGTGCTCGGTGAGCTGTTAATGGGCTAGTTCGAGTGGGGCCCTGACTTCCCATTCATGGAGGTTTGGCATGGGTCAGCTGGTGACTGACTCCAGGCTCTTGGCGGCCAAACCATATAGTTTTTGGGTCCGTTCGGCTGGTCCTAAGGGCTCGTTGCCTTTCTTCGAGGAAAAACCATGGGCTAGAACCGACAAAGAATCGAACGTGGGCCGAGATACCCATGGCATTCGTGCGCTGGGGTACTGGCCATGAGTGGGCCCATCCCTTTCCACACCTCGCTCTAAGGGTGCCTTAGAGGGACTGTGAACCTATCGGCGGGCTAGCCTTTGAACTCCTGGTGTTGAATGGGCCATAGGAGCGTTTTTAGCTCTATATCCCTCCTTACCTACGACAGTTCTTGGCCCATCGACCGGGCGAACCATCATCCAGCGTGTCCTTCGAGGGCGCGGCCAGAGATAGTGTGCGCACGATGTTTGGAGGGAGGTGACGTGACATGGCGCAGTGGATGCGTGAACCTAGGCGGACGGTTCGCCTTCTTGCCCTGCTCCGTCCTATAAATAGCGGCATCCCCCTTCATATTTCTGTGCACCAAAACTATAGCCTTACCTTCTCCATTTCTCTACCACCGTTGTTCGGATCTACCGTGCTTGCTAATCCACCGCTGGAGCCCTAGATTTGTAGCTTCCGCTTCTCCTCCGCCGCCTTTGCTTCTTTGCAGCTACGTCCATCCTTTATGGATTTGTGGCACCACTCCGATGTTACCCATGCAGGCATGGAGGGCATCATCAAGCGTGGTCTTCTCTGTGGGAGGACTGATGTGGCGGAGTGGCTTGTGCCCGGCCATGAGGATGCACCGGCACCACTCAACTGCTATGTCGTCTCCTTCACGCCCTTCCATGAGTGCGGACTTGTGGTTCCTCCCTTATTAGATCGAGCTGCAGCACTTGAATCCAATGGGATCCAGCACATCATGACCTTCATTGCGATGTGCGAGGGGTACCTGGGGATCGAGCCCCACTTTGAGCTGTGGAGATATTTCTTCTCCATCTCCCTGATCAAGAAGGAGAGAGGCTGGGAGACCCCGGTGCCGATGGGATGCGCAGGCATCCACCTCTAGGGGCAGCGGGTGGCCGAGTACATGGCCTGCCAGCTCTCTAGATCCAATAAGGGGTGGCACTCGCATTGGTTCTACCTGAAGAACGACCCTGGCGCTCCCTTACCGGTCTTCTTTGAGCGCCTAGTAGAAGAGGTACCACTGTCATGGTCGTGGGGGCCACCCATTAAGGAGAAGAAGAGGATGCGTGACCTCCTCGAGGACATCGTGTTCCTAAAGACCCACGACCTCCATGGTTCCAGCATCATCAGGGGGTATCACATGAGGAGGGTGGCGCCGCTGATGGCACGCATCCTCCCACTGTACGGGATGATGCTCGGTGGGCAGCTCATCGGGACGACGCTCATCTAGGGGTTGCTCTGTGATGGCGAGGTCACGTAGCGCATCAAGGAGGCCACGGGGGAGGCCAATGCCATGTTCACGATCCGAGGCATCCCGTGATGCGGCCGGACGCGGGCTTCATCGAGCTAGCGGTAGGGTTAGTCTTTTTGGACTCTATCTCACCGCTACCAGAGCACGTGGCCGTGAGGGTAGCAAACCATGCCATGGATGAACAAAGGAAGAAGAAGAAGGATAGTGAGGAGAAGAAACAATAGTCGAAGCAGCGAGCGAAGCTGCAACGAGGGAAGTAGCATCAAGTTTCATCGGGAGAAGAGGAGGAAGAAGAAGAAGAGGAGGAGGTGGAGGATGACGGCTTCAGGTCGCCTATCTCGTGGAATGATCTAGCCGTCGGGGATGAGGACCCGCCTTCGCCGTAGGCGGGGCCCTTCCTACGGCATGCCATGGGGTAGGAGCAGGAGGACGCGCCCCTAGAGCTGGCGGAATCAAACCGCCCCACCTCATCTGAACCTTCGATGGCGGTCTTGGAACCAGTAGAATCAGGCCGCCTCGCCTTGTCTAGGCCTTTGACGGTGGCCCTGGCGCTAGTGGAATTAGACCGTCCTGCTTCGTCTGGTCTGTCTATGGTGGCCCCGAAGCCAGCAGAAATAGGTCGCCTCGCTCTGTTCGAGCCCTCGGTGGCGCTTCTGAAGTCGGCGGGAGGCGGCCATTCTGATTCATCCAAGCCCTTCGAGCCAAGGGAAGGATCAAAGTGGCAACATGCTGACGAGGAGCAGCCGGGGTCAAGCAAGCCAGCCCCAAAACATCCTTGTATGATGGCGTCAGGGTGAGTCAAGAGTTTTTTCATCCTTTTGTCTTAACAAATTTTTGCCGTGAACTGACAGCCATGTCCCTTGCAACGTCGAAGGACGTGGCACTCTCCTGTGGCTCACTTTGAAAAAGATCCTCCTCCAGCAAACACACCAGGGCTGGCTGGCGCCGCGCCGGTGGTGAGCGTGAGTGGCGTTGGGGCGGCCACGGCATCGACCGGGGAGGCGTAGCCGATGGCTATGTCCATGGAGAGTAGGTGGAGGAGGGCACATCCGGGGCGCTCATGGTGGGCGCGGCGTGGCCGGTTGTGTCCTCGACATCGTAGGCGGAGGCAACACGACCGGAGCCATTGTCTGTGCAGGTGGCCGTGTCCATGGCGGAGCGGACGGAAGGGGGCGCACCCGAGGCATCCTTTGCGGATGCGGCAATAAGGTAGGCCTCTGTGTCTGCATCACCCATCCCCTCTATCGCTAGAGGAGCCGCTCTAGCGGAGCTACCACCACAAGAGAGGTCGGTGCCACTTGAGGTTGGCACGGGGATGTCCCGATCTCTGGTTCGGGTGGCTGCCCTCGATGATGCAACAGAGGAGAGGGAATGGGGGAGCATCCACACAGAGGTTGGGGATGCGGTTCTCGCCTTGACCATCATGCTGAGCTCGATGCGTGACATTATCGTCCTGGTTGGCCATGTATGATATGACCGTGCTTGTGACCCTCATGTTCTCTTTCCGTACCTCTAAATCTTGTCTTCTTTGTAGATCCTTATGGCCCATAGCCGGGAGAAGTCCTAGTTCCTTGCCAAGGAGACGCGGCGGAGTGAGGGGCTAGCTACATAGCTCGCTGTCACCTGTCAGGAGGTGGCTGAGCTTGCCCCTACCGCCCAAGAGGTGGCCGACCACCGAGTCAGGGAGAAGGACACTTGCGATGACGCCCATGAGGCCGAGGAGAATCTCATGGCCCTGATGGAGAGGGTGCGCACAGACGTCGTGGAGGCTGAGCGGCTATGGAAGGGTGGGACAATTTGCTCTGGGCCATAGAGGAGCTCCGCATGGGGATTGACCTGGCTCACCAGGAGTGCGCCGACGCTCAGCAGCGGATCAACCACCTTGAGGATGAGCTTTAGGGGGAGAGGGACCTGAAGGTTGCAGCCAAGGGCATGTCCATAGGGCTCACCATGGAGGTTGGTAAGCGCCAAGATGAGGTCTAGCGCCTAGAGGCTGAGGTGACCCGACAGCGTGATGAGGTGTGCAGGCTTCGGGCGGAAGTGAACGATAAGTCTCTGGTTTCCATTGTTGTCTTTCTCCCTAGAATCCGTGGTAAGCCTTTTGACACGGTCGGTACATGACTTGGGTAGGTCTCGATGACAAGCTTAGGGTGGAGGTGGTGAAGAGTCGTGGCCTAGAGAAGGATCTTAGTGAGGTGAAGGACACCCTCTAGAAGGACAATGACAAAAACGACAACTTGCGCGTCGCCGTCCAGCTGGTCTGCAATGAGCTCGAGCTAGCCCTAGAGCAGGAGACAAGCTCACTCGCGGTTCATGCCACCTGGATCATGGACCAGGCACATGATATGGCAAGGGGTGCGCTTGGCTTTGGCGTTCACCGATCGTTCATGATCGCCTGTTCTCATTACAAGAACATCGATCTAGCAACAATGAGCCAAGGCTTCGCGCCCATCTATACCGACGCCGAGCTGGACAACATCGAGAAGAAGGTCGCCCCCTGGCACATGACCTTTCTGCCAAGATAGAAGATGAAATCATCCCCCTGAGGGGTTAGTTTAGTCAGATAGGTTAGACGGCGCATTTGTAATAAGCGGAGAAGTTGCAACCCTTTTGTTTTGTTTAAACAAGCTTGTTCTTTTGTTTCTGTTGGACAAATTTGTTCTTTCTCCCTTTTTATGTGTAAAAAGGGTTAATGCGTTCCGACCCTTCCTGTTGTTAAGACTGTAGAGCTCGAGGTGTGGGTGAAAAACTCTGATCGCGCTGGTAAGCAAGAGTGTCGTAGCCACTGGGGCGTAGGTTTCTTGCAGTCCAACCAGTTTTACTCAGCGTTCGTTTCCGTAAACCTTGCCTCTAGGTTTTTAATGTGAGAAAGGGTCAGGCACGGTGACTGTTTCAGAATGGATATATATACCCTTATTAGCCCCCATGTGAGGCCCAACCCTTGCCATTGCCGGGGGCAGGTTTCACTAAAGATCGAGCAGACGATAGCAAAACTGGTAAGAGAAAGCGTTTTTTTGTTTCAGAAATGTTATTCTTAGTTTTTTTACATACGCCTCCCTAGGACCCAAGCCATTGTCCTACGACCACGCATTCGGTCTCCTTGCGAGTCCAACTTCCCTCGAGCCCCCACGCATTACAGGTGTCTAGTTGAGGGGTTAGCTTGTCTTTGTGATTGTCATCCCTCAATCATTTTTTTGATAAAAAGGAGGAGCTGAGCCATGCCACATTTTTCCTCATTGGATGAAACATAGTGCTCGGTGAACTGTTAATGGGCTAGTCCGAGTAGGGCCCCGGCTTCCCGTTCGCCGGGGGTCTGGCATGGGTCAGCTGGTGACCGACTCCAGATTCACCGTGGCCAATCCATATAGTTCTCGGGTCCGTTTGACCGGTCCCAAGGGCTTGTTGCCTTTCTTCGAGGAAAACCCATGGACTGGGAACCGACCAAGACTCGAATAAGGGTTGGGATGCCCGCGGCGCTCGTGCGCCTGGGTACTGGCCTCTAGTGGGCCCATCCCTTTCCACCCCTCACTCTAAGGGCGCCTCAGAGCGGCTATGAACCCGTTGGAGGGCTAGCCTTCGAACTCCTAGGCCTGAATGGGCCATAGGAGCATTTTTAGCTCCGTATCCCTCCTTACCTATGATGGTTCTCATGCTTGTCTACATCGACGCCGAGTTAGACGACATCGAGAAGGAGGTGGCCCCTCTAGCATAGGACTTACCTACCGAGATAGAGGATGAGATCACCCCCAAGAAATTAGTTAGGTAGATAAGCCAGGCAGTGAACTTGTAATAAGTGGACAAGCTATTAAATTTTTTTATGTCGAAATAGATTTTTAGCTCTTCTCCCCTTTTTGATAAAAAGGTTAATGCGTTTTGATCCTGTCTGTCATTAAGGCTATAAAGCTTCTGGTGCGGGTGAAAAAACTCTGATCACGCTAGTGAGCAAAAATGCCATCGCCGCTGGGGCGTAGGTTTCTTGCAGTCCGACCAGCTTTACTCAGCGTTCATTTTTGCAACCCTTGCTTCTAGACCTTAACATGAGAAAGGGTCAGGCATAGAGAATGTCTACTAGATAGATATACTCTTTAATGTGTTCTGACTCTTTCCGTAGTTAAGGCTAAAAAGCTTAGGGTGCGGGAAAAAACTCTGATCACGCTGGTGACCAAAAACACCGTAGCTGCTGGGGCGTAGGTTTCTTGTGGTCCGACCAGTTTCACTTAGTGTTTGTTTCCACAACCCTTGCTTCTAGATCTTAACGTGAGAAAAGGGTCAGGCATAGAGAATGTCTACCAGATATATACGCTCTTATCAGCCCCTGAGTGAGGCCCAACCCCTTGCCGTTGCTGGGGTCGGGTGTCACTAAAGATCGAGGAGTCAATAGCAAAATCGATAAGAGAAAGCGTGCATAGATTAAGGGTAAAAGTGACATAGCTGTTCGATGTTCCAGGCATTGACGAAGACTTCGCCATCGATGGTCTTGAGCTTATAGGTGCCTAGTCAGAGCACCTCTACGATGACGTATGGTCCCTCCCAAGGTGGAGAGAGCTTATGGTGGTTCTTGTTGCTCTGGACGAGGCAAAGCACCAGGTCCCCGACATTGAAGGCCTGACCCTGCACTGGACGGCTATGGTACCGGCGCAACGCTTGCTGGTACTTGGACAAGCGGAGGAGGGCAACATCGTGTGCTTTATCTAGCTGGTCCATGGCATCCTCGAGGGATGCCTCAGCTCCCTATTTGTCATACGCCCTGACCCTCGGTGCTCCATAATCGAGGTCGGTCAGGAGGATAGCCTCGGAACCGTTGACCATGAAGAATGGTGTGTAGCCAGTGGCCCAACTGGGGGTCATCCTCAGGCACTAGAGCACCATGGGAAGCTCCGCGACCCATCATCTACCAAACTTGTTCAACCGGTTGAAGATCCTAGGCTTGAGGCCTTGTAGGACCATGTCGTTCATGCGCACGACCTGCTCATTCATGCAGGGTGCACCACGGTGGCCCAATCGACACGAATGTGGCATTCATTGTAGAATCAGGACTCCAAAGCGATAGACGATGTCAAAAAAGAACAGCACGGACTTGATCACGGAGATCGGTCGAGCCTCTATCCATTTTGTAAATTTGTCTACAGCGACAAGCAAATGCGTATAGCCCACGGGCGCCCTCTTGAGAGGTCCGACCAGATCGAGCCCCCAGACTGCGAACGACCACGTGATGGGGATCATTTGGAGTGCTTGGGCCAGTGGATGGGTCTGTGAAGTGTAGTATTAACACCCTTCATAGGTGCGCACAATCTATTCAGCGTCGGCTACTGTAGTCGGCCAGTAGAAGCCTTGTCAGAACACATTTCTGACTAGGGTCCTAGGTGCGGCATGGTGCACGCAGACCCCACCATGGAAATCACTCGGCAACTATTTCCCTTGTTCGATGGGGATGTGGCGCTGCAGGATCCTGGTGTGGCTTTCTACTGTAGAGCTCGCCCTCAATAACGACAAAGGACTTGGCACAACACGTGAGCCGCCGAGCCTCTGTTCTGTCCGTTGGCAGCACCTCACAGAGGAGGTAGTCGAGGTAAGGTGTCCTCCAATCGGCCAGAGGGTCATGCTCTATCGCTGGATCCTCATCAAGCTCCATGACTTTGGGGTAGGATGGAGCCATCGGTTGGTTAGCCCAAGAGCCTAGGGCAGGTGTCCCATCACTGGTTTGTTCTAGCTCCTCATAGTAGACTGAGGTCTTGTACTGATCACTGGTGGAGACACCCGTCGTCATTGGCTTTCGGCCGAACAACGTTTTCACCACTATGTCGGCCGCCTCGTTGAGACGCCTCGGGATGTGATTGAGCTCTAGACCGTCGAACTTGTCCTCCAGCTGGTGGACTTCTTGACAATACATAGCCATCTTGGCATTGTGGCAGCTTGATTCCTTCATGACTTGGTCGATGACCAGCTGTGAGTCAGCCCAGACGTCAAGCCGTCGGATACCCAACTCGATAGCAATGCGCAGGCCATTGATGAGTGCCTCATACTTAGCCACATTGTTAGAGGAGGGAAAATGGATGTGTCAGGTTCATAAACCTTGGAAGCACACGTATACACACTCTCTCTCTCTTTTTATCTAACTTGTAAGGCCATCCCCTTCAACTATAAATGGGGATGAGCTCTCTCCTAAAAGCCCCCTCCCCCGAAGACTGGTTGACTCGACAGCTCAATAGCTCTAGGACTCGACAGCTACATAGTCTACATGCTCTCAACAGCTGATAAGCTCGGACACATAGAGCATACATTCCAATACCTAGCACACGTTTGAGCATCGGTCACACTCTTCCACTCGGTTCAGAGTCCGACCGGGCCTCTAACACCCCCTTCTCATTCCTTACTTGTTTGTAACCCCACAACAAACTTTGAGCACTTGGGCTCAGGAATAAAGTCACTGACCGACCTCAACTGGACGTAGGGCCTATTGCCAGAATCAGTATAAATCCTATGTCATTGAGTGCTAGGCCACATCCAATCACAATGCATGGCAAAACTACAAATATTTACTTGTTGGTCACTTTGCGCACCGACAGTTGGCGCCGTCCGTGGGGAGGACATCGTGTGTTCATGCCTTTGGTCATCAGATGGTCCACCTTTCCACCATCTTCGGCATGGCGGGCTCGAGCGATACGATTTGCTTTGGCTCGCTGGAGTTTCCCATGCTCCCACTTGCTGGGATGTGGGCTCCTCCCATCTTCGTGCCACACCAGACCTTTCTCTTCGGGAGTCTGGACTTTGTCACCGACCAGCTCGGCGTACTTTGCCTCCGTGAAGAGGCGCTTGTCCTGGCGCCCACTGGAGGAGGAGTGCCCTCCACCGACTACAACAGGCCACTCGATGACCTCAATGTCGAGACACCCACGCTTCGCCTCGAGCCCATGTTGGGCTCAAACCCCATGGTGAGTGATGTACATATTGTTCTTTACTCACTATTTAACACATTCCGCCGAGTCTCTGGCGGGATCCCGTTGTCCCCACCATGACCGCTGTGTGACCGGTTCTCCTACGGCTTCGTGTTCCCTGTGGACGCGTGCATGTAGGGACTCTGAAGGATGCTGACGCTACCCCCTCTCACATCCAAGTTCATCGGGATGGCGTTCTATGCTCCCACCTCCTTCCATGACCTCATCGATGATGAGGTTGAAAGCAATGGCTCCAGCGTCGGCGATGTCATGGCACCTGGCCACCCTCCGTCCTAGGTGTGTGCTATGGCAGATGCCCTAGGACAGCCACCGGAGGTAGTGGAGTCTCTATAGACTCACACCCCTCTGGACCCCCATGCGTAGGCCCTAGCACGTGCGCAGCAGCACGGCGAGGAGTTACGACAAAGGGGGCAGAGCGAGCGCCTGGCGCATCACGCTGCACCACATGCGTGTAACCCGATGAGCGGTGCTCGCGGTCGTGCCCGTCAGGTCTAGCATAACATACTGGATGGAGGGGACGACCCCCCTCAATTTGCTCAGGCTGGCTAGAACATCGCTGCTGCGGCAATGCTTTTGGGCGGCCTCGCTGAGCCCACCGACCCGTAGGAACAGGCAATCCACTGGAACCTCAGGGTGCTGGTGGAGACCATCACCATTCAACAGGCGGAGAGCTCCATGTCGCAACACTAGCTCGTGGCCTCTTGCCCAACTAGGGGACTAGGGCCGCACCAGTCGAATTGCTCCATCCACTCACCACAACAGTTGTTAGGCGTGGAGCAGGAAGCCACGGCTGCACTACAGCCCAACCCGGCACCCGCTCCACACCGACCACATGTGCACAATTGGCTTCGGACAAACCGTGATGCTTGCAGCGTCATCAACAATCGACGCCATGCCTGGCACGATGATAATGCCCATCGAATGGTGTCGAGAGCAGGTGGCATGGACCCCGGCGTGAGCATCGAGGAGTGCGAGAACATGCACCCTAGGCATGGTGGCCGACCAAATGACCGAACCTCTAGCCTGGACGGCTCGGGGCCACGGGTCTTTGGTCGTCGCATCTAGAAAGTGTTGTTCCCACAGCGCTTTCGACCGCCCACCAACATCGCCAGGTACACCAGGGAGAAGAACCCCGGTATATGGCTCGAAGACTTCTGGCTCGCCTACCAAGCCAAAGGAGTGGATGATGACTACTTCATCATCCAGTACCTCCCTATCTGCTTGGGGGAGCATGTTCAAGCATGGCTTGAATTCCTTCCGCCCGATAGCATCCACGACTGGGTGGATCTCAAGGGGGTCTTTGTTGAAAATTTCCAGGGGACGTATGTTTGTCCTAGGAATTCCTGGGAACTCAAGAGCTGCCAGTAGGAGCCCAATGAGTCCCTACGAGATTACATTCATAGGTTCTCAAAGCAGTGCAACTCCCTTCCTGATGTCATCGATGCGGACATCATCAGCGTGTTCCTCTCTGGGACAACCTGCGAGTCCTTGATCTATAAGCTCGACTGTGTGAAGCCCCGTACCCACCGCGACCTACTTGGCATCGCCACAAACCATGCCTCCAGTGAGGAGGCGGTTGGAGTGGTCTTCAATGGTGGTCGGGACAGGGGCAAGGCCAAACACAAGGACCAAGGCGAGTGCCCCTCCACACAAAAGGGCAATAAGAACAAGAAGAACTGGCGCCGACCAGCCAACCTAGCTTTGGTCGCTGTAGCCAACCGAGCAAGTAAGCAGCCCCAGCAGGGCCAGCCTAACCACTTTGACAAGCTCATTGAGAGTCCATGCACCAACCATGCGTATCCTATCAAACATCTCTACAAGGACTGCGAGCTCCTTAAGCGCTTCCTGCGACAAGCCGCCAAGCCAAAGGAAGGGAAAGGCAAGGAGGAGGTGGCCACGAAAGGAGGCACAACGGGCAAGGATGAAGATGGCTTCTCTAACCCTAAGGAATGCCTCATGATCTTTGGGAGATCCGATGCTATCCACTCCAAGTGCCATCATAAGGTACTCTATAGAGAGGCATGCGCCGCCGAGTCGACGATCCCCTCTTTCCTTAGCTGGTTGGACACCCTGATCACTTTTGATCAGAGAGACCAACCTTCCCACATTGCCCGACCAAGTCGCTACCCGCTCGTCATCGACCCCATCATCCGCAAGAAGTGCCTCACCAAGGTGCTGATGGATAGAGGTAGCGGCCTCAACATTCTCTACGTCGACACCCTCGACGCCATGCGCATCCCCCGATCAGAGCTCCGCTTAGTGAGTTCTCCCTTCCACGGTGTGATCCTAGGGGCATAGGCGTATCCACTTGGGCAGATCGACTTGCCTATCATGTTTGGCAATCATGTCAACTTTCGCTCGAAGATCCTAGCCTTCGAGGTAGTGGACTTTCTAGGGTCCTACAACGCCATCTTGGGGCGGCCATGCTACGCCAAGTTCATGGTGATCCCCAACTACACCTACCTCAAGCTGAAGATGCCAAGGCCGAATGGTGCCATCACCATAGGTAGTACCTTCTTGCACGCCTACATGTGCGACCGCGAGCATTACGAGCTTGCCACTGCCGTCATCAACTCTGCTGAGCTCCTAGAGCTTGAGAATTTGGTGACTCTAGCAGTCCCCGACTGCAACGGGCCAACCTCCTCGAGCACCTTCCATCCGACTGAGGAAACCAAGGTGGTAGAAATTGCCCCCACCGACCCAACCAAGATGGTAAGGAACGGGGCCAAGCTCCCGGCCAAATAGGAAAGCGAGCTCACTGATTTCCTATGCGCAAATCATGATGTCTTTGCGTGGAAGCCTTCTGACATGCTGGGCATACCGAGGGAGGTCACCGAGCACACACTACGCATTGTCCCAGGCTCAAAGCCCGCCAAGCAACGCCTGCGTCGCTTTGATAATGAAAGGGTAGGGCCATAGGCGAGGAGATCGCCAAACTTCTAGCAGCCAGATTCGTCAAAGTGGTATACCACTCTGACTGGCTAGCTAATCCTATTCTTATGAAAAAGAAGAATGGGAAGTGGAGAATGTATGTTGACTATACTGGTCTCAACAAGGCGTGCCCAAAGGATCACTTCCCTTTACCATGCATAGATCAGATAGTCGACTCCACCTCAGGGTGCGAAATCCTCTTCTTCCCGGATGCCTACTCAGGCTACCACCACATCGCGATGAAAGAGTCCGACCAGGTCGCGACTTCATTCATCACCATGTATGGTTCGTATTGTTACGTAACCATGCCTTTCATTCTAAAGAATGTTGGTGCCACCTATCAACGGTGCATGAAGCGATGCTTCGCTGACCAAATCGACCCGCCCGACCAACAAGACCAAGTCGGGCGGTCGAAACAACAATCGCCGTCTATGTAGATGACGTAGTGGCGAAAATGGCTAAAGCTAGCGACCTGATCGCAAACTTGGCCACAACATTCACGAACCTCCAAAGGTTCAGTGTCAAATTGAATCCCAAAAAATGTGTTTTTGGGGTTCTGAAGGGTAAGCTGCTCAGATACATCATGTTAGAGCGCAGCATCGAAGCCGACCCCGAAAAAATCACGGCCATCTCCAACATGGGCCTGATATGCAATGTCAAGGGCGTAGAGAGGCTCACTGGTTGTTTGTCCGCCCTGAGCCAGTTCATCTCCTGACTAGGCGAACGAGGGATGCCTCTCTGCAAACTTCTCAAGAAGACAGATGCATTTGTCTAGACAATGGAGGCACATCAGGCTTTGGAAAGCCTCAAAGCATCGCTGACATCGGCACCAATCCACGTCGCTCCCGAATGGGGAGAATCCCTCCTCCTCTACATCACGGCAAGCAACCACATTGTGAGCGCCGTCCTTGTCATCAAGAGGGAAGAGCCAGGACACCCCCTAAAGGTCCAATGACTGGTGTACTTCATTGGTGAGGTACTCACCGATGCCAAAGTTCGCTACCCCTAGGTTCAGAAGCTTCTGTACACCATGCTGATGGCGCCCCGGAAGCTCCTGCACTACTTCACCGACCACGAGGTCATAGTCATCACCTCATACCCACCCGGGGAGGTCATATGTAACCATGATGCCACTAGCCAAATCTCCAAGTGGGCTCTTGAGCTCATGGGCCATGACATCAGGTATGTCTCCCACACCGCTACTAAGTCTTAAGCTGTTGCCGACTTCATCGCCGAATGGACGGAAGTCTAGCTCTCGACCCCAGATGTCACCCACGAGTACTGGACGATGTACTTCGATGGGTCGGTCAGGGCACCTGGCTCAGGGGCTAGAGTGGTTTCGATCTCCCCAGATGGGAGCAGGCTCCGCTACGTGTGGGGGATATACCCTCGGGTACCACAAGATGGTACATGGGCCGCACCATCCGAGGTGGCTCGGACCGTAAGATCAAGGCGTGCACATCAAGATTACAAGTTGTACTAGATATTGTGATAGTACCAAATTGGATACTTTACTTGTAACCTTGTCTCTTCGGAGTATATAAGGAGAGACAAGGGTCCCCTAAAGGATAGGTGAGTCTGTATACATCTCAATACAATACACCAAAGACACAGGACGTAGGGTATTACGTCGACCAGACGGCCCGAACCTGTCTAAATCGCTGTCTCTGCGCCTTGTGTCACCATCTGGTTCCTGATTACACGCACCGTCTACCGATAATCTACCACCACGGGCACCCCCCTCGGTGGACTACCGACCATATTTCGTCGACACTACATGATCCGTCTTCATTTTTCTGCCTCAAACAATGTTGTGGAGTATGAGGCCCTCATGAACGGACTGCGCATCACCGTCGAGCTCGGCACCACGCGGTTGTATGTCCACGGTGACTCAGAGTTGGTCATCGACCAAGTCATGAAGAGTCCTCCTGCAAGAGGCCTCTCTAAGCGGCGTACTGCCAGGAGGTGCGCAAGCTCGAGGATAAGTTCCGAGGGATCGAATTACATCATGTCCCTTGAAAGGACAATGGCATCGCCGACTTCCTCGCAAAATTGGTGGCCAGAAGGGAACCACCCACCGATGGGGTCTTTGTAACCGACCTTGACGAGCTGTCTGCCCGCATCTGAGAGGATCCAACCCAGACATGCTCCAACACCAATCTAGCACTCTGGGGCTCCGACCCCCCGATGTGCCCTGACCCCAACCGAGTGCTTGGAGGCTCCGACCTTGGTGCCTCCATGGCAACGTTGCCTGGCGACATCGCCGTGATGGCACCCGATTCTGCCGACTGAAGAGCACCACTGCTCGCCTACCTCCTCGAGGAGGTTCTCCCACCGAAAAGCACTGAAGCGCGATAAATCGCTCGATGCGCCAAGACATTCATCGCCATTAGTAACGAACTTTACAAGCGAAGTCCGTTGGGAGTGCTCATGTAGTGCATCCCGACCAACCAAGGGAAACAACTTCTCCTCAAAATCCAAGCTAGAATCTATGGACATCACATGGCCCCAAGGTCACTGGTCGGGAAAGCCTTTCACCGAGGTTTTTACTGGCCCACTACGCTACGAGATGCAGAGGAGGTGGTCCATAGGTGTGAATGATGTCAGTTCTACACTCGACAAACTCACCTACCGACGCAGGAGCTTTAGACCATCCGCATCACCAGGCGATTCGCGGTCTCGGGCCTCAACACGGTTGGACCCCTCAAAAAGGCCCCACATGGCTTCGCTCACCTACTCATGGCGGTGGACAAGTTCACCAAGTGGATAGAGGCAAAGCCCATCACCAATATCTGCTCAGAAGAGGCGGTCTAGTTCTTCCTCAACATCATCTATCAGTTTGGTGTCCCTAACTATATTATCACCGACCATGGAACAAACTTCACCGGGAAGAAGTTCCTAGACTTCTATGATGGATACATCATCAGAATCGATTGGGCTTTGGTCGGACACCCGCATACTAACGGTCAGGTAGAGTGGGCCAATGTCATGGTCCTCCAAGGACTCAAGCCCCACATCTTTGACTGACTCAAAAAGTATGCCGAACGATGGTTTGTAGAGGTCCCAGCAATCCTCTGGAGCCTAAGAACGACCCCAAACCGGTCCATAGGGTTCACCCCTTTCTTCCACGCATACGGAGCCAAATGAGTGTTGCCCTCCGACCTCGATCATGGCGCCCCAAGAGTAAAGGCCTTCGACCAAGACCGAGTCATGGAGGCTCAGCAGGACGCGGTTGACCTGCTCGAGGAGGCTCGTGAGACAACCGTCATCTGCTCCACTGATTACCAGCAGACTCTCCGCATGTACCATGAAAGAAAAATCAGGGGGAGGATCCTCAAGGTCGGTGATCTTGTACTCCGAAGGACCTACTCAACCAAGGAGAAACATAAGCTCTTTCCACCATGGGAAGGACCATACACGGTGACCGAGGTGATCGGACCGGGCACCTACCGACTGAAGGACGACAACGGCAACGTTCTCACCAACATATGAAACATCGAACAGTTACATCATTTCTTTCCCTAAAGCTCGGTCTTACCGTTTAATTCCATTCAATGCTTGCTCCTACAGCACCCCAGCCCGAGCACTCTTGGCCTGGGTTGCTCGGGGGCTCCATGGAGGTGCGATACCACCCCTTTTTATTATCATATAGTAACACTTTTTGCCCAAACAAAAGGGCATCGCCCAAATGAAAGGGCATTCCATTCCTTTTATTACCCTACGTAACTTATGCTTTTAGCCTCCTGTCCGATCACACCCTGCCATGAGCTTCGGTTACGAGCAGCTGAGCCTCATGGGCCAGGCCTAGGTTCTTAAGGTTGCAGCCTACAGGTCAACGGGTAGGTGCGAAAAAGGACAAAAAGAATGCAATGTAAGGATAAAAACAAGGGCGGATGGGACAAGCTTCCCCTCACAAGTGATTTCATCACAAAAATGAACTTAAAATATTCATGAATGTAAAACTGTTCACACGGGGGTTCCCCCATGAATTCATCTTTTACATAAACTGACTATTTTTTCTCTAACTCTATTATGCCCCCCCCGGAGGCATCGGCTGACGGTACGGTTGGCGAGGATGAAGGCAGCTTGGTTGTGGTCATTACGACAGCGCTCAACTCGGCTGCGGTCGGGACGATGTTTGGCTCGGTTGGGGGCAGGACAACACTCGCCTCCGACCCAGCCTCCACTGCCTCTGTAGGCTGGATGACATCTTCCTGACGCATGTCTACGACCACGGTCAAATGGCGAGCCTCCCTCACCCACTGCGCGGTGACCTGCTCAGTGACCATCTATGCATACGGCACCAAACTCTCCCCCAACGCATGGATTTTGTCTGTGCTCCACCCATCGACATATCCTCTGCAGATGGCCATGAAGTCCAGATCGGGGTAGTGGGTCACCACCGATGTCTACACCCCCAACATCCCATAGAACATGCCATCGGAGATGAGCACCCGAACTTCATTTGGGACCTCCGCTAGCTAGACGACGGGCGTACTGGTGCTCGGTCCCAACCCGAACACCTCGAAGACAACCACCTGTGCAATATTGCAAAGCTAGTCAAGCTCTCCCTCAAGAACGCGTCGCTCCTCAAGGGACTGGGCTAGCACCTTCATGCTCTAACCTACTGCCGCTTTGACTGTCTCTAGCTCTTGCTCTAGAGAACCGATCTTTCCACCCAGTTTTAGAAACGGACGACAAATTCAGGAGCAAAGAAAAGAAAAATTCAAGCCATCAACCAAGGGTAGAACAGGTATGTACTGAGGCGGGCGCTTTCGAGAATGGAGAGCCCTTCCTCTTGCTAGGTCGCCCTGTCAAGCAGTCAAGCGTTCGACTCCTCTACCCCAAGCATCTGCCCCTGGAGCACGACCACTTCTTGCTCGGTGCCCGACCGGGCCTTCTGCTCCGCCTCTAGAGCCTCCAAGGACTTTTGGAGCACCGCCTCAGTCTCCACCAAGTGGGCCTTTGCCGCATCAAGTTCCCGCTCGGTAGCAGTCGCCCGCTCGACCACCTATGCTCCCATTGCATTGGCCCCTTAGTCTTGGGACTCATGGCGGGCAGACTCTAGCTAGTGCCTGAGCTCGTCGACCCCCCGCGACGCCACCGCTTCTTGTTCCATCCGACCATGCTCCTCCCGAAGAAATCAGGACTTACAGATTGACATCATCTCTAGGTCCTGCGAGATAAGATGCAGGCGTGCTGAGACAACCATTTAAAAGCCAAGGAATCAAAACAACACCAAGAACACAGAAAACTTACCTCTACAACGCGTGACAGGATGATAGTCATGGCCTGATGGATGAGCTCAACCCTCTCCAAGGCCTCCTTGAGCCTTGCCTTGGTAAGGGCGAGATCGAAATCCATTGATAATCCTCTCTCCCTGAGCAGGTGCCAGAGCTTCACCTCCTCCTCATCATGAAGGATGAACCGGGCCTTTCCTGGCTCATTGGGGGCAAGGCCATACCAGCTCGTGGGTCGCCCCCAACCCATTGGAATATCCAACCATCACAGTATCATGCGATGACCGGATCATCACCAACTCTTGGGACGGCGGGATGGCTGGTGGCTCCACCCCGGTGTCTTCCTCACCATCAAAGGGGATGTCCATCGCTAGGACTCCATGGCTCACCGGTGGTTGCTCTACCTCCAGCCTGGCCATGGCTCCTCCGGACCCCTCTAGCTCTGACCAGGTGGGTGGATCATGTACTCCTCCGCTGGGCAAGTAGGGAGCCCAGTTTCCCTCCTCTCCGCCTCCGCGACTGGTAGGGGAGGGACTGCGAGAGTCATCTCCGACCCGGCCTCCGCCGCCACCATGGGGATCACCACCATCACGACTGCCGCCGTGCTCATGACTGGTCAGGAAGACACAACCCCCATTAAGGAAGGTTGCACCGCCACTAGCCTGCTTCCCCCTCACTCATCGCAACCCACAGCAGGCTAGGTCTAAACTCTTATCGCACGGGAAGTGGGGAGATCCCCAGTCCTGCCAGCTCCTGGCCGCTGCAAAAAAAGGGCACAAGCGCAGGTTAGTCACACAAAAAAACTCAACTATGAGGGTGAAGGGAAGCATGAATACATACCTAGACGAAAGTGGTAGAACCTTGAAACTCTTACCGACTAATGATGAGCCAACGGATGAGCATCACTCAGGGGTTGTAGTTTGTGCCCCCTCAGACCAACCAAGGGTAGGGATGACACAGCCGGTCCCCGTTCAGCTCACGAACGGTCACAGCCACCAGCTCACGGTGACCCCAAGGGAATGGGCGGATGATCGCGGTCCTCCGACTGACCGGCGCGTTCCGTCACACTTGGAGCAGGGGGCTAAGAAGCCGATGGCGCCTCCGAAGGGTGTGGCGCCCACGCCCGCTTTGCCTCTCATTCAACGGTGGCATCTCCACTCGTGGCATGCTTCCTCGACTCAGGAATGTCGTCGTGCGTCTCTGTACCATGCCTGCCGCCGATGGGCGCAGCCGTGACCTCATGGCGCTTCACCAAGGTCACAGTAGCGCCCCTGTCTCCCTCGTCCTCTGAGTCACTTCCGTCATCACCCATCTCTGTGGGCTCCTTTAACTCAAGCTCCACCTCCATGTCGCTCTGGCTATCGCCACCCTGGACCCACCGGTTGATCTCCTTCTCCTTATTGAACCTCCTACGGACCTTCTCGGCTTTCTTCTTCTTCTTGGCAAGCGTGGCCTCCCTCTGGGTAGCTTGCTGAACCATGTGTTCTGGCCCTCTTGGAAGATGCGGCCAGGATTTATAGCCCACGAGTCCCTTCAAAATGGGCAACTTGAAATCAATCAAAACATCAAAACAAGAAGGAAAAGGTCATGGGAAAAAAGCATACCAAATTGGATAGCTTTGTGTCCTGAAGGGGTCTGGGCATCCCTTTGAGGGAGTCTTCATCCCTCAACTGCAGTGCCTGACCAAGATAACCCGGACTTCATCTTTTGACAACTCCTCCATCGATGTAAGGTCAGGATCTATAGGGCTAGAGTATTCCCACATCGGCCGCGTCCTTTCCCCTAGCTGGGCAACCCGATGACAGAACAAGGTGTGGAAGACCCACAACCCATCGAGGCCGTTCCACATGAGCTTCGGAAGCTCTGGCTCGATGATCGCTAGTTTTTCTGTTGATATGAAGGACCCCACATCCAATTTTCCCTCTTCTCTGGCCTCCCCGATAAACATCGGGAGCGGCACCTCCACTAGGTTCCTGATATAGAACCATTCGCCATGCCACCCCTGATTGGAGTCACTAGGGAGTACGCGGGGTAGGGGACTGATGACTTCAGCCTCTTTTGCAGGGCAAACCCCCAACCAGTGCGATTCTGGGTGGTTTCCCCTCTAACAGGGCTCGCCCGATGAAGACTCACCGGAATAGATCCACATGCAGCTCCATCCTGAGGAAGGCCTTGTAGACAGTGACGAAGTCGGCGATGTGCAGCACCCCAGTTGGGTTGAGATGCTGCAACTCTAGGCCCCACTCATTGAGGAGACCATGTAGAAACCAATGCACGAGGTACCCGAGCCCGTGCTCGTGGAATGCCAGGAAGGAGATGACCTCGTTGGACCGAGGTCGTGGAACAACCTAACCTAGTGCAGGAGCCCTCTAGTGTGCTACCTCCTTCAATGAAAGCAGCCCCTTCACGGTGAAGTTGGCTAGCACGGCCTCATCCACGTTGGAAGGCCTCCAGTTTGACATCGCACCTCGGATTTATGAATGAATCTGTGAGTTTTTCCTCTCCCTCACTCTACCCTCCTCTCTCCTAGAAACTGCCGTGGCACACAAACATGCTTGGCAAAAAGGAGGAAGGAGAAATGACAGTGGTTGAAGAAAGGCGAAAGAACGGAAGGAAAACCCTCTCCCTTCCCCCTATTTAATGCGGAAAGGCATGCGGTGGGATGTGGCCCTGGCTGATGGGACGTGGCCTACCCGACGAAACATCACCTGGCTAACGGGATGTGGCCTGGGTAGGGCCCACCACTACCGCAACTCAAGCATGGGAAACAAGGTGCAACCACACGCAAATGACCCTCCGCCTTCCCAGGCAGGGTTTGGAGGGGCCCACCAATGGAATCTCCATCGAGGAGAGGCCAACGGGTCACCCGAGTCGATCGGATGGCTCAGGCGACTGCCGAGAGATAGGTAAGGAGCAGTGGGATGCCTCATATGGGTTATGCCGACTCAGACATATTTGATAGGAGCTCCCCGGTCCCGTCACTCAAGTCATCGAGATAACTTTACAAACCCCCGTTCTACTTTCCTAGTGCATGAGCATTCATTCATCCATTCTCATGCATGCATTCATACATTCAGTCATATATTATCCATACATTCATCCCATACATCCAAGCATTGCATATGCAATTGTTGCATCACAACGCTTTGCGTTGCGTCATGAAGCAGTAGTCGTCTCATTCGATATGAGCGACGACCGATTGGGGTTCGAAGGCCAGCCTGCAAGGGCTCGAGGCCACCTCGCATCAAATAGAGTCAGGGGAGAAAACACAGATGAGCCCCAGTGGCCCTCGCCCGATCTATTTAGAAGCGGATAGGGTCATCTCGACCTTCTCATTTGATCCTAACCTCGAGCCATGCCCACAGAATCTCCATCAAGGGGAGGCCAGCGGGCCACCAGAGTCGGTCTCCGGAATGGCTCGAGCATCTGCTGGGAGGCAGGTTAAGGAGAAGTGGAGTGCCACACGAGGGCTATGACGACCCTATCACGAACGACGGATCCGGATTCCACTTGGACATACCCGTTAACATGCTCACTAAAGCTCGCCACTCGAGCCATCGAGGCAAGTGGCATCAGCTCAACCCCTCTAGTTTCGGAGATCGCGGATGGGGTGACATAGGAAATCATGCGACTGACCCTAACCGACACCTAGTGGCTCAGGGGCTCGAGCTGCCAGGTCCCTACTTAGGAACCCAACCGACTGCACGGGTTGCGGTCAGAACGAACATGGGCGAACACCCCGACCAGAAGAAACACAAGAGTCCGCAGCCCCAGAAAAGAGTACCAAGGTGCTCAGCCTCCGACTGACTCCCCAGTCAGCCATAGCCTCAGGGGCTACATCCACCTCCATCTCGCCTGACCCCAAGGACGCGGGTTCCGTCTTGTACGATGGTGACCCACTACCTTACATCCACCGGGTGTGCTCACACGCACCCTACGGAAAATGGATTACAGCGAGTCTACTCCTCAGAGGCTGGCCGCCAATATCCCTCCGACACGCCTCCGTGGTCTTCGCCAGTCCTCCCCATGGAGGCTAGGCACCCATATCCACTCTACGCGCCTCCACGACTTTTGCCAGTCCTCCACATGGAGGCTGGGCGCCTAAATCCTACTCGGTTACCCTACACAGTACAACAAACCGAGGGGGGGAAAACACTGAAGTTCCAATAACAGCTCGCCTCCACGCCACGATGGGTACAGGAATTACTATTGATGCAAAAATGTGGTGATGCGCTTGACACACAGCAAGCCAGAACGATCTGAGTGAGGTCAACCCATAGATCTTGCTTGGCTTCACAACAGGACAAGTCGATCCTAAAAATCTCAAAAGGTATGCTAGTCAATTTGACCTACAATTGAAAAGGAGAGGAAGTTTTATCAGTAGTTTAGGGTGGAACATGCCGGTTTTGTCCAGATAGTTCCACGTATGCTGCTTCGAGAGCAGCCAAATAGGAGAATCGACTAAATAGCCGATACGAGGAGAAATCGACTGTTAAGGACTGTGATGTTTGTGGGTCATGATTTATTTATGATAACAAGTATAATGCACCCAGATATAAGTAACATCATCGGCTAGATAGATATAACCAGTGTAAAGCATTGAGCCGATAAGTTTAACGAGGAAAGATATAACATGCGAACAAATCGACTGTCTAGTACAAACGAATCTACAAACGCTCTGAATCTAATCTGTTACCATCAATAGTGAGGTTCGATCGGATCGATACAGCTATGATAATGATAACAAACTAAAGCCAAAGAATCCATAAAACCATCTATATATTGACAGGTTCATGAAAAAACATGCTATATGTGTGAAGGCACAGGCGAATCGGCTAAAATAGCCTATGCATGCATAGCAAACAAACAGAGTACATATCTCGATCACGAACAAAACCACTAATCGATAATCTCTAATCTAAAGTCTTACAAGTGAGGTTCGACCGGATCGATGTAGCTATGGTGGTGTCATTAGATTAGATCTCATTAACTAATGAGTTCATCCAAGATCGAAAACATGTCTTTGAATGCATACTATGCTTGATTGGAATAGAGGTAAAATAGCCGATCTAGCAGAATTAAGCCATCAATTATGAGATTCAAAGTGTGACCAGACTAGAAGATGACCAATTATGATGATATGATACCGATCTATCTCTATCTCAATCAGATGATTTGTTATAATTAATGAAACATTAATTATAACACGATCGATAACTGATGAAACAACCAAGAACAGCTAGCTAAATCTTACTAATCTTAGAAGATTCGATAACTAGTGATATTGTATTAAACAACAAGTTATTTAACACAAGATCGATAACTTTGATCTATATTATGATCCGTAAGAGATCAATCAGCTGATGCAACCTTACGAATAATAATACAGATCAATAACTAACTTATAATATACTCGTAAAAGATCATTTGGCTGATGCAACTTTACAAGCATAATATAAGTTACGACGGTACTCATAGATAAGCCGCAGGTCGATCAGTCGATGCAGCCCTGCTGGTTGAAGAACGCATTGAGATCTATAGTTCTCCTACTCCTAAGGGTTGGCGTGAAGCTGAAAAAAGTAATTGTATTGATTGGTTGTTCGTTCTTTACAATAACCGGGGTCCAATATTTATACCCGAAACTAAAACATGAATCATACTCAAATACGACTCATTATAATTCTTGGAACAAAAGAAAATATTCCTAACTTAAAAATAACTTGGACTCTAATCTTTTTTTTTGTAGAGTCCAACATATTTTGCCCGACGCCAACCGTACGTATCCATTGACGTCGTCTGCTGACATCATCTATAAAATAGTCGATTCCAACACTACATCAAAACCAGCCGATATCGATTCACATCTGATCAATTCCTTGATGATACAATCTTAGAAGCTTCGAGTTACCGTTTTCTTCTTTCTAGATTTTGGTGTAAACACATGCCCACAATTTTAGGATAAAAATGGTTTTATTCCAAAATTTCTATTTGCCTGCTCATCGTGTTGTAACCGTTTATTCTGAAATATACGCGTAACTCCTGATTTCTCGATCCAAATTTTATATAATACCCCAACAGTATCATTTCCAACTCATTTAGCCTATTCGCTTTCCCCTTCTTTCTTGAGCAAGCCTCAACAGCCAAAGCCGCTATCGCCAAGGCCTTAACCCTAGCAAATCCTCTGCTCTATCAAGTTGTTATTCAAGTAATCTTCCTCAGATTTAGATCCATCTTGGCTGCAATGGCGACCAGTGACCACATCCCTGAGGTATGCTTTCAAGTTCCTGTCTTTCAAATATTAGTCGTTACCCTGTATTTCCTTTCTGCTCAAATTTATTCTATCTGGTTCCTAGGAAATAAGGAACGAAATTTTGATTCCATCGGCTGTTGTTTCCAATGTCTATTACCTTAAGCCTATGGGTGACCCTGATCTATCTGACTTTATCAGACAAGAAATCAACCGAATCCCCTTCAAACAATCTGTAGTAGATTTGTCCTCCTAGAACACCAAAACTCCTTTTAGAAACTAGCCCAAAATGCCTAATGGACAGAGAAATTGGTTTCGTATAGAGGAAAAAGCTGGAGATTGAGAGATTTATGACTTGAATCAATGCTTGACACTCTCATTGTCTGGAATAGAGAGGAATGATTCACTTCTTATTTCAGAATCTTACTTCTGGTCCAACACCTTAAATGCTTTCATTTTTGTCACGGCCCAATGACCATCACTTTGACCAATGTTCATATGTTGACCGGCCTTAGAATAACAGGATCAGTGTAATCTTATGACTTCTTAAGTGCTGGATCTAAGAAATTAGCTAAAATATCAGACTGCATAGGATGGGCAAGCTACATTCTAAACTATATTGGAGACGGATCAACTGTGGCCGAAAAGGAACATATAGCTTTCTTGAACATGTGGCTAGAAAGATTCATCTTTTGTGGATCATCTTGTGGTCCACCTTTCAATCATAAATACCTAGCAGAGTGTCTAGCAGCTGGCAATGAAATCCCTCTTGGAAAATACCTGCTAGGATCTGCTTATCATCTAATGCACCAGGTAGATGTCAATTGCTAAAGAATGAACCAGTGCATACCATTAGTGGCCCTTGGTGGTTGATACAACTATGGCTAAACCTATATATGCACAAGATTGCAAGACCCGATCTGAGAAAATTGGGCTTTCCTTTTTCCAACTTTGCTGAAGATTAATAAGGAAAAGAAGGAAGAACTCGACAGTGCATGAATTATGGTGAGGCTGCATCAGCCATAACAATTGTTGTAGATGTAGGCCATCTCTTTAAGAAATTCTACAAATGATTTGATGCAAACATCTTGACTTGGCTACCTTATGATGAAGATGAAGACAATGAATTTGTTCCGCCAGTCAAATTTCGGTTTGAATCAGGCTGCTCAGAAGAAACAGCTGCAGCAATTTTCAGTTGCATCATCAAACCCTGTGTATTGCTAGCTGAATTTCACCATGTCCATGGCAAAATGGCTATCGGTTCTTTTCTTCCAGAAAATCTCCCAACTTATGAATTCTACAATCCTTGTTTCATGGCCCATCAATTTAGCCTTGGTCAGCTGCCTCCTCAACTATTCTTCAAGAATACACTAAAGCCAAGAGAAGGTATTAGTGAAGAGATGAAAGCCTCAGAGTCTTTCAACTAGGATCAGATCTTCCTTCCTTTTGCTTGCATGACTAGACAAGAGTCACCTTCTCTTCTAACCTTTTTGACTCCTGGTGGCAAGAATGGCACTCCCATCTCTTCTGTGGGTTAGTCCATCCTAACTGCATAGCTCTGGATGAAGATTTCACTTCTAATAGTGAGGTAACTCACCATTCCTTTTTAGAAAAATTATTCAATAAATTTCCCTACCAACTGTTATAACAAACTTTTCTAGGACACCGAATTCGATCCCCCAAGCATGGACAGGAAGGGGCATCCCATAGAATACTATCCACCATGTCCAGCCTCAAGAATGTGATCCACAACACCCATCCTAAAGAAGCTGATGAAGACCCTAGCTGCTCCAGCAATACTTACATACCAGTCTTCCAAACGCAAGGCACCTAGAGATGTAACTTAGAAAACCACCATCAGAAAAAGACTGCAAAACCAAACCATCAGCTACTCAGGTAAATCAACCGATCTCTTTTCTCACATTAATATTTAATGTCTAATCCAATCCTCTTTTGCAGCCATCAAGTATTGTATCCCAGTCTATTTTGGGTGCTAAACTACTATCCCAGCCACCTGAATCAGTATCCACCAACCTCTCATCGGTTGTTCCCCCTAAAGAGCTGATTATAGTTGAAACAACTAATGTTTCTAACAAACTTCAGGTGACAAAAGATGAGCATCTCTCTAATTTGCCTCCTGATGCTACCAAGGTAATATCCACCCAAGAACAGAAAATCGACCATCCATCAGTCGAAGACAACCCTATTAACGTTGACACCTAGGCTATCAATTCCCCAGTTCAACAAACAATCAATGGTTAGAAAATCATATATTTATTTTATCCTTCCGCAACAGACATGAATTGACAAATTTTCCTTGATGTTTGCAGATACTAATGTTGAAAGTTCAGAGCCGATTCAACCAGATATCATTGGTGCATCATCAGTTGTTTCTTCTCTTCAACTAGAGCCTCCTCCAGAAAAGGTACTATGTTTACCATTTATCTTGCTATCAACTAATTCGATCCTCCTAATAAGATTTCCTTTGCTCATATATAGACACTTAATTCTCTAGCTCTGAGCTATTCCTTCAACTTTGAAGAATACATAGACGAAGGTGAGATTAGCTCATCAATCATCTCCCTCCAAGAGACTTTATCAGAAGAGACCAGAAATTGGCTAAGGGACATATTGCTAATGCTTGAGAAGGATATAATTGATTTGGTCCAGGATGTAGATTCAGTCAGAAGAACTTTCCTAGCCATTAAGGGTAACTTGCCTTTGAATCTTGATAAAGCTCTGATACCTTTGTCCAACATTAATGATCAAGCTCTAAGAGTGAAAAGGGCTCAGAGAAACCTAGCTGATCGCGAAGCTTTATTGGCCAAGAAGAACTCCAACAAACAAGAGGCCAAAGAGCTAGCACAACTAATCGATAACATAAAGAACTCCTCCCTCAGGATCGAACCAGAGCTAAACCAACTAAAAACCAAGCGTGCAGAACTCAAGAAAGAACTAGAGAATGTGCAGGCTGCCATTGATCATCATGAGTCCAACCTGGCAAAAATACCTAATGTCATCAAGCAAAAGAAACAAGAGATGCTGACCAAGATCAAAGAAGGCAAGGTCATTCGCAGCAGCCTAGAGAACATTCCTAGATTAACCGAAGAAGACAAACAACAAATCGTAGAAGTCGATGCTATCCGGCTAAAATCATTGAAAGTAATCCAGGATGTTCGAAACTTGTAATCTGCATACCAACATTTGTAATATATATCTTGTGTGGAACCAATGGCAACCATATTTTCTGCTGATCTATTGTATCTCTTATCTCGGCTAGAGAACTGATTTGAAAATAGCTGATTCCAGACCTCTAACCTTAATCCAATTAAGTCTGAAAACATGGCCTCTACTAAGAAAACTCCTCAATCTTTAGTCCTCAGTTATCAACGCCATATTTTCTTTGGCATTATTGGGGCGACGCTTCGCCTGCTATTAGTTGCGGTTGCCTTTTGCACATCCCGGGATATCTACTACCTTGCTTCGTGACTATAAATACCAGCCAAGGGCTCTGGCCTCAAACACATCTACACTTGCAACTATTTCTATTTTCTTCGCCTTCACAAACCCTATAGCAGTTCCCTTCTCCTTCCACGATCTAAACCAGCACCCAATGGTAGGAGAGGATCACCGCGGGAAGCGCGTAGCGGAAGATCTTCTAGAGGAAGAGGTCCTGGTCGGCCAGTGACTCTATCGCAAGAGGTAAGACTGAACACTCCCATCCATAGTAAGAATCATCCACTAATGCATCTACAGGTTCGTCCTCAATGACAGACTTCCTATTCCTCCTAGGGCCGGCGAGCCTTCTGTAGCCGTGTCTGATGCTGCCGTGCTGGATTCATCGTCGGACTCCTCCGACTCGTATAACGGCAATGACGCCCGGCGTTTCCTCCGGGGGTGGAGGGCGGCCTAGGACCATTAGTCCAAGGCAACTCGGGAGAACGGTCAGCTTGAGATTCTCCATGGGGCCTGTCAAGCCGTCCTCCTCACCGTCGAGGAAGAGGCTAGCGCTACTCGGGCATGGTTGGCCAAGTTCGATGCCAAGGTGGTGGGTAAGATGAACTCCAAGAAAACCTTTATTTCAATTTCCATTGTCCTTGTCTTGATAGCCCTTTTGTTTCTGTGATTACCAGCCCTGACGGTGCAGTTGGAGAACCTCCAACTAGCGGCGAATGCAGCTACGGTAGCCGTCAACGCCCAGGGCCCTCTCCTTGACAACTGCCTGCATGATGTTCCGGCGCGTGTCTAGGAGATCGCCCTCCACAGCGTTCATTGTGGCACAGTAGTGGCCCTAGCCGTGGTGCAAGTCCAGACCAGGCATGATCTCCGCACCGTGGAACCAGGCTTCCCGATGGCCGACGACCCTGACATGCATAAGGATTTGATCGAGGACTTCGACGACGCGGCGAAGGCCATCGTCGACATCATATCCGCCCAAGATGTGATAAATAATGTCTTTGATTAGTTTGTACTTGGGGGCAAACTGATCAATAAACAAAACTTCTATTTTCATGAATGTGTCTCCGTGAATGCACCGTGATATGAATGTCTTTGTGTTTTTTTTGCTCTATAGGCGATACATATTGTATCGGCTTTCACCCCTTTAGGTTAATTTTTGAACTAAAGGCGATACCCTTCTGGTATCGGCTATTAGAGCCGATGACTGAACAAATCGGCTGTCAAGCATCAACCTAAACGCTAGGATAATACTTCTTTAGGTATTTTCCATTGATCGCTCTATCAAATTCTTCTCTTCCTTCTAGTGTTTCTAGAATGTAAGCATAGCCAGGCGCACAACAACTAATTCGATAAGGACCTTCCCAATTAGGTGATCATTTGCCAAATTTGCTGTCCTTAGACCCAATCGGCAATTTTACTTTCCAGACTAATTCTCCTTCACCAAACTGCTTGTTCTTGACCTTTTTGTTATAATGCCTTGCAACCCTTAACTTATTGGCTTCAATATTCTCAAGAGCACGCAGCCGATGACAACTTAAGTCCTCTAAATCGTCCATCATTAGATTCTTGTAGGCTTCGGTTCTATAATGTAACACGTCTTGATCCAGTCAAGATTTCCCAAGGAAGAACCGCATTATGCCCATATACTAACTCATAAGGTGATGATTTAATTGTTCCATGGCACGCCATCCTATATGCCCACAATGCCTCATTGAGTGTTAAGTACCACTTCCTTGGTTGCTCCTTAATTTTCTTCTTAATCAATTTAATCATAATTTGATTAGATGCCTCTGCCTGGCCATTAGCCTGAGCATAGTAAGGAGAAGAATTTAATAACTTAATTCCCATACTGGCAGCAAAATCTTTGAACTCTTCAGAGGTGAACATTGTTCCCTGATCGGTAGTAATAGTTTGAGGAATTCTAAAACGATACACAATATGTTCCTTGACAAAATCAACCATATTCTTTGAGGTTACCATCTTTAAAGGAATTGCCCCAACCCATTTGGTAAAGTAATCTGTTGCTACCAATATAACTTATGTCCTTTACTTGAATGTGGAAAAATCTGGCTAATTAAATCAATTCCCCAACCTCGAAATGGCCATGGTTTAATTATTAGATTCATAGTCGATGCAGGCGATTTCTGAATATTACCAAAACATTGATAATTTTGACACCCCTTGTAATATTCAAAACAATCTTCTAGTATTGTTGGCCAGAAATATCCAGACCTACGAATAATCCATTTCATCTTATAGGCCGATTGATGAGCTCCACATATCCCTTCATGTATTTCACCGATCAACACTTTAGCTTCCTCTTGATTTAAGCATTTAAGCAACACCCTATCGACTATCTTGTAATATAGCTGATCATCCAACGAAACATACTTAATAGATTTATACCTTAGTTTCCTGGTAACCTTCTGTGATGGATTCTTAAGGTATTCAGCTATTTCAACTCTCCAATCATCAGTCAAGGTTTCACTGCTTAAAATCTCTTGAAACACTCAATAACCTGATGCACTCTAAGCTAACCGATTTGCCCCTTGATTCTATGCTCTTGAAATATACTGAAGAGAAATATGGGGAAACTCTTTGAGTAACCTCTGGCATTCATCATAGTATCCCCTCAGAATATCATCTTTACATTCATATAGGCCGATCAACTGATTAATAACTAACTGTGAATCTCCAAATACTTCAATTGATTCGGCCTTCACTTCATAAAGTAGTTGAAGTCCCTTAAGAATAGCTTCATATTATGCTTGATTATTGGTAGTCATTGGTTTAATTTGAAAAGCAAACTCAAAACTTGCCCCCTGAGGTGAAACAATAACAATACCAATGCCACCACCTTGCTTGCATGATGATCCATCAAAGAACAATGTCCAAGGTATCAGTTCTATATAGCCAATACTTGGTTTATGATGCTGAGTAATAAAATCGGCTATTACTTGCTCCTTGACTGCTTTAGCTAATTCATACCTCAAGTCAAATTCCGATAATGCAAGAATCCACTTTCCCATTCTCCCATTTAATATTGGCATTGATAACATGTGCTTGATTACATCAACCTTAGACACAACCATACACTCAGCCGATAACAAGTAATGTTGCAATTTAGTGCAAGAGAAATATAAACATAAACATAACTTTTCAATAGGAGAATATCTTATTTCCGGATCCAAAAGCCTTCTACTTAAATAGAAAACAACTCGTTCTTTTCCTTCAAACTCTTGCATTAAGGCCGATCCAATTGTTTGGCTATCGGTCGACACGTACAACATAAAAGGTTTACCTTGCTGTGGAGGGAGCAACATAGGTGGACACTTCATATATTCTTTTATCTCCTCAAACACCTTTTGTTGTACGTCACTTCATTTAAATTCTTGATTATTTTTCAACTTCAACAAAGGAGAAAATGGCAGAACCCTTTCTGACAAATTTGAAATAAACCTTCTGATAAAATTAATCTTACCAAGCAAAGATTGTAATTTTGTTTTAGTAGTCGGGGATACTGCCTCATCAATTGCTTTTATACTTTTTTGACCAATTTCAATTCCTCTCTTGTGGACCATAAAACCCAAAAATTGTCTAGCTGATACTCCAAAGGCACACTTATTAGGATTCATCTTTAAACCATATTTTTCATGCACTCCAAAGGCTCCCGCAAATCAACTAGATGTTCTTTGTACCCTATGGATTTCACAACCACATCATCAATGTAGATTTTAACAATCCTACCGATCAACTTATGAAAAATATAATTCATTGCCCTCTGATAAGTTGCACCAACATTCTTCAAACCAAAAGTCATCACAACCCATTCAAATAAGCCGATTGCGCCAGGGCAACTAAAAGCTATTTTTGCTATGTCTTCCTCAGCCATAAAAATTTGATTATATCCTGCATTGCCGGCCATAAAACTAAGAACCTTATGCCCGGCTGCTGCATCTACTTACATATCGGCTATTGGCATCGGATAACCATCCATGGGTGTAGCCTTGTTCAGATCTCTGAAATCAATGCAAACTCTTAACTTCCCATTTTTCTTATACATAGGAACAACACTCGATATCCACTCCGCATAACGGCATGGTCAGATAAATTTTGCTTCTAGTAATCTTTTAGTCTTCTTTTTGATATCATCAAGAATATTTGGGTTAAATCTCCTCGGAGCTTGTTTAAATGGCCGATATCCAGGTTTGATTGGCAACCGATGTTCAACAATTGATCAATCTAGACCAGGCATCTCATAATAGTCCCAAGCAAAACAATCTTTAAAATCCTTTAATAAATCTATCAACTCTGGCTTATACTCAGGATTCAACTTAGCACTTACATACGTTGGCCTAGGCCTATCTCCAGGACCAATATCTATCTCTTCTAATTCATCGGCCAACGTAAAGCCATATCCTAGTTTACCATCCGTACCATATATTGGATTATCCATTAAAACAAACTCTCAGAGCCAACTACTTGGATCGGCTATTGGCTTTCATCATTGATCTTAAAGCCTCCTTCCCATGGCTTGCAAGAAAACACTCAAAATCTTCTAGTTCCCAATATATTGGGTCAGCTATTGCTATACTCACAGAATCATCAACATGAACCAGCTCAACATCATCTCCATGCCACTGAATCAAGCATTGATGCATAGTCGATAGTACACAACAATTTGCATGAATCCAATCACGACCAAGGAGTAAACTGTATGAACCCTTTCCATCAATGATAAAGAATGTAGTGAGCAAAGTCTTACATCCAATTGTTAATTCAACATTTATTGCCCCCTGGTCTTGGATGCATTACCCCCAAAATCCTTAAACATCATGTCAGTCTCAATCAAATCTCCTGGTCCCTTACCAAGCTTGCGAAAAGTAGTATAAGGCATAAGATTAACAGAAGCACCTCCATCCACCAAAAATTTGCCCATCGGCTTTCCATCAACTAAAACTTTTACATATAAAGCCTTCAAGTGCCGATGCTTGACTGGCTTATCAAATATAGCTTGTTGTATCACTGTCAATTTGGCAACCATCTCCTCATATTCCGATTCATCAAAATCTAAATAGACTTCTTGATCTACTGGAGCTCTAAATTCTGACGGTAAAAGAAAAGCCATTTGAATATTAGCCGATGGTTGACCCTTATCGGCTGTTTATTTAACGAACCATACTTGATGTTTACCAGATTTCTGAGCCTATTCTAGCTCTCTATTCCTTAGGCGTTGTACCCTTCTTTTCTGACTTCTTGTTAAACCTTCTGGACACCATTGCCCTTCCTGCCAAACATAATCTTCCTCATCACCTTCTTCTTCATAATCAGCCCAATTTTGATCAACAACTCGCTTCCCAAGCCGATCATGAACACTTCTAATTTTTAAGCGTCGATCCATATTATCATGATGATACCCAATTCTAGCATGGATAGACCAGCGGTTGGCTTGAGATTGCCTAAATTCCCAATATTGTTCACTACACTCTCTCCTCTTCTTATTGATGCTAATATTCTTTCTCTTATAACCAACGCTGATAATCCTTCTCTTTCTGTCGTTGCCATTTATTCAACAAAATTCTAGATGTAACATGTGGCCTCATCGCCTCGTTTCTTGATGTCTCTCCCTACTCATATCGACTTTTCTATTGGTCACGATGCCTTTTAATTTCTTTATATTCATCAGCCGTTATTTGCATATCTGGATCAACTGTTCCAGTTTCTTTTGCATTAGTTGATGTTAGAACTTTAGTCTTCTCTTTGAGCAACTTAGCATCAATCATATTCTGATCTTTTAGGAAAGGATTATCATCAACTTTCATCTTTCGAGGTGTATCAAATTTAAGCTTCCCTCGCTGAATAGCCCTCTGTATATGTTGCCGGAAAATTATGCACTCATTAATAAAATGAGAAGTAGTGTTATGAAATTTGTAGAACTTTTTATTCTTCAACTAATCAGGGGGTAATATGACATGATTGATAGGTAATTTAATCTATCCCTTCTCAAGCAAGAAATCAAAAAGCTTGTCTGGTTTTGTAACGTCAAAATCATAACTTTCTTCAAGTATTTTTCCCCAAGGATTTGGAACCATCACCATCTTCTTACCCCAATTCCATTCAGCCACATCAATCTCCTCTTCTTCATCATCCTCACTGTCATCATCAGCTAAATATGGATTATAAGCTTTAGCAATTGCGGCATTCTTTTGGAATCAGATATCTCTGCGCATATTCTGGAATTAGCTATTAAGTGCTGCCACCCATTGAGTCAACTAACCTAAATTGTCAAACTTTTGCCCAAGCAGTTTTTCTCTCCATGTTGGCAACATTTCTTGAATAGCCAAAGCAGCTAGCTGATCATCAACCAGATTCAATGAAAAGCACAAATTTCTTGTTTCCCGGAACCTCTGAAGAAACTCAGCACCCGATTTATTATTTCTTTGCCTTATGATCGTCAAATCTGTTATTTTCTTTTCTCCTGTCCTAGTATAGAAATATGTATGAAATTTCTTCTCCAGGTCAGTCCAATTGGCAATAGAATTAACTGGTAATACTGAAAACCAGGTGAAAGCTGGTCCTGACAGGGATAAAGAAAAGAAACAAACTCGATGAGCTTCTTCAATGGATGCTTGACCCAACTGAGTAAGATACCGACTGACATATTCTATTGTACTTGTACTATCTTGACCAGTGAACTTAGCAAATTCTGAAAGCCTATAATTTGTAAGAAGAGCAACCAAATCATACAACTTTGGATATGGATGTTTGTATGAAAAGGTCTGCCCTTTTGGTTTTAAACCAAACTGATTCTTCATCATTTTAGTTACTCTGAGCAACAACTCATCGGCATTTGAATTTGGATTTCCTTGCAATTGCTGACCTAGCTGCGGATTAAAAATTTTGGTACCTTGAGACTCTGGTTTTGGAATCATATGAAGGATATTATAATCTATGCCATAATGATATCCTTGTGGGATCTCTGTTTGTTGAGTCCTTTGCTAACTTGCTGCTTAAAGTCTCTAATTGTAAATGTTAGGATTTGTATTTCTACAAATCATTTGAACTGATGGTGCTATTTTTTGAGCCGACGACGGTATTTGGCCTAATGTGCCAAAATTAACAATTTGATTCTGAACTTGCCTTATCGGCTGTTGCACATGCTGCACTGATGATCTAGGATTATACCTTATTTGATTAGTAGTAGTACCCTAAACTTGCTCAAATGAGCTCCGAACTGCCTGGACATCATCATTGCCAGCTAGTGCTACTTCTTCATAACCAGTACTGGCTTGATTAGTCCCCTAAGTCGACGGATGTGGAATATTGTAATAAGCCGGTCCAATCTGATCAATTGGATATCCATGAAACACTTCCTTCATGGTGTTGTAGAATGTGTTCAAGAAAGCTATATTATAATTCAACATGGCATCACGAATAGATTTATTGATAGCATCTACAAAGAAACGTCTATCATCGGCTTCATCTGTATCTGACTGCCCAAGTATCAAAACTCTTGTTAGTGGATATTTCTGAACAACTTTATTATCACGTGTCTTGGTGTAGGACAACAAACACTTGTTCTAAAACTCTTCTATAACTTTACCAATGACATCTTTATCCTCATCAGGTAAGTCTTCATAAGGTATTATAAGAATGTCTCTGTTGTTGTGAGCTGCCATGACGATTATGGTCCCACTCGGCGTGCCAAAACATGTGTTGATGCAAAAACATGGTGATGCGCCTGACACACAGCAAGCCGGAACAATCTAAGCGAGGTCAACCCATAGATCTTGCTTGTCTTCACAATAGGACCAGTCGATCCTGAAAATCCCGAAAGGCGTGTCAATCAATTTGACCTGCAATTGAAAAGGAGAGAAAGTTTTATCAGTAGTTTAGGGTGCAACATGTTGGTTTTGTCTAGACAGTTCCACGTGTGCTGCTTCGAGAGCAGCCAAACAGGAGAATCGACTAAATAGCCGATACGAGGAGAAATCAACAGTTAAGGACTGTGATGTTTGTGGGTCATGATTGATTTATGATAACAAGTACAATGCACCCAGATATAAGTAACATCATCGGCTAGATAGATATAACCAGTGTAAAGCATTGAGCCGATAAGTTTAACGAGGAAAGATATAACATGCGAACAAATCAACTGTCTAGTACAAACAAATCTACAAACGCTCTGAATCTAATCTGTTACCATCAATAGTGAGGTTCGATCGGATCGATACAGCTATGATAATGATAACAAACTAAAGCCAAAGAATCCATAAAACCATCTATATATTGACAGGTTCATGAAAAAACATGCTATATGTGTGAAGGCACAGGCGAATCGGTTAAAATAGCCGATGCATGCATAGCAAACAAACAGAGTACATATCTCGATCACGAACAAAACCACTAATCGATAATCTCTAATCTAAAGTCTTACGAGTGAGGTTCGACCGGATCGATGTAGCTATGGTGGTGTCATTAGATTAGATCTCATTAACTAGTGAGTTCATCCAAGATCGAAAACATGTCTTTGAATGCATACTATGCTTGATCGGAATAGAGGTAAAACAGCCGATCTAGCAGAATTAAGCCATCAATTATGAGATTCAAAGTGTGACCATACTAGAAAATGACCAATTACGATGATATGATGCCGATCTATCTCTATCTTAATCAGATGATTTGTTATAATTAATGAAACATTAATTATAATAAGATCGATAACTGGTGAATCAACCAAGAACAGCCAGGAAAATCTTACTAATCTTAGAAGATTAAATAACTAGTGATATTATATTAAAAAATAGGTTATTTAACACAAGATCGATAACTTTGATCTATATTATGATCCGTAAGAGATCAATCAGCTGATGTAGCCTTACGAATAATGATACAGATCGATAACTAACTTATACTATACTCGTAAAAGATCAATCGGTTGATGCAGCTTTACAAGCATATTATAAGTCATGACGGTACTCACAGACAAGCCGAAGGTCGATCAGTCGATGCAGCCCTGCTTGTTGAAGAACTTGTCGAGATCTACAGTACTACTACTCCAAAGGGTTGAAGCCAAAAAAAGTAATTGTATTGATTGGTTGTTCGTTCTTTACAATAACCAGGGTCCAATATTTATACCCAGAACCTAAACATGAATCCTACTCAAATACGACTCATTACAATTCTTGGAACAAAAGAAAACATTCCTAACTTAAAAATAACTTGAACTCTAATCTTTTCCTTTTTGTAGAGTCCGACATATTTTTCCCCGACACCATCCATACGTAGTCCATTGACGTCGTTTGCTGATGTCATCTATAAAATAGTTGATTCCGACATTACATCAAAACCAGCCGATATCGATTTACATCTGATCGATTCCTTAATGATACAATCTTACAAGCTTTGAGTTCCTGCTTTCTTATTTCTAGATTTTGGTGTAAACAATTACATAGCAAATTCAAGCTTTCATTAAGCTAAAAACACAAGCCCCTAGCTTTTACAAATATCACGCGAAACGTGTGTGAACAGCCCCCTCACGGCTTCATAGAAGTCCCAAAGGGGCTCAGGGGCTCCTGTCGGGTTCATAAACCTAGGGTCCCCAATGGACCCGCTTCCCTGCAAAACCCAGCCCAGCAAGCGGCGCAGCGACCGCATGTGCCTGGGCCGACCCAGATACATAATGACAAACCAAGACAACGATTCGGTCCCTGACCAGAAGGCCTGGCCAAGGTGGGACCGCAGTCCGACTCCGACCCCTTTCTCCGATCGAGGATACGCCGGACCTTTGCTTGTTGCTCTTTCCCGACCGACACGGTCGGGACCGACGGGGAACGACTGACCAGGGACGCCCGCTCGGTGTGGGCTCAGGGAGCAGGTGGAGCAGATAAGGTAAGGCACTCAAGTCAACCACAATACCAAGCACTATACCCTACCATGCCCTGTGCACCTGCAGGACGGTGCCATCGGGGCATGTCAGGCGAATACGATAGAGCCTGCCAGATGCGTCAGAGTATAAACAATATTATGGGCACCGTTGTTTGCCGTACTAGGCAAACATGGTAGAGCCTGCCAGATGTGTCTGAACATAAATAGTATTATGGGCGTCGACGGCCATCCCATACCCGATGGTGTGGGCAACAAGACTAGGCAGCACACGTATACACAAACACTCTCTCTCTCTTTCTGACTTGTAAGGCCATCCCCTTCAACTATAAAAGGGGATGAGCTCTCTCCTAAAAGCCTGGTCGACTCCCCAAAGACTGGTCGACTCAATAGCTCAATAGCTCTAGGACTTGTAAGGCCATCCCCCCGAAAGACTGGTCGACTCGATAGCTCAATAGCTCTAGGACTCGACAGCTACACAGTCTACACACTCTCAATAGCTGATAAGCTTAGACACACAGAGCATATGTTCCAATACCTAGCGCACATTTGAGCATCCGTCACTCTCTTCCACTCGGTTTAGAGTCCGACCGGGCCTCTAACACCCCCTTCTCATTCCTTACTCATTTGTAACCCCACAGCAAACTTTGAGCACCTGGGCTTAGGAATAAAGTCACCGACCGACCTCAACTGGACGTAGGGCCTGTTGCCTGAACCAGTATAAATCATGTGTTTGAGTGCTAGGCCACATCCGATCAAAACACACGGCAAAACTATAAATATTTACTTGTTGGTCACTTTTCGCACCGACAGGATGTGAACCATGTACCTCATGAATACCCTGAGGGGCGAATAAAAGACCAGCCCCACACCGACGCATTTCTTCATCAACAATCCATCAAAGTACATCATCCAGTACTCTTGGTCGACTAGATCACGGTCCACTCTGCAACAAAATCAGCCAGCACTTGGGACTTGGTGGCTGTCCGAGGGGCATATGAAATGCCTTGACCCATTAGCTCGAGTGCCTACTTCATGATTCTTCCAGTGGCATCCCAGTTTTGGATGACCTCACCGAGAGGGAATGACATCACGATCGTTACCGGATGCGACTCGAAGTAGTGACGTGACTTCTTCTTGGTGATAAGGATGGCGTACAGGAGTTTCTAGATTTGGGGGTAGCGAGTCTTGGAATCATACAATACCTTGCTAATAAAGTACATGGGACGCTGCACTTTGAGGGTGTGTCCCTCTTCTTCTCGCTCTACCACTAGGGCGGTGCTGACCACTTGCGTGGTGGCCACAATGTAGAGCAGAAGCGGTCCCCATCGGTTGGGGGACCAGGATTGGGGCCTTCGTCAGGAACTGCTTGACCTTGTCAAGTGCCTCTTGGGCCTCAGGCGTCCATTCGAAGTGGTCGGCCTTCTTCAAAAGCTGATAGAGGGGGAGACCTCATTCACCGAGGAGTGAGATAAAGCAGCTAAGTGCAGTGAGGCACCCTATAACTCGTTGTACCCCCTTTATGTTCTAGACCAGGCCCATCCTCGTGATGGACGAGATCTTCTCTAGGTTGGTTTCAATGCCGTGCTTGGAGACGATAAAACCCAGCAGCATACCCCTTGGGACCCCAAAAACACACTTCTCAGGGTTGAGTTTGATACCATTTGCTAGGAGTTTCGCCAAGGTCCGCTCTAGGTCGGCTATGACCTGGTCAGTCGGTTTGTATTTGACCACGATGTCGTCAACGTAGGCCTCAATGGTCCACCCGATGAGATCCCCGAAACACTTGAGCATGCAGCGTTGGTACGTAGCCCCCGTGTTCTTTAGGCCGAACGGCATTGTGACATAGCAGAATGATTCGAATGGGGTGATGAAAGATGTCGTGAGCTGGTCGGACTCTTTCATCATGATTTGATGGTACCTGGAGTACGCATCAAGGAAGCAAAGGGTTTCACACCCTGAGAGAAGAACGAGAGAGAGAAGAAGGCTTCCAGGGTTGCTGGGTCCTTCTTCTTCTTCATGCGGGTCCCGTCGATCTTGTAGATGTCAACAGGGATGGCTCCGTGTCATGGCCTTGTTCGTCACTGGCGCCATGCGCAGACGTCATCTGCCGGTCATGGCGTTTCACTCCGTCCCAGCGAACGTCATGGTGAACTAATGCGCCTGTGAGCATCTGTACGAGGATTAGGCAAAACAGCACCGGCACGTCCGACACTGTTCTTGATGTGAATCCTCAGGTATGGCCCATCATGGCCATGGGTTATATCAAGACGTGCTAGCCTCTTTCCTAGCGTTAGAGTTTTGACCTAGGCCCATGCGCTTGGATCTGGAGTGGTTGGCGACGGTATGGGTCCCCGTCGGAAGAGACGGAACCCGCGTCCTTGAGCTCGGGTGAGACAGAGCCCGCGACCTTGGGCGAGACAAAAAGCACGTCCTTGGGGTCGGGTGAGACAGAGCCCACACCCAAGGGGTCGGGCGAGACGGAGCCCGCGGCCTCGAGGGCGGGCGAGACGGAGCCCGCGGCCTTGGGCGAGACGGAACCCGTGCCCTTGGGGTCTGGTGAGACGGAGCCTGCGGCCTTGGGGTCGGGCGAGACCTTTTAATACGTCTCGAGCCATCCAAAAAAATCAGCATGGACGATAATTTTCTTGCTTTGGGTATCCCTAATATCGATACCCGACACTTTGTGAGGTGGCATCCGATGGATTTGCGAGGCGGCATGGCATTCAATGCAGTTGGCGTGCCAGCCAATACTGAATGTTAGTGGGCATTGTCTGTTATCTTTGGGCTCAATTGGATCACATTTATGATATTTCCTACTCATGATACAGTAGCTGTCAGAATGAAATTCTAGAAGATAGTCACCGGATATGGTTCAGATGATCATAAGGAGACCTCGGGCACCGGTGGTATGCAAAAATCATGTTTTAGCATAGCTAGCTACTGCTCCCGATGGAGGTTTGATTATGCAAGAGATTATATTTTTATTACATCATCGTTAATGGAAAATCTAGAGTTGAAGGCAGTAGATTATAAAATTAACAATGAATTCATGAAACCACTCATTTCCTATACAAGATCAAGAAACAACTCATATGTAACTGTTATGAACTGCACAATTATGATGACTGTGATTAGGATCACATGCAAAAGACTGCAACATGTAAGAGGCTGGAGAATTATAATGACTATGATTAGGATCACTCATTTCCTGTCACTACGTAAAAACAGTATGTAACAACGGGGCAAATTTTTTGTAGGGGCGGCTGATGATGGAGCCGCCCCTACAGTGGCGTGCTCAGGAGCCCAGAGACCAGCCGCCCCTAAAAATGGAACAGCAGGGACGGCTAGTCATACGAGCCGCCCCTACAAATTGGTCGGATTTGTAGGGGCGGCTCACTCATCAACCGCCCCTGGTATTGCTATTTGTAGGGGCGGCTGGTGATTGAGCCGCCCCTACAAATACCCGCATATAAATACCTCCGATTTGTAGAGGCGGCTCAATCACCAGCCGCCCCTACAAATAACCCACATATATAGCAAACTGCAGCACCTCCTTCCTCCTCGAGTCACTCACTCCAACCCGTGAAAGAAAGGTGGGGAGGCCTTGGGCACCTCCCAAAAATTGTTCTACTAAGGGGGAAGGTTTTGGTCTTAAATCCTTTGGTGGAGATGTTGTAGACGGTAAGAAAATGTTATTCCACAATTTTTTTAAGTTTTAATGGTTGGTTAGTGAGTAATTAGAGTTTTGCTTTTCTCTCTCTTCTATGGTGATTGAGCTACTTATGAAGCAAATTAGACCCAAGTTTTGAATGTACTAAGGTAAATTAGGGAGGGGAACAAGATCATATCCTTATTTGGTCCATGTTTCTTGATTTTAGTGAACAATTAGTTAGTTTTATGGATGTTTCATGTGCATGTAGATCTACATCTAGGGTTCGGTTTTTTTATTAATTTTGGTTTTGTAAATTTGTGTTTGATGAAATTGGACTAGGGTTTGCATGAAAGATATTGGGTAAAATATAATTATTGCTAATTGTTGTCTTTGAAATTATTTATTATAATCAACAAATATGTATTTTAATTATTTATGGATAAATGGGCCATTAATAATTTTTCTTCTACCATGGTGTGTTTGTATGCTTCATGTAATTATATTTGATTTATATTCATATATATCTAAAGTATATACAATTATTCTCAAGTAATTATTAATTTGATTCATTTTTATATATATCTGAATAAGTAGTCCTTTAATGTTTGTTTTGTTATTGTTGTAAAAGATGGAGTATAGGAACTCTTGGATGTATGGTTCTTTAAGGTTCAAGGCAGGTTTCCGTGAAGAGGTGGATAAATTTATTGAAGCCGCAAAGAAGCATGCAACAACATTGACAGAGAATAAGGATACAATTATTTGTTCCTGTAAAGATTGCAAAAAACGTATGGCATGGACAGATGTAACTATCATCAGATCACATTTGATTATGCGAGGATTTGTCGAGGACTACATAGTGTGGATTCATCATGGTGAAACGGTTATTGTTAATGACGAGGATGAGGAGGAATACGACAATGAAACCCTAGAATCCCTGTCCCAATATTCAGCAGAGCTTGATGCACGAATGGATTCGGAGTTTGACAATGAACAAGGTGGTGATGCTGGTGGTTGGGATGGTAACGACGAAGGTGGTGCCAATAATGATGGTGGAGCACGTGTCGGGGATGAAGATGATTTGGAGGACATGATTCGAGCCCTTGGACCAGAGATTTTACTAAATAGCTCGAAAGGTCTAGAAAATTTGGAAAGGGTGACAAAAGCATCGAAGGAGACTGTGTATGGTGTTGAAAAGGGTTGTCCGACACATTGGACATTGCTACATTTTGTGCTTGAGCTACTCATCCTGAAGGCTAAGTACGGCTGGTCAGACTGTAGTTTCAATGATCTATTGCATCTCCTGTCATGGGTGCTACCACAACCAAACTCAGTTCCCGACAACACATACCAAGCGAAAAAGATCATAAGTCCATTGACAATGGGGGTTGAAAAAACCATGCATGCCCCAACCACTGTATACTTTTTCATGGCGAAACGTTCAAGTCACTAGATAAATGTCCCCGGTGTGGGGCCAGCCGGTACAAGAACAATGACCTTTACGGTGGGGACGAAGCCTCCACGGGGAAAAAGAGGAATAAGAAGGGTACAAAAAAGGTGGTACAAGAATATTAGCCCCCAGAGGACACTCCATTAGGCAACGATGCAAAGCAAAGAAGAATTCCTGCCTTGGTAATGTGGTACCTGCTAGTGACCAGCCGCTTGAGACATATCTTCCTAAACCCTAAAGAAGCCGCACTCATGACATGGTGGGATGATGAGCGCAAGGTGGATGATGATAAAATCGCACACCCGACTGATTGTAGTCAGTGGCAAAGGTTCATTGAGAAGCACAAAGAATTCAGTGATGACCCAAGGAATGTACGTTTTGGCTTGAGCACCGATGGAATGAATCCCTTCAATGAGAGGATGAGCGACCACAACACTTGGCCAGTGATCTTGACCATGTACAACATCCCAACATGGTTGTGTCAGAAGAGAAAGTACCTTCTCCTCACTATTCTTATTTCTGGCCCTAAACAACCAGGCATTGATATAGACGTGTTCCTCGAGCCTTTGATGCAAGAAATGGAGAGGCTATGGAGGCATGGGGAGCCGATGTACGATGCGTTCTGAAAGGAGGACTTCATATGTAGAGCAATAATATTTGTTACTACCAATAATTACCCCGCATTGTTTGCTTTGTCTGGATAGATCAAAAGGAAGACAGGATGCTTGGTTTGCTTGGATGGTACTACATGGGTGTACCTAGATGCATCCAAGAAGATAGTTTACCTAAGGAACTGACGTTTCTTAAAGACAAGTCACAAGTACCGTAGCAAATTGTTCTTTAGATTTTATGACAACACCTCAGAGATTGAACCCCCTCCGGAGAGACATCATAATGGAGAACACATGTATAGAATGGTAAAAAACACACATCGTCTATGGAAAGAAGAATCCGGATGGGACGAACAGAGATAGAAGCACACCTCCTGTCGAAGGCATACCTTTTAAGAAACAATCGATCTTCTTTCAGTATCTGCCTTATTGGCCAGACTTGGAGGTCCCCCATACCATTGATGCTATGCACGTGCAGAAAAATGTCTTTGAGAGTCTCATTGCTACCTTGATGGACACAGGCAAGTCAAAGGATGGTCTGAAAGCACGGAAAGACATGGTGCAGCTAAACGTGATGCCACAGCTTCACCCGGTACCTGAGGCTAATGGAAAATACACTCTGCCCGCGGCGTGCTTCAACCTAACACCAGACGAGAAAAGAGCTATATGCACTTTCCTGAGGGGGTCAAAGTCCCAACTGGGTTTTCAGCAAATGTGAAGAAGCTAGTGTCGATGAAGGACGTGTCAATAACACACTGTAAGTCTTATGATTGTCATGTGATGCTGACAGTGTTTCTACCTATTGCAATCAGGGCTATAAAGTCAGAGTTCTTGAAAATGGCCATCACCCGCATGTGCTACTTCTTTTTGAAGATCTCACAGAAGACGATTGGCAAGCAAGAGCTGAGTGACCTACATGAATTTGTGGTGGAGACACAAAACCAACTAGAGATGTGTTTACCTCCTGTTTTTTTTGATATAATGCCACATCTCATGATTCACATGGTTCATCAGATACAGGCACTAGGCCCTTGCTACTTGCATGAAAGTGGTCCTACGAGTGGTTCATGTCGGTTCTAAGTCGATACATGCATAATCGAGCATACCCAGAGGGCTTCATGATAGATGGTTACAATACTGAAGAAGTCATCGAGTGCAGTCAAGAGTACCTAAAAGTACAGAAAGGGATTGGTAAACCCGATTCTCGTTACAAGGGTAGGTTGGCTGGGAAGGGCACCAGTGGTAGAAAAGAGTTCATCGACCATGATTACAAAGAGGTGAGTCGGGCGCATTACAGTGTCTTCCAGAGTACACAACTGATGCAACCGTACATTGATGAACACTTGGCTATCATTATGGCAGAGAGAAATGGTCGTTCGGATGATTGGGCCATGAAACAACACAAGCAATGACTAACTACATGGTTGAAGGACCAACCGCCTAGAGAAACTATAGACTCTATTACCATCAGTAGGTTAACGGAGGGGCCATCGAGATAAGTGACATCTTGGAATGCTTATGACATCAATGGGTATACATACTATACCCACGCAAAGGATAGTAAATATGTGAACCAAAATAGCAGCGTTCGAATAGAGGCTCTCGATGGATTAGGGCAAAAGATCCAATACTTTGGCATCATTGAAGAGATATGGGAACTTGACTATGAAAGGGATATAACGGTGGCCCTGTTTCGATGTCGATGGATCAAACAACACCAACTGAACAAGATTGGATTGAGAATCCTGGACCTCGAGAATCTAGGCTACCAAGATGACCCTTAGGTGCTCGCTTCACATGTCGCACAAGTTTTCTATATGTCTGACCCACAAAGTAACCTCCCTCCGAAGAAGAAGACAAAGCACATGGTTACCTTCGAGAAACAGCATATTATTGGAGTTGATGGCGTGGATGATGTTGAAGCTTACAATAACTACGATGAGATGCCGTTATTCACAGACTTTCCTAAGAAAATCAGTGTTGTGGAAAAGAACCTACCCAAAGACATGTTGCCATGAGAACGAAAAGGTGTCAAGGGGAAAGTCGTTACAACGGGTTAGCTAGTTGTTGAACGTGGAGTGTTTGTGTTTGTGTGTGTTTGTAAGACTTCATTTATGCATGCGTGTGAGACTATATATTTATGTATGTGTGTAAGACTACATATTTTTGTATATGTGTGAGACTATATTTATACATGTGTGTGAGACTACCCTTTGCAATATCCACATAAATCTATTTCAACATCCACTCTATTACTACTAAAACTTTATGAAATCACTTAGCACTGTTCAAATTTTGTCAAATAAAAAGATGACCAAAATAAAAGTTGTAGATAGTGATGTGTTCAACAACTTTTATATTCATCACCTTTATAGCTGAAATCATGTATTGGTTGAAAATCAGGTTTGAAGCTATCATTTTCTGAAATTTAAAATTTGAATTGTTCAAAATTAGTGACAAAGATAGATGATTAGACTAAAATAAAAGAGCATGATTTTAGAAAAATTTAGGGAAAAAACCATCACATTTAGAGTTAGTATGAGGGAGAAAAACTAGTTACAAGTTTCAGCCACAGATTAAAAAGAGAAATCACACTTGTTCATCATTGATCATCATGAACAGTTGTGATTTTTCTTTTTAATCTCTGGATAAAATTTATAACTAGTCTTTCTTCCTCATACTAACTCCAAATGTGATGATTTTTTTCTAAAATTTTCTAAAATCATGCCCTATCAAGTTACTGTGTTGATTTGGTCATTCTTTTCATTTGACAAAGTTTGACCACTTCAAATTTTCAAATTTTAAAAAATAACAAGTTCGAACGAGATTTTCAACCATTAAATGATTTCAGCTGAAAAAGTGATGAATACCAAAGTTGTAAAACTCATCAAGATCTATAACTTTTATTTTCATCATTTCTTCATCTGACAAAGTGATAGTAAACATTGTTCACAAATCAACATGTTTCTCGTATAGTTCATGAAACTATGAGTCATATGTGAATTTGTGAACAATGTTTACTGATACTTTGTCACATGAAGAAGTAACCAAAATAAAAGTTGTAGATAGTGATGAGTTCAACAATTTTTATGTTCACGACTTTCATTGTTGAAATCATTTAAGGTTTGAAAATCTTGTTTGAAGTTGTCATTTATTGAAATTCAAAATTTCAAATATTCAAATTTGGTCAAATGAAAATATGATCAAAACAAAAGTTGTACATATTGATGAGTTCTACAACTTTGGTATTCATGAGTTTTTCAGCTGAAATGATTTACTCTTTCAAAATATTATTTCAAGTTGAAATTGTTCGAATTTCAAATTTTAAATCGTTCAAACAAAGTCACATGACAAGATGACTAAAATGAAAGTTGTACATGTTGATGAGTTATACAACTTTTATGTTTACAATATTTTCATTTTATTTCATTTAATGTCATAAAATTGTAGTCGAAGTTTTAAAATTCAAATTTTTAATTTTTGTTTTTTTTTTTGTTTTCTATATTGTTTTAACTACAATTGTTTTATATATATTTCTACATATATAGAATAATACAAAATATTATATTTGTGCATATATATAATTGTTTTTATATTACTTAATGTTTTTTGTGATATAAAAAATATAGAATTAATAATTTAATAAAATAGAAAATATTTGTAGGGGCGGTTGGATCAGGAACCGCCCCTACAAATTGTCCTGAGTATAAATACAAGGGCGCACGAGTGAAAATGTGTTGGGCGCTCTCTTCTTCCTCCTGACGCTGTCAGGCTGCCCATCTCCACGGCGCTCTCTTCTTCCCTGCCGCCACCGCCTCTCGGACCTCTCCCGACGCCCGCAACCCCTCTCCGCACCCCTGGACCTCTCTCCCGACGCTCACGCCCCCTCTCCACACCCACGTGCCCCATCTCCACGGCGGCTAGGGTTTTAGAGCCTCGGGCCGGCGGCGCTAGGGTTTTAGAGCCCCCGGTCGTCGCCTCCTCCCCATCTCCATGCCGTCCACATCCACGACCCGGTACGCCGCCGCCTCGTTTCCGACCTTGAGGTGCCGCGGGCCTGCTCCCCGCCCTCCCGTGGCCCAGGTGCGTCAGCATCCGTGCTCCCTCCTACGGCGAGCAGCCATGGTGCCCGAGCTCTCTGGCGTCCGCACTCTTTCCCTAGCATCCACACCTCCAACGGCGGGCGGCCCGGCTACCCATGCTCTCCGGCGTCCGCGCACCTCCACCGGCATCCGCGCTCCTCCACAGCTTCCCCTACACCTGACAGGTAATTCGGATCCACCTTGTGTTAATTTGGCTTTTGTGTTAATCAACCTTGTTGGCTTTGTGATAGTTTATTTATTTACTTAAAAGCAAATTCCAAGTATAAATAAATGGGATTAATGTGCAGTGGATTTATTAAAACTTAGTGTTGACTGTTAAGTGTTAACATGGTGTGTGCGTGCCATTGCACGTGATTGGTTATATATCGTTGCTTCCTATTCCACTAAATATCACGGTTCCTAGAATCTAGAAGTATTGAGTCGGGTTTTGGTGGGGTTTTCCATTGGGTGGTGGCCACGCGTGGATGGTGCTTCCATGCGTCAGAAGTTAATTTGTAACCCAAACCATGAGCGGTGTGGTGTTTGGTTCCAGTGCAAGCGGAAATGCCCTTTTGATCGTTGCTTTTCTCAAGTCCTATAGATATAGATTGACTAAGACTGGTGACTTAGTTTTTGTAGGATCCTATTTTTCTGATGATTGATGCATGTGTCATGTGTGTGCTTCTGTGTACTGTCGAATCTAGTTTATGTACCAATTGGGGACAATTAGGTGGCTACCACCTTTGCATCCCATTCACTGACCAGCTTGCTATCTGCTAGTTCATGGATTTTGCAGCGAGACCTTTGCTTATGTGCTTTGGTTATGCTCGTGGTCTAAATTCTGGTGTCTCTGATGGAGGATCGTTCATTCTTATGGTCTAGTATCTGCATCATAGTACTTTCTGTGATTTCCGTACTTTCCATATTTGGAGTTGTACATATTATTAGTGGGTTAGAGGAAGTATGTTTCAGTGCTCTCGGATTTCCTTACTAGTCTTATGTCACTGAGTTTTGATACGTCAATATAACCTTTAAGAATATGCCTGCTTGTCCCCCCATGTTTTCAAGCTAACTGCAACTTCCTTTTTTTGGATTAGTGGTAATTTGATCTCGTACAGATTATGCAGCATAAGGTTATTTGTAGCTAAATGCATGTGCACTGGGGTATTTTATTATACAGGAAGCTGAAATGCCTTGTTATCTGTGGCCCCTTACATTAGAAATTTACAGCTAAATGCATGTGTACTGGGGTATTTTATTATACAGAAGCTGAAATGCCTTGTTATCTGTGGCTTGCTTTCTAAAGTGCTAGATTCACTAGATTGGTGTAATAGTTTTGGGCCCAGAAGTTGTATATTGTCTACAGTAATTGGTCATTATTTATGGAATAGGAATAATCTGTAGTTAGTAGTCTCCACTTGCCATTGAAATCTGAGAGTATGATCAAGAATTAATAGTGCTGCAGTAGCATGTTGTATCAGCTTCAGCAACCTTAAGGAAACAATAAATTGCATTGACTTAAATGTTTGATGTGAGAGAAGTATTTTACATATCTACTTGCTAATTATCTGTCTTTATGTTTGGTGATCATAATTGGAGGTAGATTCTTAGCTACTAGTACTTTCATGCTGTGTTGCCAGTTGTTTTTCAGCATGCTTTGGTTCCATCTCGCAACACATTGTTGCTTGCTGTGGACTTGCTGATTTCTTTTGCTATGAAATGAGTGTGCAATTGTGCAGCTTTGGTTGATTAATCATGCATAGGTAGAGCAACTCAACAATTATCTAAAATCCTTTGACAGCCTTTCCAGTTCTTCTAAAGTGAATTTTGCATGAACTTGTGCAATTTTGGTTGGTTAATCAGATGAGAGGCATACCACACAATTTCCTCTGCATGTTGTTCAATCTGGCAGTAGATTTTCTTGACCACTCCTACTACTACTAGCTGGCTGCTACTCTACTCTCTTCCCTAGCTGCTGGTTGCTACTCTACTCACTTCCCTATACTACTAAGTGGCTCACTTCTACTACTCTATCTACGACTACTACTGTATCTAAGTGGCTGCTGCCCCTACATTACCTTCTCCTCCTCTACTCTACTCCTCCTCTACTCTACTCTACTCCTCCTCTACTCTACTCTACTCTACTCCTCCTCCTGTATCTAAGTGGCTCTTAACTACTGGCTACTACACTTCTCTACTCCTCCTCTACTATTACTCTATCTACTATTACTCCTCCTCTACTCTAATACATTATTTACCACATCTAAGTTACCAGATTTTGATCTGCAGGGGTCTTCCAACCATGTGCCAGCAGTCAACTCCTATCCTCTATGTTTGGGAAGCAGCAACTGCTTTTTTATACCTTTTCCTCTCTATGTTTGTTAAGCAGATGTTGCTTTTTTTTACCAAATCACCCCTCTCCTCTCCTCTCCTTTGTTTTGCCGATGATGAAATTGTCTAAGTTCATACATTATATGGAATATGAGCTGATGATCAAGAACTTGTGAGAAACTTGGCATCATTAACAGCCACTCCTACATTACCTTCTCTCTTCTCTGTTATGATGCCTTGATGCTCCAAGTTCAAGATCAGATGATGATTGACATGTTTCTGAGGCCTCTACTACTGCTACTACTCGTTTTTTTTTATATTGTTGTTTTATAGGACTACTTTGGTTTATAGACCTTTTTATTTTTTATACCTTCTCGCGTACCTAAAGCACACTTTCTTGCATCTATTAGAACAAAGTGTGAAATAATGTCGTGGACACCAGACAGTGCAGCCTGATGCCCCGAGCATTATGAGCAGCCATCCTATGAGGAGCAAGCACTAGAGGACCAGCTTACTCAGGAGCAGTTCGATAACGAGGTAGAAAAGGATCTAGAAGTGATGCTTACTCAGGAGCAGTGTGACGAGGAGGAAGGGAGAGCAGAAGGAAGAGCAGGAGAGGCTGTTGAAGGCAAAGAAGTTGATGATGAGGAGGAGGAGGACTCAGAAGAGGGATATGTAAGTCCCGAGGATCCTTTCCCACGTGAAGCCAGAAGGAGGCCAACGAAGGAAGATTTTGACAAGGATTTTGACCTGAACGAGGAGGTATGAAAAAAGCTTAGCTTGTAAATTTTGCTAAAGCTTTGGTTGTGTTACCTCTGCTAACACTTTGACCTATCGTATATACAGGTCCCTCCTAAAACTCGGAAAAGACGATGTTGACGTCCACGACATCTCACTGGACAAGACAAAGTAGAGAAAAGGAGAGCAGAGGCGACAGCCACAGAGACGGATCACGATGCTTCTGCTCCACAACCTCAAGACACAACCACGACTACCAAGCCTAAGAGGAAACGAGGGGATAGAAAAACAAATCTATATCCAGATAAGGCATGCTATGTGATAACGGAGGTCAGGCCAGCAGGGGAGATCCTTGAGCCAAAGGAATTAAGAGGACGATTCCATAATACGATCGGGGCCCTTGTAAGAGATAAATTGAACCTAGCAATCCCTAACTAGAAAGAGGTACCAGAGAACAAAAAGAATAAACTATAGGACAGGCAACTGAAGCTCAATTTTAGATTTCTAGAGGGTAAGCATGAACTGGTAAAAAATGCTTTCAGGATGATGGGAGAGTTATTCCAACATTGGAGGTCAGAGCTCAACAAGAAGTATATGCAAAAGGGGTTAACTCCCTTCAACGAGTTCAGCAAAATAACTCCTAGTCAATGGGAGGAGCTCGTGGCTCAAAAGACTTCACCAGAGGCCTTGGAGCTCAGTGCCCATAACACTGAGCTAGCGAAGAGGAACAAACACCACCATCATCTAGACCCCGGTGGCTACTATGACAAGGAAGAGCAGTTTAGGAAGATGGACGAAGAGGCCGCAGCTGCTGGAAATATCGATGTGACGAATTTGAAGGTACGCTCAAGGAATTGGATATATGCGAGGAGTACAGAATCATCCAGCGGTAATCTTAAGTTTGATAAGCCAGAGACTCAAGAGGCAGTATCAAGGATACTGAAATATGCTGAAGACAAGGAGAAGGGCTCATTCAATCCTTCTAGAGAGAGGGATGAGCTTAGCCTTGGCTTGGGAAACAAGGAGCACACAGGCCACACCAGGGGGCTAGGGAAAAGGATGACCTGGAAGCAAGGATTCGAAGAGGGCAGGCACATGTATAAGAAACATGGCAGAGACCGGGAGACTAATCTTGAGCTTCAAGTGAAGGCTCTAGTTGCGAAGGCGTTGGAGGAGCAAGGACTGTCTACGGAGCCATGGATATTAATGACGTCGCTAGGAGAACTGGCATTAGTTGGTAGCCCTCCGAAAGTTCCTAGCAGCCAAGGTTCCACTATAGTCACAACCCCCGTCGATCGCATACGGGAACCAACTAGTTGCACCTTGGTGTTTCTCAACGGCCGATAGAACACTGTGATGGAGGTGGCAACGGGTGTGGCACATCCTCCCGGTGGCTTACACCACAATAATAAGATACCGTCGAACTACACTAGGGTCGAGGTGCATACCGTGAAGCCCGAGTTCATGTAGTGGAGGATAGACTACGCAACTCTCGAGGGGCTGGTGTTACTCGGAGATGTTATGGGGCAATTCATCCTCTGGCACAAACGGGACATTATATTGACTGCTTCTTCACTGCATCCCCCTCTCCCAAATTTGGAGCGAGTTGTTGAGGTCGGGGAGATATTTTCACTGTCTCGTGACCACCACATTCCTGAGATGCCACATTCTTCCCCGCCTCCTAGCGAGCATGTGCCTGATGAGATGTCACAACCTTCTCTAGCTCATACCGAGCAAGTGTATGATGAGATGCCACAGTCTTCTCAACAAGCACAGCCGATACATGAACAACGAGTACCTCCTGAAGAAGGTGATCCATAAGAAGATGAGGACGTGCCTAAATGGGAACTTCGAAAGAAGCATCCAATCACCATAAGGCCAGTTTATGTTCTGATGAAAGATGTCTCGTCGGTGTCCAAGTGGTATTCCCATGACCAGTTCAAGCCTGAGAACCAAGTTAAAAAAAGTCCCATCACGGGGTTCTAAGGAGGCCGTCACTAGCAAACTCTACCAAAGTGCAAAGCAGTATCCAAATGTTGATGCCATCAAATGGTCAAAGGATTGCCCGAAAACATATGAAATTGGCAAGCCCTTCCTACCAAACCGGGACATCCAGTGCCTACCACTTGGAATGAGAAGGTTTCATGATTGGTACTTGCGTGTTCTCCCAACGAGCATAGACCTCATACAAGTATGCTTCCCCACCGGCACATTTGGAAGCCCAGCCGGGAAAATTATCTTTGACTTCAATGACATGCAGACATGCTTTCACCTGGGAGAAATGGAGATGAATCTAATTCGCACGTGGTGCATATAAGTCCTTGTCCTCCCGATATGATATGAATGTAATCTTTGAATTTTGTTGTAACTAACCCACGCCGTGATTTGTAGAATGCAAGTGCACATTGTCAAACAAATGACAAGTGTGAAAGCCGGGTATATAGACCCTCAAGCTATAGCCCAAACAAATTTTAATTACCCTAAACAGTGTAAACTGGATGCCAAAGAGCTAGCTGCTGCAAAGACTCTTCGGGAGAAAGAGCACATTCGTACGGCGAAACTAAGGGAAGAGTCCCTTAAGGTTGCGGCATACATTGCTTTGGCTTTCAAAATTCTCCAACAGCACTCTACTATATGGCTATCATACAACTTCGAGTAAGTTCAACTCTATACTTAAAGCTTTGTTCGATATATTTTATTCGATGCAAAAGAGCTTATCTAGTTCTATGATTAAATCCATGCAGCAACCACTGGATTTGTATAGCCGTCAATGTCGGGAGGAGCATGGCATGTGTCTTTGATTCAATAGATAGGGACCTGGTGACATACAAAGACTTCATATCGATTCTCAAGACATATACATATCAACAATCATCATTACCTTATATGTTTGTATACATACTTGTAACGTTCACTTTTGGATACTAACAAGTTGTATTTGCTAAAATAATTCGAACAGGGCATTTAGGTTCTATGTCACTAACCATCACGGAAGGCATGATCCAGCAAGGAAGGAAAAGCTGGCTATAAAAACACTTTGTGCGGTAAATATAACTTACTTCTTCAGTACTCCATTACATGGCTGTCAAAAGCATTACTTAATATTTTTATATGCAAAACACATAGTGTCCCAAGCAAAAGCCTGGTAGTGTACATTGTAGATACTATATATGTTCTATGACGAGTAACATCGGTGCCTACAGGAGACACCCCTTAAGGATAAGTTTGAACCTCTTCACCCATAGTATAAAAACTTCGTACATGGTATGAAATACTAAACCAAAACATGTTCTCTTGTAGTGGAAAGAAGAGAAAGAAATGAAAAGAGACCAATACAAGGATGACCAACTCTTAGAGCTCGTCAGCGACCTTTGCAACTTCATATTGGATCAGATTGTACACGTCAAAGGCGCCTACCATGACCGAGAGTTTGACTTAGGTAGAAATCCTTAGTACCAACATCTTCGTGAGACTGAAAGGCTAGCTCTAGGACGTTGATAACAATGTGTATGGAATTTGATATTAGTTTTACCTTGTGAATTATGTCTATTTAATGATGGATTGTATATATTCTTGTGAATTGGACTTGTAATTGTAGTTTATATATTACTCTTATGCTTGTAGTCTAAGGGGTTCGGAACACTGGTCGTAGGGCGTTTGGCAACGCGAACGCGGTTTAGAACGTTGGTCGCGGGGCGTTCGGCAACGCGAACGCTGGATGGAATACGCGGAAACAAACAGTGTTCTGGTCGAATTTGAATTGTAAATTTGAATTTTTTTACGGAAAAACATACTGTAGAGGCGGTTCTAGATTGAACCGCCCTACAAACACATGTTATAGGGGCGGCTGGTACTACAGCCGCCCCCGACTGTAGTACCAGCCGCCCAGGGGCGACCTGAAAACCGCCCCTACAAATACATGATTTGTAGAGACGGTTTGATAGGGGCGGCTGGCCAAACCGCCCCTACAAAGGGTTACGAGCCGCCCCTAAAAAACGTTTCTGTAGTAGTGTGTCCCGATGAAGGTCTGAAGGCTTAATTAATTATTTAGGGCATTCACTCATTTTTGCTAAAAAATGTCTGCATTGCAGATCTTGCTGACTTGATTGGAGAAACAATTTCTAGGATTTAGTGTTAGTTTGTCTCGCCCATGTGTAGTTATAAATTTGTTTTGCACACAATACATAAAAAATCCAAAATATAACAATATTAGTCGAACAACCAAGGGTTTGGGGCACGTGTTGTAAGAGCTCTCTTGCCCTTTTTATTTTTTCTTAATATAAAGATATTAGGTAGCGTGCCCGTATATTGCTACGGGACAGCCAAACTTTTATACTAAAAACACACGGATCGCACAATAAGATAACAATACTGTGAAATTAAATACCAACGTTGACATTTAAATTATAGTAGTACTTGACAACTAAATCACAAGGCATTTTCTTCATACCTCAAATTAATGGTGACAATATAGGAAGCCCTTTGTCAGTATATACTACAATTCCAAATGCCCCTTGATTCACTTAATGGCATATGGCATAGCCCATATAACTCTTACAACTTAGACTTTGTTTTTCACCCACCCCCCTCAAAAAATCCTCGATAAAATGATTACTTTTTACACAAGGCCTTTTCTTCATACCTCAAATTGATGTTGACAATATAGGAAGCCCTTTGTCAGTATATACTACAATTTCAAATGCCCCTTCATTCACTTAATGGCATATGGCATAGCCCATATAACTCTTACAACCTAGACTTTGTTTTTCACCCCCCTCCTCAAAAAAATCCTCGATGAAATGATTACTTTTTACATGAGGTAGTAATTGGAAAAGAGTACTCCGAAGCTATGAAAACAAGTTTGCATGGAGAATAGAAATTATATGTAAGAGCATAAGTCTTATCCGGTGGTGCCTACCTTGACCGAAGTTATTTTTATGTGTGAGATCTCTTTTACCTGATCTCTGCCCATGTCAAAGGACAAGCTATGAAACTGATTCTGAACACCTCCTGCTCTGCTCAACAGCACATGTTTCTATTCGACCCTTCTTTTTCTGCTACCTTAAAAACATACAACACGACATTCATATTATTATCTTGTCTTTAAAAGAGGAAAGAAATAATGAATGCTTAATGCTTTCACCTGTGTCAGCTAGAACTGAAGCTTCCAGTGGTGCCACTGATGTCACAACATTATTTCACTTCTACTAAATACAAAACTTGCAGAATAGCAAGAACTACATTTGGCTTCAAGGCAGCTCCGAAGTCAGACCTGTTCGACTTTAGCACACAAGCGCTATATGGGAAAACAAAAGAAAATTACTGTAAGAACACCAAAATGGTTTGAGTGCAACGGGAAAAAATAATATCCTGATCAGGCGATCATATAAATATGAACATGTGTTCTACTGATTCCCAAAAATCACCTAGAGTCAACTGAAATATCAATACCGATGCAAGTGAGCCATTATTTCAGTGAACAAAAAACTTTCAGTACCGATGCTCAAATATTAAGGCACCAAAGGTATGGGCATGTCAACATAGTCAGATTAATTATAAGACTCATTTTGCCCAAAAAAAGACTAATCATTAGTTTCGGCACAAAGGTATAAACTTTCAAAATATTATTAGTTATCATAATTCGTAGCCTATATATATTGTTACGTCTAAAAGTTATCACAATAGTCACATGTAGAATGACTACCTTCCGGATCAAGGCTGAAGAAATTACAACACAAACCTGGGAAATATGTTATATTAACAACTACCCATCGCCTGAAAAGTCCTAAAAATAAAAATTGGCAGCAATAAATGAAATGTTGCAAACCATCCGTTCCAAAATCAAAGAAGCACATGGAAGTTTAACCAAAGATCAACATGCTACCAAGATAGTTATAAAAAAACATGCTACCAAGATTGGATCAAACATGTGTCAGAGAAATCAAGGTATGTGCTGATGGCAAACGAAAAGTTGCTATACATTTCCAACCTTCTCTCATTTCCTGCAACAGTAAGACGTAGAGTCTAAAGAAATAATTGAAAGGATATAGGTTGAGATTGGCTCTGAAATAATTGATAGGATGCTTAATTCTGTATTTAAGCAAATTTTTAGAAAATATCTCTTCCATGTTATAGATACGTGCATACCTGATTTAGGCAACTGTTCCAAAATTGTAGAAAATATGACCTTGATCATCACTTTGAACCTATCAAAGCACCAATGTAACCTCAGTCACATACATTTATCACAATTTTTGCCATATGTCTAAAAAAGCATATACAAATTATAGCATGAGTCCATGTGCTAATTCAATTTGATAGCTGGTTTCTTTAGTTCACTAAAAAGAATCTTTTTTAAAAACCACGCCCTTTTTTCATTTTGGGTGAATGGTTAGGTAAATCAACAGATTTACTCACAAGCACAAACCCTTCCAATGAATAAAAGCTCTTGAACAATATCAAAATAAATTGCAATGCTAAAAAACCAGCACCAGAGTAACTAAATTGGCCAATATCAAAAACCTTGCAATGATCAGGTTGCAGGTTATTATGACTTCAGTTCAGATTATAGGAAAGGACGATGGGATGTATATCTCAGGTCTCAGTTTTCATGATTTATATTTCAGGCCTCAATCTGATCTCCTATAGTAACTCAATTTCAATACTAAAAGGAAAGGTAATATAACAAAAGGGTTTTATATGGCCATCTCAATTTAGTAAATCCACTTCTTCAGAACACAGCAGAAGCATTATTTTCTCACCCGAATACAGTGACCAACTCCTCCCATTCAACCTCCCCTCCGTTCTTCTGCAGGCTGTAGCCAAACCAAAAAAGAGGCAATCAATTACCATAGTCGACGCTGAGAAACTGAGGTGATGCGAGGGCGGAGCAGAGGCTTCGCGACGTCGGTGGCACCGTGGCTACCAGCGACGGCGGCGCTACCTCACGGGTGGGGGTGGGGGGTGGAAAACCCTAGCCGCGTCGGGGTAGGGGGGGCATGGAGTGTGATGGCATGGGGGAGCGCGGTGATGGAGCGGCGGCGCGAGGGCAGGGAGAGGGAGGAAGCGTCGGCACAGCGAGGCCCCAGTGACTCAGCGACCGAATGCGCGCGCCTGGCCACACTGCTCGATTCGCCGGATCCGAGCTCCGGTGCTACGGGGAACGGGCTTCCGGTCGGCTCGCGCGACGCGGCACCGGATCCGGCACACCAAATGCTGTTGTGCAGAGGCGCAGCGAGACGACGAGCGCGACAAGGGCCTCACGACGCGGACGTAGCCGAGGGAATCCGCCACCGCCGTGTCTGCCCTGCACGGATCCAGAGCCCGAGGGCGGCTGCCCAAGATGGGGAAGGGCGCAGCGGCCGCCGTCGGGAGGGGATCGGGAAGGGCGCTGCCACCATGGTCGCGGGGAGCAGGGCCAGCGGCGCGGCGGGTTTGGTGTCGCATCCGGGGATGCATGGGAGCGAGCGGCTTTGGTGTCGCACCTGTGGCGGGCGCGGGCGGCGGCGGCGCGGACTGCTGCGGGCGGGCATGGGCGCGATGGGGGCGCGGTGGCGGCGCGGCCAGAATCACGGGAGCGGGTCGACGTTTCTTTCCTTAGGGAGACGGGCGTAGGGGGCACGGAGAAAGATCGTACGGGCGGCAGGCAGGACGATGGACGAATGTCGCACCAAAAAGTGTCAACGCTTTGTTCTTTTTAGTTGTAGGAGACTCAACTCTCTTGTGTGTTCGCAAAAAAACAAAGAAGAATAGTAGAACAATTTTTTTATTTGGGGAAAATTGTTTACCTTCTACTAATATCAATCTGCAGTTCCTCAATTTCATGTACCAGCACCAGCCAGATTGCCGGAAATTTATCTGAGGGGGCAACTGATGTGGGGAAACCAAAATTTTGTTCACTGTCTCGACCAAACTTAGATTTTCCACTCCTGTTCGATCTAGTACTGCAAATTTTCTCGGCGTGGGAAAAAGTACAAGCTATCCATGTTTTTTTTCTGCTATGAAATTTTGGGCATTAAAACTGTTTTTTTCTCTCGTGCTGTTCCTATTTGTAACAACAGGTCTTCCTTGTTGTCTACCATCTGCCTACTCATCTGTGAGGGAGCAAGCGCACAGTTGATGTAACTTGAATCTGAGGGCGGCAATGCTGACTGAACTAGCTAGATGCAGATGGCACATAATGCACACACTACCGACCACTGGCCTCTGGTAGCATTGAAAAGTAAGCTGGGTCTACTTCATTTTTCACACATTTTCTTTGTTATTACGAGTGCTTTTTTTAATAAGTTTAATTTTAATAGGGTTAGTAGCAGCATTGTCCTGCTACATTGTGGTATAATTACACAGGAGATAAGCTTCTATCTGAATTTCATGGGATATGGTATTCACATGTTGCTAGTTTCACCTTCCTTTGCCATCTGTTTAATCTGATCGATCCCTTATTTGATCTGACCAGGATGTTGTTCTCAAGCCAACGAAGGCAATATTTGTAGACCTGCTGAGCATCGATGATACCATGTCATCTGTTCCAGCATCAAGGATCCTTGACAAGTTCATGTAGCACTGGGCGCCCTTTCCTCTGGTGCTGCCTTCTTAGTTCTTACTGTGGTGAGGTTAGGGACCATATTGTGTGTAAGGTTCAGCTACACCAACTTGTCTTAGCCGGGGGGTTGTGGCTTTGTGTTCTGAGTAGTAGACTAGAATAATGTGTAGCATATTTTTTGTAAGGTGTGACCTGAATGTACTATTGTGTGTGTCATGCAGTTAAAACCCTGTTCTTACCATGACAAGGGATCTTTGTTCATGCTGGTGTTTACAAAGTGTTCTGAATTGCATCTTAGGTCATGGTGAATCATTTTTGTACTTCAGGTCAAGGTGATTGTTATGTCACACAAATGCTCTTGCATCTTACTCTCTATCAATATTTTGTACTTCAGGTAACAAAAAGTACAAGTGAATTTTATTCCTGATACACAGCTCACGGTCTGCCTGTGATGCTTATGACCTGTGATGATATTACCATACATCTTCATTTGCTGCTCTGGCAATGCTTAAGAATTTGCCACCGTATCTCTTCCTTCAGTCGCGGTTTTTAGTTGCTGAGCAACTCAATCTCGTTGGATCATTATTGGGTTATGGAACGCTTTTTGCCAACATTTGTGGGTGCCCTTTCAGGCAGCGGCGGATCCAGGAAAAATTTTAGGAGGCTGAACAATACATACCTCCGACTGCTGTTCGATTTTAAGTCTCAGCCCCACCTACACTATAGAACTTTCCTTAAAAATTTATGGGGGCTCCAGGAGAATTCCACTGCTCCGGTACGGTAGGGGGGGCTCGAGCACAAGCACAGCACAACAGGCAGGTGAGCAGCCTGGAGCTTGTTGCAGGACGCGTCCGCTGCATGCCACGATCATTGCAAGAAACACAGCATGTAGTAACGAAAGATATACGGTATATACAATAAAGGGCAGCCTGTTCTCCTTGTCTAGTTTTAACTTGTTTTATTTCAGCTTATTCTCTCTCACGTAACACTGTTAAATCAGATGAAATAAAAAAAATAAAAAACCGATCAGCCGAAGGATAGCACGCATCGCGCCGCAAGGTGCTAATCCCTCTAGGAACCAGAGCCAATGTCAGATGTTCGATCACCAGCAGAACTTTCGCCAGCGGATTTCTCCCACGTATCTGTACACTGTTTCCGTTTCTAATAATGAAATAAAATCCGGAAACCTCAATAACAATATGCATGTACAGGGAAACTCAGAATATTGTGCTGCTAAGATATCAAAGTAAAAAAGTATCGAAAGCCATCTCCAATCATGTTCAAGAGAGTGGAAGCTGGGGTCTAGACAAATAAATATATGTAGAAAGAAAGCTACAAATGCAGTGCCGCCTTTTCTGAAGTCATTCCAAAACATTTTTATTGTTCATTTCAGCCACTTCAACGGTACTCTCTCACAAGCATTTGCTACAAAACTCCCGAATTAGATTGGGGGATCTCTTCACTTGCATTTTTAACTGGTAGCTAAGCATCTGTTCGTGTAAGATCAATGTTTCTCTAGACTAGTCAAATCTTCCATTAACGATCCCTCAAATAATTCCACTATGTGAAAAAAAATTGGCAGGTTATTTGGATACAATCTGCAAGGGCTGAGTGACATTCTTGTAGACTTCATAGTCCTGTACACATCTATTCCAAAAACAAAGCAGATGACTTTGGTATAATAGCATCTAAAGTAATAAACATGATCTCAACTCATAAGTTCATGAGTAAAACTTCACAAGCATAGTGTAGAATGCAGAATGCTGCCGGCCCCACTGCTGAACTGCCGTTCCAAAATATAAATAGTTGCATTTGTTGATCCCCATATATCCATAAAAAGCGACGTCCTCAGTAGCAAAGGAAGTCTCTGGTGTCGTTGATCACCAGTTAAATCCTCCATTTCCACAGCAGTAAAATTGATTTTACACAGGTTTTTAAATCCAAAAGATGTTTCAAGTGAAACAGCCAAACAAGTCAATACCAGTCACCAGATCAACCATTGGTCCCTAATTTTCTATAGTGTCGGTACTGTAGAATTCAAATTACTAGCTAGGTTTCCATGTAATTCTTGATGGCCTAACTTCCTTTTGCAAACCAAATAGACAGTGAAGGAAAGGAAATCGATGCCCTCTTTCGCAGCAATATTGGTCATCCAAAGCAAATACAGAGATGTTTCTGGGTTATGGATAACCAGATTGAAATAACACTTAACCAAAATGAAAGGAAGAATTTGGTTAACTGGTGCATTCTCAAATTACACAGTCAAAAGGCAAACGTCAATTATACTGTTGTAAGAGATCATTTTAGAAATATTGTCACTTTTAAGTACTAAGGGAATGCAATACACTCATTTCAACGGTTCATGGTGTTTCTATTTGAAATCCATACAATTTGTATGATATGAGTTGGCATGTGTAGCAGTTTAAGGTCATTCTTGCTAGGTGAGAGATAAAAGGTGGTGTAAAGTGATTTGAAACCTGGTGTGTAAAAGAATGTTTAAACTGGTGCGATGTGGAAATATGGTTCCAACTTCCAATACCTAGTGTTTCGTGCAATTCACTCAACTAAGACCTGTTTCAGAATTGGAAGTAAATGGATTAAATAATATAAAAAAAAACCGGATTTTGTCCAGCTTGGTTTGATGAGGGTAAAGAGCGATTGTACATTGCAGTGCAGACTGAACTAGTATGCTTAATTAGCAAGAGACAGTAGTATGCGTAACATATATACAGGTCGGCAGCATGTAAGCATCAACTGGTATTTTTGACAAGTTTTTACAAACTCCGGTTAGATGACTCAGGTACCATACACTAAAGCCTAGGGATAGTATCACTTCCGTCTATCACATATTCACAAATCAAAATAAGGTATGCAAACTAGCCATCTAGGCATGCCTGCTTGGATGGGGGTATTGGCTAAGATTTACCTTTTTTGTTCAAGCACTAAAATGGCCTCAAGATGTATTTGCATAGAGTTGGCTTTGCAACTTGAGAATAGTATCAGATCAAGACAACAACTAAACCTAGTTAAGTAAAAAAAAACAGAGATCGAATGATACTGCTCGACAAAAGGAGCCAACCACAGCCAATATGAATATATATGGAATAAATTAAAACTAAACCACATGTCCATGAAGGCACAGACACCAGTATAATTGACTCTTTGGTTCTCACTTCCCACTACAAAATCCCAAGGATAACACAAAAACCATATTACTCAATTAAAATAGTCTCACTGATAATAATGCTTGAGAAACAATACATAGAACCATGCTCAATCAGCTCGTAACAAAAATTTGCTTTATCCCCTGGCCAAAAGTACTACAATCACATAGCTTAAGCCAAATCATGATATCCCCAGTTCTGGTGTGAAATCAAATTCAAATCCACCTATAGCTCACGCTTATGATCTAGTAAACCTATAGTATCACTCAGTGGAAGGAGTATACCAATAGTATTACTTCAAAACGAGCACGTATAATACTGTGTTCAATCAACATTTGTCATTATTCCCCTAACAAAAATTGCCTGATCCCCAGCTCAACAATCACATCAGCTTAGAATCAAATTCAATCACGCTGCAGATATCCCCCAGCGCCAGAGTGAAATCAAATCCAAATCTACCTATGCCAGATGCCTCATACTCAAGATCCAGTAAATCTCAAACCAGAACGCGGGCAAAACCTTACGAGATTGCCTTTGCTCCGTCCGCCGCGGCAGCCACAGTGGACCCTTGAGCGGCGGCCGCCTCTGCCTCGGCTTCGAGGCGCTTCTTGTTTCGCTCGAGCGCCTCGCCGACCTCCTTGGGCATGTACTTCTCGTCGTGCTTGGCGAGCACCTCGGTGCCGCGCAAGAAGCACGCGCACTCCCGCGCCTTCTCGGTCACCTTCCTCCCGCCGTCGCCGCGGAGGTCGTCGGTGAAGGGCTTGAGGAGGCCCTCGACGACGACGGAGTGGCCCTCGCGGAAGAGGTCGGGCAGCGCGCCCTCGTACCGGACGAGCACGTCGGTGATGAGGTCCGTGACGACGAACTCGATCTCGGGGGAGGACGGTGAGGGGTGCGCGACGGAGCCCTCGAGGACGAGGCCGCCGAGGCGGACGCGGGACTTGGAGGGGTCGGCGGTGAACTTGGCGAGCGCGTCGGTGGGCGTGACGTAGAAGACGAGCTGGTCCTGGAACGTGGCGAGCACGGTGACCACGAACCCGGCCGTGCAGGCGAAGGCGAGCCCGTAGGACCAGAGGCGGCGCGTCTGCAGCTGCCGCGCGCGGGCGCCGATGTCCGCGGCGCGGGGGCGGGAGGAGGGCCCCGACCGCCGCGTGGCGGAGGCGAAGCTGCGGAGGAAGGGGCCGAGCGGGGTGGCGGTGGGGGTGGCGGCGGCGGCGGTCGCGCGCGGGGTGGGGATGGGTCCCGGTGTGTGGAGGAGGGTGGAGAGGAGGCGGCTGCGGAAGGGGAGGAGCCGCGAGAAGGCCATGGGATCGGGTCCCCGGTCGGGGTCTGGTGGGATCTGGAGGCTACGGACTGCGGTGCGGAAGGGCCGGAAGGGGAAAGGCGTGGTCGGCGGCGGTCGGCTGCCGTTCGGCTTGTTGCGCACGGCACGGCGCACGCCGACGTGGGCCGCGCCGGGCTGGGGACTTGGGTCTCGGTCTCGCAACCGTGTGGTCAGCGGCTCGAGCGAGCTCATTTGACACTGCAAAGAAAAATGCTCATTTTCGACATTTTTGAACAACTTTAAGCAACTTTTTTCAAAAAAGTTTTCGCCATTCCGGCGAACGACTTTAAGCTACTTTGGCAATTTTGAGCAATCTGGGAGAGACTCGAGTTCCTGTTCTTGGGACCTTCATTATTGTAACATTTCTTTGGTGTAGTTGAATTTCTCAAGCGATGAGAGGTAACATTTCTTTGGTGTAATTGAATTTCTCAAGCGACGAGAGGATGACAGTAAATTCTGTGACTGGGGAAAGATGCTCAGGTGCTTGGTTCAGAAATGATACTGACGTAAACGGTATGAAATAAAAGGGGTGATGGTCACACAAATCAATTTCCCATTTTGTTTAATTTAATTCTAGGGGAAATGAGCTCCGTAATGGCAAGGCACCTTGCCGTCACCCTCCTCCTCGCTCTCCTTCCCTCACCGCCGCGGCCATGCTGGATCGTTTCTTTGCGGCCGTGGCCACGCCAGATCACATCAGGTACGCATCCTCTCAGCCGAGCTGTGGTAACGATTAACGCAAGATTTGCCGTGGCCTAGGATCGGGACCTGATTAAGCTTAAGTGAACCGAACAAAATTTAATGTAGTCAGATTACGCTATGAACAGTTAACACCTCAAATTCCCGAACCAAACTCCAAACTCTACTTCAGGGCCTGTTTAGTTCCACCCAAAAGCCAAAAATTTTTGCGCAGTATCCATCACATCGAATCTTGCGGCACATGCATGGAGTACTAAATGTAGACAAAAAAAAACTAATTACACAGTTGGGTGAGAAATCGCGAGACAAAACTTTCAAACCTAATTAGTCCATAATTAGACACTAATTACCAAATACAAACGAAAATGCTACAGTACCCAAAACCAAAAACTTTTGCCAACGGCCCTCAGTTTGATGCAATGCACAGAGCTACATGGCACATACAGAATCAAAAAACAGTATTGAAAGTGCATTTGTCCCCTATGTGGGTTTTGGTGTATTGATGATATCTAAATTAGGGACTAATGTGATCTTAATGAGATATGTTGCAGCTATTAGTCCCATGAAAGATTCAAAGAGTTGATAAAGATGAAATGGTATCCCTCAATTCTTGAAGTTGTAAAGGCGGACGAACTCAAAACTATCTCCAAAGGGTTTAATTTTGTTTTTGAGTTTAGAATCCGCCGCACTATAAAGAGGGATGCAAGTTTAGTTGGTCTGAGGAAAATAGAGTGCTCAAGCATTTAAATAAAATCAAAAAAGAGTCACTCTAGCACTTCACGCGCACTTAGAATAATTTTCTGTGTCTTTCAGTGTCGGAAGTCCCGATGTAAGTTGGAACTTCCGACAGTCGGAAGTCCCGACCTAAGCCAGTAGTCCCAGCACCTGTGCTTCTAACTGCTCGCTGTCTGTGCTCGTCGAAAGTCCCGACGTTCGTCGGGAGTTCCGACACTGACCTGACCCAAGCCGGGAGTCCCGGCTTCAGCGGTGCTGGCTGTTTGTTTAACTGGGCACGTCGGAAGTCCCGACGACCGTCGGGAGTTCCGACCGTCGGAAGTCCAAACGTTTGCCGGGAGTTCCAACACTGACTTTCACCCGTAGACTTTTGACCCATTGTAAACAGTATTTTATGTTGATGTCGGAAGTCCCGGGATCTGCGTCGGATCTTCCGACGTAGATCTGAACGGTTGGATTTTCACTTGGAGTATAAATACTCCTCTCTTCACTTCTAACAGCAGCGACTCATTTCACAGCGGACTAGCTTCGAACTCAACAGCTTCCAAGCAACCAAAGCACCCCTCTCGTTCCCCCTTTGCTCGAATCTTCGATTCCCTTAGGGTTTGAGTGAAAGGAGAGTGGATTTAGTAAGAGCATCACGTTGGAAAGCTTGAGCACTTGATTTCTTCGTCAAGCCGGGTGATTTTGCGTCTATTACTCTTGGGGCTTTGCCCCTAGCCGGCTAAGCGTTGCCCTAGAGCTTCCATCTTGTGGAAGATCCTTGGGAAGTTTGTATTACCCTTCGATTTCTTAGTGGAAAGCTCAAGTGACCTTTGTGGTCGCTTTGAGAGAGGCAAGGAGGTGGAAAAGACTCCGACCTTGGTGGTCACCTCAACAACGAGGACGTAGGAGCTCCTTAGTGGGGTTGCCGAACCTCGGGATAAATCCTTGTGTCCCATGTGCTTGTTGTTGTGATTGCTAGAGATTATTTGTATATGTTTGTCTCTTTCCCTCCCAAACTTGCATTTTAGGGTTTGGACTCGATCTACGGTTTGGAGGCATTACGGCGTCAAGGAGTGACCTAACATCTTCACCAAACCACTAGGAAGTGAGGTTGTAAGTTTATTTATCCTCAAAGTTAAATTTGGCACTGCTTTTGTAGTTTACGTAGGCGTCGGAACTGTGGACGTTTGCGCCGGAACTTCTGACAACGTAGGAAGTTCCGACCCAAACATCGGGACTTCCGACTGTGACTGACAGAATTGAACTTAGCATTTACAGTAAATTTGTAGATACGTGTATTCACCCCCCTCTAGGCATTGTTAGATCCTTTCAATTGGTATCAGAGATAGGTCTTCTCTTTGCGTTTCACCACGTGAGAAGAAACAATGTCGAAGTCCGAAAAGATGCAAGCCGTTGCCACCGAGATGGCCAAGAAAATAGCTGAAGAGTTAATGAGTGCTCAAGCCAAGCTCTTTCAAGATGAAATGAAAAAGATGCAAGACGAGATGAGCAAGTTGAAGGAAGAATTGAGCAAGAAGGTTGATGATGCAATAAGTGGCAAGAATGATACTAGTGACAAGAATGAAGCAAACAAAGATGCCGCTAGTGATATTGGAGCCGGTGAGCATGCTCATGGAAAAGGAATATATTCACACATGAGTTTTGACTATGGATAAATCATGAAAAGTTCAACACTACATACTCCATCCGTCAATATTGGCAAGCCACCTCACTTTGATAGAACAAGATACACCGATTGGTCTTACAAGATGAAGATGCATCTCATAGCCGCAAGACTTTGTGAAGCTGTGGATGTTGGTGTGATGATTCCTACCGATGAAGATAGAGAGATAACTCCAGAAGAAGTGCATAACCTCCATCAAAATGCACAAGCCGTAGCATTGCTTGTGTCAAGTCTAGCTCCGGATGAGTTTAGAAAAGTGAATGGAATGGAAAGTGCAAAGCAAATTTGGGATACTTTGAAAGTATCATTTGAAGGAGATAAGAGTGTGAGGAAAGGCAACATTGAGTTACTTCATGGTGAATTAGAAAGATTTGTATTCTTGCAAAATGAAACAACACAATCCATGTTTGATAGGCTCATGGCATTGGTAAACCGCATAAGAGCCCTTGGAAGTATCGAATGGGATGACAACAAGGTTGCTAGAAAGATGTTGAGAACCTATAGAGCCAAGAATAACATGCTAGCGTCCGTGATCATGGAAAGGCCCGGTTATGATGAGATGACACCTCAAGAAGTTCTTTCAAAGCTCAAACATCATGAGTGTCTAGATAAAGATGCAATCAATGCTCACAATCAAAATCCTAATGCAATGGGATTCAACAAGAGTGCAGCCCTTAAAGCAACTCAACAACATGAAGGTCAAAGTTCAAGTCAAGAAAATAAGAAGAAAGTGAAGGATGATTCCTCAAGTGGAGAAGAAGATTCCGATGCGGAGGTTGCCTTTGTGATTAGAAATCTTAGAAAGTTTATGAAGAAGAAAAGCAACCGCAAGACCTATGGTGATGGTAAGAGAAGGTTCAAAAAGAGGTTTTGCTATGGATGTGGTCAAATCGGTCACTTCATAGCCGATTGTCCTAATAAGAAAAAGAAGCACAAGTATGACAAGGATGAAGACAAGAAGAACAAAGGCAAGAAGAGAGGTGAAGCTCATCTTGGGAAAGAATGGGAGTCAAGTGATAGTAACTCAAGTGATGATGAGAAAAAGAAGAAGGGAGCCGCAAACATCGCCATCCACCACTCTTCTTCACCGACCATGATCTTCCCCGACTCAACTTCACCGCCAAGACTCTTCTCCAACATATCTTCATCACCGAGGCTCTTCTCCAACCTCACCGACAACGACTACTACACCCCAACTTGTCTCGTGGCAAAAGGGAAAAAGGTACATACTACACTCGTTTCATCTAGTGATGAGGATGATAGTTGCGATGACAACATAGAAGAAATTGAAGCAACCATGATTAAGAAATTTGGTAAAAAGCCCTTCACTAAAATAAAAATGCTAATGAAGAAATTAGAGAAGAGGGATAGATGCTTAGAGTTGCAAGGAGATATAATTACCCAAGAGAAAGAGAAAAACCTTGCACTTGAAACATCTATCGCCGAGGAAAAGATGAAGGTTGAGAAGTTAACCGTTGAATTGTCTTTAGCCAATGACTCAATTAGGAAATTGACTAAGGAACATTCCTCGGTTAATGATCAAATGGCTAGCCTTAAAAATGAAAAGAGTATAGCTCAAGAAAGCCTCACATGCTTGGAAGAAAAATATCAAAATCTTGAGCTAAACTATAGTATCCTTTGGGCTAGCACTTCAACTTCTCCTAAGGCAACCGAAGACTCTAATGTCTCCACTAGTGATGGTTGTAAAAGATGCTATAAAATTGATGTGAATGCATATACAACTAACCTCGTTGAGTTAGAGAAGAAAGACAAGGAAATTCGTAGGTTGAAGATAATATTGAAGAATGGGTGCAAGTGTCAAGAGCAATCAAACAAGACTATATACAAGTCATCGAGGCACCCATCAATCAAGGAAGGCATTGGCTACAATAGGTATGATGGAAAGGCAAATGGAAGGAACATGATCAATGGTGTGCCTTGTGTGAAGTTCAACAAGGGCGTTGCTCTTGATGAGCTAATATGCAAGGCCAAGAACAAGGTCTACATTCCAAAGATCCAACTTACAAATACCAAGACAATAAAGACTAAGCAATCCAATGTCCCCAAGCCACAAGCACCACTTCCGCGGTGCTATGCTAGTGACTATATGTGTTGTTGGGGCAAGGATGGCAAGATTGTGGTTAAGTATGTTGGTGCCCAAAAGAGAAAGGAAATTATGAGGAGTGTTTGGGTGCCTAAGTTTTATGTGACTAACCCCCTAGGACCCAAATCTTTTTGGGTACCTAAAACGAAAGCTTAATTTATCTTTGTAGGAATATTCCTCCGGTGGAACAAGTTGGGTGTTGGATAGTGGATGCACCAATCATATGACCGGAGAGAAAGACATGTTCACATCATTTCAACCAAGTCATGATCAAAGTGGAAACATTGTGTTTGGTGACAATGGAAAAGGAGAAGTCCTAGGTTTGGGTAAAATTGCTATATCAAATGATAATTCTATTTCCAATGTTTTACTTGTGAATTCGTTAAAATATAATTTGTTGTCCGTTTCACAACTTTGTGAGATGGGTTACAATTGTCTTTTTACGGATAAGGGTGTGGAAGTTTATAGAAGGGAGGATTCCTCTATTGCATTTATGGGTCATTTAAAAGGGAAACTCTATCTAGTTGATTTCATATCAAATTGAGTAAATCCCGAGATTTGTCTAATGGCAAAATCTAGCATGGGTTGGTTATGGCATCGCCGACTTGCCTATGTTGGGATGAGGAACTTGGACAAACTTTAAAAGGGCGAACACATTCTTAGACTAACAAATGTTTCTTTTGAGAAAGATAGTATTTGTAGCGCATGCCAAGCGGAAAAACAAGTTGGAGCTAAATATCCTGTCAAGAATGTTGTGACAACCGAAAGGCCATTGGAGTTGCTTCACATGGACATATTTGGACCCATCGCTTATATAAGCATTGGTGGTAACAAATATGGTTTTGTAATTGTTGATGATTATTCTCGTTTCACTTGGGTATTCTTTTTGCGTGAAAAGAGTGAAGTGCAAGGTATCTCCAAGAAGTTTGCGAAAAGAGCCTAAAATGAGTTTGATGTCAAAATCAAAGGAGTTAGAAGTGACAATAGGACGGAGTTCAAGAACACCAACATTGAAGAGTTTCTTGATGAAGAAGGAATCAAGCATGAGTTTTTGGTTCCATACACTCCACGACAAAATAGTGTTGTGGAGAGGAAGAACCGAACGCTCATAGAAGCCGCAAGAGCAATGTTGGATGAGTACAAGACTCCAACCAACTATTGGGCGAAAGCGGTTAATACGGCATGTCATGCTATCAACCGCTTATATCTTCACAAGATAAGAGAAAAGACCGCCTACGAACTTCTAACCGGTAAAAAGCCTAAGGTGCACTACTTTAGAGTTTTTGGATCCAAGTGTTTCATACTTAATAAGAAATCCAAAAGTTCTAAGTTTGCACCAAAGGTTAATGAAGGTTTCATGCTTGGTTATGATACTAACGAACATGGATATCGTGTTTTCAATAAAACCATCGGTTTGATTGAAATCGCGGTAGACGTGACTTTTGATGAAACCGACGGCTCTCAAAAAAAGCAAGTCAATGTTGAGAATGTAGGTAATGAGGAAGCCCCACATGAAGCAATCAAGAAGCTTACTATTGGTGAAGTAAAGCCCGTTGAAGACGAAGATGAAGACCATGTTGTGCATGATGATCTTGATCCAACCATTCATCATGTTTCATCAAATGAACAGGTGAAGCTTCCGCAACAAGAGATAGTCAAGATGGGAGATCAAAAGAAGCACAAGGTCATTCTCATGAAGATGGTGTCAACAATGGTGAAAGTAGTGAGGTCATCCCTCCACAAGCTCATGATTATGATCTTCCAATCGATCATGACTATGATGATGATGATGATGATAGCCCTATCCAAAGATCAACTCAAGTGTCGCATCCTAGAGTGCATCAATCCATTCAACGGGATCATCCCGTTGATAATATATTGGGGAGCATTCGACGAGGGGTAACTACACGTTCCCGTTTAGCAATTTTTTGTGAATATTACTCGTTTGTTTCTCCTTTGGAACCTCGTAGGGTGGAAGAGGCACTTGATGATCCGGATTGGGTGATAGCCATGCAAGAGGAGTTGAATAACTTCACTCAGAATGAAGTCTGGTCCTTGGTGGAAAGACCCAAGCAAAATGTGATTGGAACCAAGTGGGTTTTCCGCAACAAGCAAGATGAGCATAGAGTGGTAACAAGGAACAAGGCAAGGTTGGTGGCTCAAGGATTCACTCAAATTGAAGGCTTGGATTTTGGGGAGACCTATGCACCGGTGGCTAGGCTAGAATCAATTCATATTCTACTTGCCTATGCCGCCCATCATGATTTCAAGTTATATCAAATGGACATGAAGAGTGCATTTCTCAATGGCCCCCTATCCGAGTTGGTGTATGTAGAGCAACCATCGGGCTTTGAAGACCCCAAGTATCTAAACCACGTCTACAAGCTCGACAAGGCGCTCTATGGGCTCAAACAAGCCCCTAGAGCTTGGTATGATTGTTTAAAGGATTTCCTACTCAAACAAGGTTTTGAGATAGGAAAGGTCGATGCTACTTTGTTTACTCGCAAAGTCAATAATGATATCTTTGTTTGCCAAATATATATCGATGACATAATATTTGGTAGTACTAATGTGGCTTTTTGTGAGGAATTTGGTAGGATTATGACAAACAGGTTCGAGATGTCCATGATGGGAGAGTTGAAGTTCTTTCTTGGATTTCAAATCAAGCAACTCAAGGATGGCACGTTCATATGTCAAACCAAGTAAACAAATGACATGTTAAATAAGTTTAACTTGGACAAGGCCAAGCCCATCAGGACACCCATGCCAACCAATGGACATCTTGATCTTGATCAAGGAGGAAAGGACGTCGATCAAAAGGTATATCGCTCCATGATTGGATCACTCCTTTACCTCTGTGCATCTAGGCCCGATATTATGCTTAGTGTGTGCATGTGTGCAAGATTTCAAGCTAATCCGAAAGAATGTCATTTGATGGCCGTTAAGAGAATTTTTTGGTATTTAGTGCACACTCCTAATCTTGGCTTGTGGTATCCTAAGGGCTCCACTTTTGAGTTACTTGGCTATTCCGATTCGGATTATGCCGGTTGCAAAGTAACCCGAAAGAGTACTACCGGAACTTGCCAATTTATTGGTCATTCCTTGGTGTCTTGGAGCTCTAAGAAGCAAAATTCCGTTGCTTTGTCCACCGCCGAAGCCGAGTATGTAGCGGTCGGCGCTTGTTGTGCCCAACTACTTTGGATGAAGCAAACACTAAAGGACTTTGGATGTGAGTTAACCAAGATTCCACTTTTGTGTGACAACGAGAGTGCCATTAAGTTGGCAAACAACTCCGTAAACCACTCTCGAACAAAGCACATAGACATCCGGCATCATTTTTTGAGAGATCACGAAGCCAAAGGAGATATCGCCCTTCATCATGTGAGCACCGAAAAACAATTAGCCGATATCTTCACAAAGCCCCTAGATGAGTCAAGATTTTGTGCTTTGAGGAGTGAACTAAATATCATTGATTCTCGTAACGTGGCTTGATCCCTTGCACACACACTTTGTTTGATCTAGTTAGGAGAAAAGAATTAAGAAAACATTGTGTGCCATTTTCAAAATCTATTTTGTAAGTTTCATAAGTGACTATTGCTTTGTGATGGTTGAATGAAATCTAGTCACTTATGAAAATGTTAGTGTCCATCATATTTTTGCCCCACATGGTGAGGTGAGTGCAGGTTAAGGTGTTTTTCTGTTTCCCTACGTCGGAAGTCTCGACGTACGCCGGAAGTCCCGACGGCCGGAAGTCCTGGCTCTCGCCAGAACTACCGACCGCCGGAAGTCCCGACGTAAGCCGAGAGTTCCGACGCAGATCTATTTTTTTCACCGCGCCTGTTGGTTGCCCGTTTTCTTTTTACCCGGCCCGGTCGGTTATCTCTCTCCCGTCGCCCTCATTTCATCTCCTCGCGCCGCCCTCGATCCTCCTCGCCGCCATCTCCTTCTCGCCGCCCTCGCTCCTCGTCGCTCGCTCCTCCTCGCCGCCCGCTCCTCCTCACCGCCATCGCCCTACCCCGCTCCCCTTCCCCCCCCTCGCGGTAGTTCTGACCGCCTTACTCCCTTACTCCGCCTGTGCCCTAGTGGTTTCTCGGATCGGTGGTGGTTCTTCCCTTGGTGTGGTGGAGATCCCGCCTCGTGGTGGAGATTGTGCCCATGGATTTGTTCGCCGTCGCTCGCGCGTTGCGTTTTTTCTCCATCTCTTTCCTCGATTCAAGGTACTACCATGGTGTCCTAACCCTAACTTCAATGTACCTTGTGTTTTGCTTCCATTCTTCTTCTCTCTCTACTCCTCTATCTCCCTTGTTTGGATGTGTGTCCTGATTTGAAGCCCCATGAATGGGATGGTCACCGTGTGCGCCGGAAGTCCCGGTGACCGTCGGGAGTTCCGACCGAGGAAGTCCCGGACGTTCACGGAACTCCATTACCGCGGAAGTCCCGACTTTGGCCGGGACTACCGACCCTATGGTGACCACTCCATTCTCTGTTTCTTCACTTCTCGATGTTCGTTCACCTCTCCTTGATTCATTTCTTAGTTCCATTTTATGTTCTCTGCAGATCATGGATGGTGGTAGCAGGTCCCTCGCGCCATCGGGAAAAGCTGCCCAAGAAGACTCAAGATCGTGCCCTTTGTTAAAGCCGCCTGGCCGCACCAAGGAGTCTTACTCGCGTGGTGGTCTTTGGTGCTTCCGTGGCCGTATTGTGGCGACCAGGGGTCATCACCTGCTGCCCTCCTCCCGCTCCCGCGCCTGTTGGGAAATTTGAGCCGATGGTTGATGAAGCAGAGGAAGCGCTGGACCGTGCCGGACGCACCCTTGCTGTTCCACCGCTTCGCACCCCGACTCAAGGTCCGCCGGGGACATTTCAGCTTGTTCCATTCACCGGTGTGTCGCCGGTCATGAGGGAGCCCTCCATGGCTCTAAATCCGGCTGGTGGATGGACTCCTCCCCTTCCAGTGAATTATCGTCACCGAGTCAAGGACATCCGGTACAACAGAGGAAGGAACCTATATGCAGAGGATGAGAAAGATCTCCGCTTTGAGTATCGTTTCTGGCACCCCTTCCATTATGATTTCTATGATTCCATTCTTTATCGGAAGTTTTTGACGAAGAAGGAGCCACCGGTCCTTCAGATGAAGTGCATTGATGCATATTCTCTTGGCAAGTACAAGGAACCCGAGCTGGAGCAGATGGTTCGGGATATACAATCAATGGGGCTGTCCTACCTGCTACAGTTTCGGAAGAATTGGAACAACGAGCTGATTTGTCAGTTTTATGCTTCCTATCATCATAAGAGAGACCAAACCGGTGCTGTGGACTTTATTCACTGGACCACTGAAGGCAAGCACTATAAGGTGGACTTCGTCAATTTCTCTCGCCTTCTTGGTTTGGGTCACAGCGACCGAAATGCAAATGAGTTGACTGAGTATGAGGATCTTGCTTTGAAGGAATATCAACACATGTATCTTGAGGGTCACAGAGCTGATGGACAGACCACATTTCTGAAGCCTTATTATTATGTTCTGAACAACATCCTGAGACAGATACTGTATCCGAAGGTAGGTGACTCCACCTTCCTTCGTGATGATTCACAGAAGGTGCTTCAGAGATTTGGAGATGAGTTTGAGAAGTTCTCCATCAGTCGCTATATATGGAATAAGATTCATGATGCTACTGAGGATCCGGTAAAGCATCTTCCCTATGCACCGTACATCATGCATATCATAGAGCATGTATCCGACATCCGTTTTCCCTATGACTCTGAGCATAAGGTCCTCAAGATATCCAACAAGACCTCCATCATTGCTGCTAGAGAACTCAAAGAACAAGCTGAGGCAGCCCAAGCTAAAGGGAAAGGTCCTTCGGGTTCTCGCTCTCACCGTGGTGCTGCCACTGCTGCTCGCTCATCCAGTGATGAGCCCCTCTCTTCGTCCTCCTCCGAAAAGAAGCCCAGCAAGTTTAAGTTTCTAATGACCTACATGTTTGGACAGTGTTGTGCTAGTGCTCGCGTGAGCACGACATGCAAGAGAGGCTATATCGATTGGAACAGCAAGCAGGAATTGTATCTTCTCCTCCGCCGCCATTTGTGCCTCCTCATGATCCGTTGGCTTTATATGATGAGGCTTGTGCGGTGTACGACGATGATGCTTCTTCTCACCCACATGGCAAGGGGAAAGCAACTGAAGATGATGAGGAATATCAAGAGGAAGAAGATGATGAAGACGACGACGATGGTGAGGAAGGTGACCAAGGCGATGATGATGACTCCGATGATGAGTAGTTGGTTTCTCATGCGGCCTACCCCTTTTGGCACTTGTTGACAAAGGGGGAGTGTTAGGCTTTGATTTATTGTAATAAGTTAGTTGGTCTTTTTGTTTTGAAACTTTAAATCCTTTAGCGTGTATGAACTATGTCGTGTGGTGGCAACCGTGTGATGGACAACTATCTATTTATGTGTGTGATGGATGATTGTAGGATAAGCTTTGTTTTAATCTATCTTATTTGATTGTGCTTATCTCTACTTGTCATGATGAATGTTTTTGTATGGCCATGTGTTACTTAAAGTTTCTACATTGAAATCTTGGCCATCATTTTTTTCTCTTGTTGTGTGAAATAACATGTCATATTGCATCTCTTTTCACCGATACTTATTTGTTCACACATACTTGTTGCACCCCACGGATTGCAAAATTTAGGGGGTGCTTTTGTCTTGGTGTATGCAAATCATGTATACATGATTCCAATTGAAATTCGAATTCATGCATACATCAAGGGGGAGCTCTCCATAAATTTTGGGGTTCAAAAGTTTTAAAATCTTTCATTCTTATAAAAGCCTAAGTTGGTTGTCATCAATTACCAAAAAGGGGGAGATTGAAAGTGCATTTGTCCTCTATGTGGGTTTTGGTGTATTGATGACATCCAAATTAGGGACTAATGTGATCTTAATGAGATATGTTGCAGCTATTAGTCCCATGAAAGATTCAAAGAGTTGATAAAGATGAAATGGTATCCCTCAATTCTTGAAGTTGTAAAGGCGGACGAACTCAAAACTATCTCCAAAGGGTTTAATTTTGTTTTTGAGTTTAGGATCCGCCGCACTATAAAGAGGGATGCAACTTTAGTTGGTCTGAGGAAGATAGAGTGCTCAAGCATTTAAATAAAATCAAAAGAGAGTCACTCTAGCACTTCACGCGCACTTAGAATAATTTTCTGTGTCTTTCAGTGTCGGAAGTCCCGACGTAAGCCAGGAGTCCCGGCACCTGTGCTTCTGATTGCTCGCTGTCTGTGCTCGTCGGAAGTCCTGACGTTCGCCGAGAGTTCCGACACTGACTTGACCCAAGCCGGGAGTCCCGGCTTCAGCGGTGCTGGCTGTTTGTTTAACTGGGCACGTCGGAAGTCCCGACGACCGTCGGGAGTTCCGACCGTCGGAAGTCCCGACGTTTGCCGGGAGTTCCGACACTGACTTTCACCCGTGGACTTCTGACCCGTTGTAAACAGTATTTTATGTTGATGTCGGAAGTCCCGGGATCTGCGTCGGATCTTCCGACGTAGATCTGAACGGTTGGATTTTCACTTGGAGTATAAATACTCCTCTCTTCACTTCTAACAGCAGCGACTCATTTCACGGCGGACTAGCTTCGAACTCAACAGCTCCCAAGCAACCAAAGCACCCCTCTCCTTCCCCCTTTGCTCGAATCTTCGATTCCCTTAGGGTTTGAGTGAAAGGAGAGTGGATTTAGTAAGAGCATCACGTTGGAAAGCTTGAGCACTTGATTTCTTCGTCAAGCCGGGTGATTTTGCGTCTATTACTCTTGGGGCTTTGGCCCTAGCCGGCTAGGCGTTGCCCTAGAGCTTCCATCTTGTGGAAGATCCTTGGGAAGTTTGTATTACCCTTCGATTTCTTAGTGGAAAGCTCAAGTGACCTTTGTGGTCGCTTTGAGAGAGGCAAGGAGGTGGAAAAGACTCCGACCTTGGTGGTCACCTCAACAACGAGGACGTAGGAGCTCCTTAGTGGGGTTGCCGAACCTCGGGATAAATCCTTGTGTTCCGTGTGCTTGTTGTTGTAATTGTTAGAGATTATTTATATATGTTTGTCTCTTTCCCTCCCAAACTTGCATTTTAGGGTTTGGACTCGATCTACGGTTTAGAGGCATTACGGCGTCAAGGAGTGACCTAACATCTTCACCAAACCACTAGGAAGTGAGGTTGTAAGTTTATTTATCCGCAAAGTTAAATTTAGCACTGCTTTTGTAGTTCACATAGGCGTCGGAACTGCGGACGTTTGCGCCGGAACTTCTGACAACGTCAGAAGTTCCGACCCAAATGTCGGGACTTCCGACTGTGACCGACAGAATTAAACTTAGCATTTGCAGTAAATTTTTAGATACGTCTATTCACCCCCCTCTAGGCATTGTTAGATCCTTTAAGTATCCACAATCCAGCCGATCTGAAATACACTATGTCTGACAGTGTGGTTCGGTGGTACTAGTTATGCATGTAGTTCCCACAAAAATGGAGTTGCCAACCCAATAATCTGTCGTGTGTTATCATTTTAATGAGTTTAATGAGGTGATGTAAGCGACAACAGGAACGGAGACCATTGCCATGTTCGCTTGGCTGATAAACCATGACTAAAAATAATGTTTACTAATTTATTGTGAAAGAAAAATACTGTTTATTAACTTAAAAAAATACGACTTATAAGCAGAGCTAACAGGACGCATGCCGATCGTTGATTGTTGAAGGCCCGGGAGATAACTCATGTGCTTAACAACACGTCCTTTTTTAAGGTGCGTCGGTGCAGCGGCAGACAGGCTGCCCTGAACCCTCCCATCCGTCAAACCCAAGCTCCAGTACCATGATATTTTTTATAGATAGTCTGAGAACATTCGAGCACAAGTTGGACCTCGCACCTGGAGCGCAATGACACAAGCGTTAGCAAGGGGGAAATGCATCCATTTTTTAACTTTTTTGCATATATTCCCTACATAGAGATAACATGAAAGGAAAAAACCAGAGAGATTTGGGTATAACATGGAAACAAAGAAAAAAAAATAGAGAAAATGGGATTTGGTGCATTGCTGTTCATGCCATCACATAATAGCGGTACTGCTGCATAGCTTCTTTTTTTATTAACTAGGCATCAAGTTTATACAATCAGCATTGATCAGGGTGCTGCATAGCTAACACAATCTGGGATAATAACAACGCAAATGAGATATGAGTATATGACCATCACTATTCACTACTAGAAGAATAAATTTGTACAAGGTCTGTGTTCCAGAAGACAATATTAAAGGTGGAAGCAAAGCTAAAATTAGATTGAGACATTGAGTTGAGCAGGCTGTTCAAATGGTCAACCCTGTTCGCTTCGCTAAAAAGACAAGCTGAAAAGTACTGTTCGCTGATTGGTTGTGAGAGAAAAACATTGTTCCTTCGCTGAAAAAGTACGGCTCATAAGACAAGCGAACAGGGCTTAATGGTTAGCAAAGCCATGGATACAATAATCAGCAACTGCAGCCTGCAGGGCAAGTGAAACATCAGAGGCCTACTATTTAATATGAAAATAAAAGTAGCATTACAGCTTGTCTATCTTAACACACAAACACAAACTCACCTGCCATTTCACACGCATTTCTTAACAAGCAAAGTTTTTTTTTAAAAAAAAAAATTCCAGGGTATGCAACCTCAGTCCATTTGCATTGTAAAACAAGACAGAGTTTTACACAGACCTTGGAATGTCACATGTTAATAGCTATATGAATATTAACTGTAATTTCTTGTGTGGCTTGTCCCCCCAAAAAAAAAAAAAAAAAAAAAACTCCTTATGTGCTTTTCCCCAAGGGAAAAGAGTTACTAGGCCATTTGGTACAACCAATCCTAGTGGAAAAAGAAAAGAAATACCTCCAGCTATCAAAATTTTAGAAAAATATATTTTTGTTTGTTTCTCATATCAAAGATCCTGGATCCTAATCCAATTTAATAACGAAAAACCCTTGGTAAAATGTATCCTAATTCCTAGCTGGGCATAACCTAAACCTTTTTATCCCAAACCAAATCTGACACAAACATGAAAACCTGTTAACAGGAAATAAAGCAGGACATCTGAAGGTCTACTGTGCAGTATGATCACACTAACAAAATTACAAGGGTAATGAAGTTAATTTAGTCAGAGCATGAAATATATGGAGAACAAGCATGAGAACAAATTGGCACGAAAGCTCTTGTTGGCTTAAGTATTCTGTAGTCTGGTGAATATCTCAACATAAGGTCAATTGGGGTATGGATAATTATAAGTTTTCCCAGAAGATCCGCAACACCATTGTGGCTCATACTGTCATAAGTGGCTGAGACCAAAACCTTTTTATCCCAAGCTGAATCCGACTCAAACATGAAAACTTGTTAGAGTTGCCCGATTTTGGACAACCAAAATCACTGTGCCAGCACTGTAGCATATTGTAGCGTTTCGTTTGTATTTGTGAATTATTGTCCAATCGTTGACTAATTAGGCTCAAAACGTTCGTCTCGCAAAGTACGACCAAACTGTGCAATTAGTTTTTGATTTCGTCAACATTTAGTACTCCATGCATATACCGCAAGTTTGATGTGACGGGGAATCTTCTTTTTGCATAGTGCCAAAGTTTGGATTTTGGTGGGAACTAAATGCCCCCTTAACGGTGGAAAAAAAGTGTACATCTGAAGGTGCAGGCCAGTATGTTCACACTAACAAAATTAAGGGTAAATCAGTTCAATCAAAGGAAGATATATGAAGAACAAGGCCTGAGAACAAATTGCCCCCACAAAAGTTCTTGTTGGTTTAGCTACTATTTAGTCCGGTGAACATGTCAACATAAGGTTTCGCACTTGCAAATTATTGGTTTTCCCATAAGGTCCACGGTATCACTGTGGTTCATCAATCATCACACAATAATATTTCATAATTGGCTGAGCGCCTGAGAACTGTGCAAAAGTGAATCGATCCAACCTAGGTGCGGTGAGCATCTTAAGCCGCTTTTGCCTAGGAAATCAGATTCCTAAGTACAGCGAACGGGGCAGAGTAATTGAGAGAAGCGAGGGCGGAGGATCTGGGACCTGGCTTAGCGCGCAGTGGAAAACGAGGGTGTCCTTGCCGCTGGCGGCCCGCGCCAGCTCCGGCATCCGCGCCTCGAAGCTGCCGCTGGCAAAGTGGTGCGAACCCGCGATGTGCGCCTGGTGGCTCCTCTCCTCATCCCTTCCGGTGGGAAACAAGAATCAGTCTCCAGTCTCCAAATCGGCGAGGCGTAGGACAGGATCGGACAGCCGAGGCGGCCCGGGCGAGCGTACCTGACGTCGATGATGGCGAGGCGGGGATTGCCTCGTGCCATGGACACCAGCTTCGCCGCCGAAACGTACGCCACGCTCCGCGCCATCCCGTTCCCAACCCTCACTGCTCGCCGTCGGCCAGGCAAAGAATCAGAACTCGTGGTCCTCCTTTTTCAAATCTGGTCCTCCTTTTTTCGAGTGATGAAACTCTGAATAATTGACCTGGCCCAAAGAGCGGGTAAGCGAACTGGACCAAAATTTAATTTCAGGAATTGGCAGGGGCCGCGCGAACGCGTACCCCCTCTACCACAAATTATGACGTCCACTCTCCCTCAGGAGATGGTAAGCCAACGCACCCAGAAAGTGCAATGTGGGCCATTATCCTAGGCCACGGGCTTTCATGATCGCCCGTCGACCCCGTCCAGGTAAGTATGTTGCAACGAGGGCCGGGGCGCTGGTTACGTAGCCTCCTGCCGCGTCCCACCCACCTTCAGGCGGCGAGGTGGGACTAATCGAAACGCGCCTCACCCAGTCACCCTGCCGCGCGAGCGCTGGATCTGCTGCCTGCGGGAATGGCCGAGTGGGGGAGTCGGTTCGCTATTTTGATGATGGGCTGGTTTCTGCAGCCCATGAAGAAAGCCCATTAAATTTTCCGACTCGTGCGCGCCAACCTTTTCGTTGCCCGCTCACCGACCGGCGCTTCAGAAAAAAAATTTCCCCAATTCATTCATTCACTCTGCCGCTCTCCAATCCGGTCGCGGCGAAGCTCGGCCACCCGACCCGATGCCGTCGGGGTCGGGCTCCCGGGGCAGGCGACCGCGGCCGGCCGCTGCCCCGGTTGTACAAGTGAGCTCGTCCGGCTCAGGTGAGGAAGGGAGCGACGAGGAGGAGGAGGAGGAGGAGGGGAGCGAGGGACCCGGTGAAGGTTCGAGGGGCCGGGGCGGCTCGGCCACCGAGGATAAGTCGGCGGAGAGCGAAGGCGAGGCGGAGGACCCGTGCCTTCCCAGCTGCCCCATTTGTATGGTCGCGTGGACCGCCGATGGCGCGCATCGCGTGAGGTGAGGATGAATTGTATATTTCAGTGATTTTGAGGATTTGCGGACCAGCTCCTTGTCTCGCGTGGTTCACAACTTCTAATAATTCGCTGATCTAGTACCGGTGTGGTGTGGGTTGGCTGAAACTATGAATTTCGGAATCAGCTTACTATGGTTTCTAACCAGTTCGCTGTTTATGTTTTAGATGGTGACCCTTTTGATTCATGAGCACTGTAATTGGGTGTAGTATGAGTTAATCTCTAGGAGTGCACAATTGCTATGTGTTTAGAAGTCTCTGGATCTGAATATAACTGCACTAATTCGCTGGAGATTACTTGAGCATGTCACTTTCATAAAACGCTACAAATTGTGTGCAAAGAGAAATAGCTTTAATTTTATGATTTGTACTTGTATTTTTTTTAGCCTGATTTGTACTTGTATTGCTATGCTAGAAAAGGGGTTATCGTCTAAATAGTATGCAAGCGAATGGTCCTGGTTCCATTAGTCCGCTAGCCTAGTGATTTATAGGGGATATGGGCATGAAGCATGTGAAGGGCCACGGATTTTATTATTATTTTCTTATCATTAGGGCACCTAGAAAATTGCTAGTGATGCAAAGACAACTTATCTTTCATTCATTCGTTAGGATTTTGCTGATTTGTTGGCCTATATACCTGCTTATATTCATATCATTCTGAGTGGAGGATCTTAAATTGCTAACTGTGTGATATTCCACGTCTAGTTGCATCCCTTGTGGGCATGTCTATGGCAGACATTGCTTAGAGACATGGTTATTGCAGTACGGCAAGAAAAAGGCACCGGTATGCTGACTGTTGAGCTCAGAATAATAGTGTTGTTTTGGGGATCCTTCTGATTGATCAGATTCATTGTTTATACTTACTCAGTGTCCTCAGTGTGGCAAGAGATATACACAGAACAACATCATCAACCTCTATGTACCAGAGATTGCTGTTCCCAGTAATGATCTTGAAAAGGTTAGTTATGCTTCTTTGCTTTCCTTGGAGGTATTTGAGTTGTGGCCATCTAGTGATGCTTGTTTGATTTATGCAGCAAGTATTGTCCTTGAGAGAGAAAAATGAATCTCTTGAGAAGCAAGTAAGCACCCTCTTTTGTACAATCTATGTTTCCACTTTAAGCTGGCATTAGGGTCATTCTGTCCCGGAGCAATTGATACAAATTGCATATCCTATTCCCAAAGCTTATGCTTTCTTTATGTTTCCATGCAGCAAGCAAAATTACTTGAGGAGATAAAAGAGTATAAGGTACCTGCACAAATGAAATATTGTCTCAGTAACTGAATTGACCAATTTTCTAAGGAAACATGGGTGACTCCTGATGTATTTTGTTACAAATTAAATTGAGCAATACTTTCTGTGCATAAACCCTACACGCTCAGTAGAGTTTCGTGTTCAATCCTTTATGTTTCCTAATATCACCTGCAGAGGATAATTATGTTGCAACAAAATATAATATATGAATCAAGCTCAAAGAGACAGGTAAGCACTAGTATCGCTCAAATTTTAACGATTAATCATTGTAATAGAAGCTTTAATGTTAACATGTTTACAATCAACTGTGAAGAAAATGACAGAGCAGTCATCAGATGGAATACCAGGGGCAGAGCCAATTGCCTCACTTACAAAGAACATTGATCACAACAATCTGTCAAGTTTTGCTCTCCAGGTCTGTTTTCAGTGTTGTCTGATTCCCTCTTTCTAGTTCCATTTGATTATGTGGCCTAATGTAACTATAGCTGTTTAATGTTTACTATTACTTATGAAGCATGTGCCTCTTACCATGCCAACTTCAATCATACAGTCAGTGGAACAGCAGCATCACTATAGCAGTAGAGTTATGAAGGAACTTTGTCATTCACCAACTCACAATTGCAGCATGTTTTGTAGAATGAGTTTTTGGTTGATGGAGCTCGAGTCATGGGTATAGACGCATCCAGTAAGATTATATTCACTTCGGGAAGGGCACATGGAGTTGGTGCTGAACACATCCTTACAAAGGTACAAGTCTTAATAGAAGCTTTTGCTTAATGACTTCAAGTGAGTAACAGTTTTTACAGTAAACTGTTGTTGATTATTCACCTTTCGCAAATCAATTCTTAATTTCAACAGATCAGCATGTTTCGTAGACATGGAATGGAGAAGATCTACCTCCCACCTGATACTAAAGCTATTAGGGATATCTGTGTACTGCCTGGGGGTGATGCTGTTTTTGCATCACTGGGCAGGAAGTTGTCTCTTTTCAGGTCTGTAAAGAAAGTGTGCAAGTTATATTCTTCACTGGTTTCTTGGCTACATTTACTCCAATATCTGACATTTGTTCGCATGTTTTATATCCCAGCGTGGCCACCAACAATGTTGTCCTTCAATATGATCTACCGGTAATTCTTCGACCTTGCAATTTCACAAAACTTGCAGCTATTTTTATGCTCTTCATGCTACCAAAAGTATATATTGTCTTTTCTATTACTTAGAACTAGGTATGAGCAAGTTTGTTCCATTTCTATTTGTTCTCTTGTAGTAGCTCCAGCTCTTGGATATTGAAAAAAACTATCACTATACATTCACTACATTATGTATTTTAATTTTAAGAAGATCAACAAGTGCTTGGTAATCAGAGCACTTGTTTTTTGACAGACATGTATACTTTTTTCTTAAATTGATTTTAAGGTACTGAATAGTTAAGAGCTGCTTAAGTAGGAGTAAGTGAACCAGTAAAAATGTGAAATTGTTTATGCTGACCTGCTAATCTTCTGTATTGTGACGTCTTGCAGGCTCCTGGTTGGTCCTGTTCAGGGGATTATACTACTTCAACTCATATTTATGCTGGATTACAGGTTTATTTTTTGGAATGCCTTGTGATTCTTCTAAGCTTTTGGCGCTCTTTGGAGGGTTCAATGGATATTCTTTTTTTTTATTTTTTTCAGAATGGCATGATATTGGTCTTTGATATTCGTCAAACTTCAGCACCTTTGTACTCTAGCATGGGTCTATCGACACACCCAGTTCATACAATACACTGTGCTGTAGATGACAGTGGTTCCAGAAAGCTTTTTTCTGCTTCTTCTATAGGACCCTGCGTTTGGGATGTCAGCGAAAACAGGTATGCTGTAGTCTGAAAAGTTTTTACCCAATTCGTCAGTTCCTATTGATGTGCTTCTCATGGTCTTTGAAATTAGGATTTGGTTATTTGTAGTTCCCATGAGTTTGGGCTCTTTTTTCAGGCCAAGCTTGGTAAGCGGGATGGAAAACCAAGGAGTCTGCATATCTCTTGCGTGCACCTCTCCATCAAGTGATCTCCTGGTGGCTTCGTATCGCCCGAAAGTTGAGCTGCCAGATGATAGTGCCACACCTCAAGCGGCTACACAATCACCGGCACTCACTGGTTCAGGAAAGCTAGGATGCCACACACTCCTCAGGAGGACCACCACCACATCCTTTGCCAAGGACCATATCTGCAGTGGTAGCGTAAGTGAGTTGCGAATGTCGAAGTCTGCAATCATTCCCTGCGGAGGCAATCAGCATCTGTTTGCCTATGGTGATGAATCGCTGTACAGAGTCCGGACTTGGCGGCTGCCTTCGTTTCAGAGGTACACCGATCTCAAGCCCCACAGGCAACCAGTCCTTGATCTAAGGTTTGCTGAAAGTTCAACTGGGGAGAGATACCTTGGTTGCTTAAGCGCCGAAAAGCTACAGGTTTTCACAGTTAGGTAGCTTAACAGAGACAATCATTGACTTCATTCTTTAGCTTTGTTTATGGTAAGCTGTGCATGCTAACAGTTGGTTCTTCACTAGCTTTGCTGTACAAGTACAGACCACTCTTGCTCCGTACAGTGTTTACTAAAGACAGCGTGTAAAACCATGCTGTACATTTCAGATAACCTGTTGTAAGTGTAAGAGGCTCCAGTATACAATACACTGGTGAGTGAAGGATTGCATATGCTGTTAGAGTTGTACTGATGCCTTATCGCATTGTGTCATAAATCAAGGAAACAAATGGGTAGCAATCTGTCACACCTTTGATGCTTCCTGCTATGCTCACTCGCTGATATTTTCAGTTTGTAATCATCATTGTACTTCACTATAAAACGTAACATCAGGCATTCACTTGTTCTTTCTATACCTTGGTATTCATTCACTTTTTCTTTCTATACCTTGGTGATCTTTCGACGGAATTATAATTTCATTTTTCATAACATAACTTGATAATGATAATTCTATCAGATTGGATCGTTTTTCTTCTTCCAAGTTATATTCAAATGTGCGTTTGGATTGCGAGTTGCTCACAGTTGCATAACGCTGTGCTGTGCGACCCTAACAGCTCGTCACTGTAGGTGTAGCAGTGTTGCAGCGTTTCAGCACTCGGGGTAGAGCGAGTGGTCCCTGGACGCGTCGAGGCAGTAGTAATACACCATGGAGTTCCGCTGCGCCCACCGCATGGCGGCCTCCTGCTGCGCGCTGAGCGTCGCCGTCCCCGACGACGGCGACGCCGGCACTGGTTGGCAGCCAGTGGACGCGTCAGCGGCGCACCCGCCGATCTTGAGGCCGGCGAACCGCGACACGAACGGCTGGTACCGGTAGTCAGCGCGGTAGCGGCCGCCGTCGGTGGCCCAGTCGGAGGCGTCCCAGATGGAGCCGTACGCCCACATCTCCCGGTCAGGGAACGTGGCCTCCGTCTTCCTCTCGTACTGCCTGATCGGCACGTCGTCCACCAGGAACCTGCGTGCAGACGCAGCTCGTGTCATGTGACTGGCCGGGCAGGCAGCTAGTAACAAAACCCTGCACGCAGGGGAGACGTACGGAGACTCACAGGATCTGGTCGGGGTTCCAGATGATGGCGTAGTGGTGGAAGTCGGCGGTGGGGTCGAACCAGAGGTGGAACCTCATTTCCCGGCCGACGATGGTGCCGTCGCCGCTGCCGCGCACGTACACGTTGGTCTGCAGCGTGTACGGCTCCCCCGGCACCGTCCCCAGCAGCTCCATGTCGATCTCGTCGTGGTGCCCTGGGTACTCCTCGCTGTTCGACAGCTGCAGCAGCCATGCATTGCATCAGCACCAGCAGAGCATCTGTTGCATGCATTTCTTATAGAGATCTAACAATACCACCCATCCATCACTCTCACTCACGTAGAAGGCGGTGTTGACGCCGGCGGTATACCCCGTCTGCACCCTGACGGACGCGCCGAAGTAGCCGTTCCGGTACGCCCGCGCGGACTTGAACCCGCTGCCCGAGCTGCTGTCCATCCAGAGCGTCAGGGACTTGCCATCCGGCGACAGCGTCTGGTGCTGCGAGCCCCACAGCGTGCGGTACGCCTCGGAGAAGCCCAGCGGCCTGAACATGCTGCTGGGGTAGTAGCCCGGCGACGGAGGCTGCTGCTGCTGGGCTCTGCAGGGCTGCAGCTGCACCGCGAGCAGAGCAAGCGTGCATGCTAGCAGAAGAGCAGCTGCTTGCTGTTGCTGCACCGGAAGATCACAAGGCCTTGCCATCTGGGAGATGACTTGGTGATCGTGGTGAATGTGTCCAGTGAGTGAGTGATCTAGTGTGGTGCGTGTGATGAGTTGCTAATTTTCAGTTCTGCAAGAGGTTTTATAGGTGAGAACTGAGAATGAGATCAGGCCTGTTGTAAGGTGTTGGTCCTACAGAGTAGGAATGGGTTGATGGGAATTGATTTTTAAGCAGAGAAGAGTAGGGACAAACTTTGGAGGTTTGGGGCCCAGGATGAACAAGTGAGGCGTACTAAGAGTGGACATGATTTTGGCTCCAAAAGTAAATGCAAAGAGATGTGGATACTGTCGACAGATACAGACGTGCGTTGTACACTGTTTAGTCCGGTGTTGAAATCCAAGCATGCAACAGTAAAATTTGCTGCCAAATCCGACATGTTTCTTGCTTTTATTCTTCCAATGGTGGCCAAGTATTCCACCACACTTTCGGTTTACTACCCACAAACAGCAAAGAATAAACCAAATTAATTTTACCGCTCCTTCCCTATGATCCAAGTAAAAATAGGTTCTTTCCTGCAATACCATACTCAGGCATAGCATTTCGGCACACCAATTGGACAAAAGTCCTTTTTGTGGTAGCTCGCATCTTGGATCATTTTGCTAATCACCAATAATCTCAGCAGTAGCACTGCGAAATTTCAGAGATGTGATTTGCACAAACGAAATCTTCGCTGGTGCATCATTTGGACTGATGCCGAGATAGATTGTGCCGAAAGCGGCTGAGCTTAAAGACGAGGACAAACTCCCTTGAAGCTAAACTGTTGACGAAGCATGCATCTGCATGGTTGCTCCTTGGCACCTTCCTCATCGTCACAGGCAGCACAGGAGCATCAATCATTAGATTCAGAGCTCCATCACAAGCACCGGTTTCGGATACTGTGACGCACTGCACATAAACTGAAATCTGAACTACTATAAATAAAGGCGAATGATTAGCTTCCGTTTCTCAGCACGTTCGCTTGTTGGTTTCAGCCAGAGCCAGCCAACAGTGTTTTCCTCTCACAACAAACCAGCACCAGCCGGACTTATCAGCCCAGAAACCAACCAGCGAACATGCCGTCTATCTGTTAAGCTCTATGAATGGCATGAAACCCCCAGATGCAATGCAAGTGGTGATTAGTTTGGCCTTCAAAGTTGGATCAATTGCACTACAAATCACAATTTACTCTGCAAGCGGCATTGCTTAAGCAAGACACCAACTGATAAAGTAAACATTGTGCTTTTTGGTATTTTTTAGGTTTATTACTATTAGTTGTCAAACTTGGTCTCTTATTATGCAGACGGTAGTAACTGGTGAAGAAAGTTTCTCTTTTTTGTTTGGAAAATGTGTTAAACTTCACGTCTTGTGTACTGGATCAGTATGATTGGAGGGCTGTTCTTGATCTAGAGAATCTAGCTTCCTGCAGATGCGGACACTGCTCCTGCAACAGTGAAAACGTAATCAGATGCTCCTTTGAAAAACCAAACCTGAATTCTGGGCCCGTGCTTAAAATGTGTACCATAATTGTGTGTACCAATTAGGTATATAAGCTATACGTATGGTATATACTTCTTTCCTACCTGGGGCCCTCCTTGACGCATATAGCAGAACACTAGACTGGACCCTCTATAATCTATGAGTCTGTTCGCTGGTTGGCTTCTGGGCTGATAAGTCCGGCTGGTGTTGGTTTGTTGTGAGAGCAAAATACTGTTGGCTGACTGATAAGCCCTGGCTGAAACCAACAAGCGAACAGGCTGTATAACTCTTATAAAGTAAAACCCCACTATAAGATTTATATGATCCGAGAGCGTTCCACGTCATCAAGTGATTCAAACCATCGGATTCTATTCGTTAATATCTACCCTTCGTTTATCGTCCGGCCTCTCCATCTCCTCTACGTACCGTCCAAGCCAAAGTGGTTTGTCAGTTACCAGACTTTTCAGTACCTCGCAATGCAACAGCAGGCATTATTGTTCAGCCGAGGAGTCCAGAAGCAATTCATCTCCTCTCCCATGCATGCATGCATGCAACGGAAGCAGCAGCAGTAAGCATGCACTAAGGAGTCAAGAAGCAGTTGATCTCCTCCCATGGGTCGGCAGCAGCGGCGATTAAAAGCATGCACTACTCTCCGCGGGGCCCGGTGCCTGATCACATCCGGCCTGTAACCCGTGATGATGGCCTATCTATAGCCAAGAGCCAAAGAGAATCACACAGGTAGTCAACAGGCCGATGTGATCGTCTCTCTTCAGTCTTCACGCTCGCTTCATCATCGCACATGCGCAGCCATATTTCAGGGCAGCTGTTTGCATGGTCCTCCACTCCCAATATATATTAAATTAATCGGGGCGTTCTTGGCCTTCTCCATTACCAGCAATTCCGTCTATCCGCAGAGGTAAGCTTGCCTTTATCCAGGTATATACTATCTTTCATAGTTTCATGCTTATACATACCATCCCTTTGTGGTTTTGGATATGCACGAGAAAATGTAAATTGTGAATACAATCCTGCTAGGCACAGTATGGTAGCACACCTAGGTGAATCAAAAGACATGCCCAATTTGCAAGCACTCTAGGGGCAAATTGGAATTGTTATGCCATTTTCTTTATGTATATTAGGCGCGCGGCAGATTATGATGTAAGACTGTAAGAGTATATATATTGTTCTTTGTATTAGATTTATTTTTCTTCTGTAACTTTCTTCTCTATATATTCGCCCTGTTCGTTTGGGCTTGTTTGGCTTATAAGCCGTATTTTTTCAGCCAACGGACAATATTATTTTTCTCTTACACCAAATCAGCCAACAGTACTTTCAGTCATTGCTTATCAGCCAAACAGGCACAAACGAACAAAGCGGTTGTTTTGAGAAGATGCATGAGCTACAATGCATTGAAGAATATGTATACCTAAATTTCACATTACAAATACGTCATGCAAATACCCAGTACCAATAGGGTATAAATGATTTGCTGCAGAACTTGAGTCCTCAAGGACTAAGTCCAAAAGAATATTTAAGATACAAAAATCCTACCTTTTACTGTAATATATATTCAATAAATATACTAAATCATCTTTAATGCATGCCTAGAAGAATATTACATTTTGAGGAAAGTTCTATAGAATAATCTACTCATTAGTATTTGCATCCTTTACCCTAAAATTTCACCTCTAAATCCCACGGCAACGCACGGGGAATTCATCTAGTTTGTCTTCACTTGCCGACACTAAGAGCATCTCCAAGAGTTTGCTATTTCAACTTGGCATCCATATAATTTTGGCAAAACAAGAAAAAATAGTCTCCAACAGTTTGGCAAAACAACTTGGCATCAATAGCAACTTGGCAAATCTTTCCTCCTCGCGCGTAAATATACACGCGCGTATACGGCTTGGCATCCGGGGCTCTTCGTTTCTTAGCGGGGCTCTTCGTTCGCTTAGCGGGCCTCTTCGTTTTGTTAACGGGTTTTTTTATTTTACCAAGTCAAAAATACCAAACTCTTGGAGATAGATTGTTTTTTTACTTGGCATATAATTTTAGGAGTTGGCAAATCACAAGATTTGCCAAGTAAAATTTGACAAACTCTTGGAGATGCTCTAACGAAGAAAATGTGGTGCAGAGAAAATACATAGCTCACCTGTGTATGGTCTTGAAATACAGAGCATGATCCTTTCTGTAAAGAAGAGCAATTCCACAGTAATGTTTCCCTTTAGATTACCATTCACCATTGACCATTGAATAGAGTTATTATAGACAGAGGCAAAACATGTGGCCTCAAGTGGACCACATTCATCATCTTATGCAGAGCCTTCGTCTAAGGTTGGGTATTCAGTGGTCGACTAGTCGTCAAACGTTTTCTTATTTTCTTCTTGTTGATAAAAGTGAGCGTGAAATCGACTTGATTTTGGGTGCAACGCCGTTAACTTCCGTGTCCGATATGGCAAGGGCATCTTTGCCATCTCCAGCTGCAATCCTGTCGGTGTGCACCAAGGCAGACATGTTATAGGACAAGTTTTGAACAAAACTAAAATAATGGACGTAGTACAAACATCAAAATAATAATCAAACAATTTATACATATTACGTTAAATTTTTCTTCTAATATTTCTAGACGCAAAATGTCATTGTTGACGGTACCAAAATAAATTTCATCAAACAATTTCTTCTCTAGACATTACATACTTCAAATGGTTATTTAACAACTTCAATATTCTTATAAAAGAAACAACTTCAATATTGAAAAAGATTCTTTCAACAAGCCACAACCATAGGCTGATAGGCATAAAGAAATGTATAGCATATATTTATTTTTCTAGCAAAGTAAAATATATAACACTCAACTCGGGAGTTAGATCATTTAACTCAACATCAAATGAATCATCTAGATAGAGTTTCTGCAAATTTAATCAACGGTCTTCAGCTTAGTAGCATTCAACTACCTTAACATTGTTGAGCTCATTAAAAACCCAAATATATATTTTTGAGATTTGAGTTCTTTAAATCTACTTCTTAATACACTGCTTGACATATCAACGATAACAAAAAAAAGTAACAAATTTCAAAAGCTTACTTAGCTGATGCAGAATATCTTTGGCAGTGATCACACATGAAAAGCAAACCCTTCATCTCTAAAGGTGTCAAGGTAATTCATTATACCTTTTATTCGTTATACGGTAGACTCAATGCACACACGGATGGTGATTGCAACTTCTTTTCTCACTGTTCTTTCAGGAAATAAATGTATATCAAATAACCATAACAAGTATAAACTCAAATATGTCAAGCACACTTCAAATTTTTTTGGGATTATTCATATCCTTGAGTTTGATATCACTATCTTCACTTAACCAAAGGAGAGGTGACTTTAGTTGAGGAGCTTGATATCTAATTGTTTTGACACTTTTGATCCGACTCTCCTGATGGCAAATACTTGTATTGTAGGTACCCTCATGAGCTTATGGAAATCTACATGGTCTCATAGTTGTAAGTAACTTTTGGCATAATTACTTTTCATGTACTTTTAAGAACTAGTGCATGTTACAATTAATTCAAGTACCTGGATGCACATATTGAGGGGGGAGCCTATCTTATGTCTTGAGACTAATTAACCATTCTTTGAAGCTTTTTGTGATTACTAGTCTCACAATAAAGTGAGAAGCTTCTTTTCCAATTAATATTATTAATTATTAGATTGTAAAAAGCGCAGTCCTTGGTGGAAAGACAAAATACAAATGTGGTTGGTATCAATTCATACTTCGACAACAAGCAAGATTAGCTTCCTTTGCAAACTTCAAACCAAGAAACAAAAGATATAAACATTCTACGTCCATCCGAATGTGTGAAGAGTTGGTTTGAAGTATTCAAAGACTTGGCTCACATATGAAGATATAAGATAGTGTCAAGAAGCCAAGTGGATGAATCAAGCTCAAGTTAAATGGAGTCAATAATCATTCATATTCTAAAGTAACCACTCAAAAAAGTCTATGTGGTAATTACCATGACAATATTCTTGTTTCATGGAAACCAGCGTTCCATATTTAGCACAAAAATATTTCTCGTTCACTTGAAATTATCAAGAAAAAAATTATTTCTAGTTATGGAGAAAAGTGTTATATCATACTTCAATTGAAAAGGGTTTCTATATTTGATACTTAATAAATATAAAAAATGTTCCATTTGCTTATTTACAATGCACTAATAAATATCATTGTTGTTTCTTTTATTTAAACCAATGTATCACTAGACATTGGCACATTTGGCAGTGTCCTACGAAGATAATAAACATAAAATCAAGAAGAATAGAAAATAAAAAAGTAGATCATGCCAAAAATGGGAAAGCATTAAAAAGAGATAAGAAATAAGAAATAAGAAAAGAGAAATTGCCAAAAAAAAAACCGAGAAAATCGGCCCAGGACAAGGCCCCTGCGGGTGCGTTCCCCCTGGGCTGGGCTACCGCCGTCCGCCGCATGCCCGTCCCGCATCCGTTCACCCCGTCCCCCCTCGTGCTCTCTCTCTCTCTCTTTCTCCCCCCTCTCTCTCTCTCTTGCTCGCTCGCTGCGACGACTGGGTGGGCTACCGCCGCCGCCGCCGACGTCGACGCCCTACGCCAGGTCCCGAGGCCTTCGTCTTTGTTAGTCTCTTGGCCGGCGACGAGCACCCACCAGGTATTCCTACCCTTCTGTTCCCTCCCTGCTGCTGTGTGAAACGGAGCACCCAAACCCTAACTTAAATCTATTTGTCTATTCGATGCTTGCAAACTTCGAACTTTTTGCAAAAATTATCATGCGTACCTGTCCCTTTAGGCTTCATTTGCAAGTTCGGGGTACAATACAATCCACAGGAGAATCAGTCCATAGGGGGATTGGGTGGTCCCTCTCCCATCACTCAATCGCCTCCTTGCCTGGTCGGACCTAATCCATTTTGTTTGATTGCTAGTTTGGGATAGGCTTCGATTGATATGGATTTGCATGTATCTCAGTATTTGGCTCATGGCTCAGGCAAGTTTTAGACCATTTGGCTGTGTACATGATAAAATCAGTGTAGTAAACAAGATACAGTATCATGATTTATTATGGAGAAAAAAATCGTAACATTTACCCCTTGCATAATAAGATACTAAATGAGTATCACGTAAAAGAGACAACTTGACTCAGTAATACACTAGACATTGTGTCTAGTTAGGCCCAACACAAAGCAACTTGGTCAATATACCAAACTTACTTTCTTAGAAGAATAATTATAAAAGTAGAAATAGGCAACAACAGCAACTCAAATAATCTGTCAACTAAGACTGACATTGCCGAAGCTGAGAGGTGGGCTATGAAGCGGCAGTTTATGCACTCTGAGAGACTGAGAGCACAAATGAATCAATAAAAAGTGGTCACAGTGGCTAAGGAACTCTGAACTGCAAAAACAAAGATAAATAAAGCATTTGTTTGAGTAAAAAAATGATGACTAAAAACTTCACGATTTGCATTTTGCAAAGAGACGCCTCTATTGAGATACTAACAATAAATGATTTCAAGATTTCGTTTTGGGGCCTAAGCAAAATTAAACCAGTGCTCCTCTAAAAGAAAAATAAATTGGTGTTATATCAGTACATAACAAAAGAGTGCTGGACAAAAACATGCTTTTTGCTTGTACTCGGGAAAAGTGAAAAACAAGGTTTTGCTTGACCACTGAACATATATGCATAAATAGCTCTGTGTTAAGTTCTTCCAGCATACTGTCCACAGAAAATTTCAGCTAAAATTGAGAATTACTAAATTACAAAAACTCTGTGAAAGTATCAATTTAGCACTAACCACTAGGATATTTAATCCAAATAAAATGGACTGAATATCAAAGAGAAAAATCTCAAAATAATCTGATCACCATACATTTAGAAAATAATATACTAGCACAGCATGAAACCAACTAGTGATACTAATCAGTACTACACTTAATATTTACCAGTACTACTGTATTAGAAGCTTGGAGGACCAAAAACTGAGCCATTTTAATCCACTGGCATTGGTTTCTCTATCTTCTGAAAGTTCTATTGCTGAAACGGCAAAACATTTTTATGGTTTGGAGAGAAAAAAAAGTTTTCTAATACTATCAGAGAACCAATTTATCACGATGATGGGAACAGTACAAAATTGACCCAAAAAATCTAGTAATATGTCCCCAACGAAAATAGTACTGAGGATTGTAAAGAGGCACTAGGACGAGGCTGGTTTTTGCCTCTCCTGGCTGGAGGTGTCCCAAACATCATGCTCGTTCGGGCTGGAAGCTGGAAGCATATGAGCCACATGGCATCCCAGTGCAGCCTTGTGCATTCTCCATGTATCTATGACAGGAGCAAGCGATTCACCATGTAAAACCCTAGCACAAAGGGAGGAGAGGGAGAGGGAAGAGGTGGAAGGGAGAAGTGGATTGGACTAGAACAAATCCAACCCACGTCGTTGCCAAATGCTCTTTTAGCCCATGACACAGTTTCCTCCCCGGCATGGGTTTCACACCCCACATGATGTGGATCTGCCCCCGAACCACATTGTTCCATAGGCTTCCAAACAAGGCCTTACAGGGTCCACCCTTGTGACCTGCCGTGGGAACTTGAGCATGCTCATAGTGAAGGTTGGTGGGTGGGACATAGCCCACATAGGATTCGATTTTAGTCCGGTTTTGGTGTTTTGCTGTGGACAGAAAGAAGATTAGAGGTTTGTGGTGTTTGTTGGAGTATCGAAGGTGGTGATTTTGTAGCATGGTGTTGCAGTTTGGTTGGAACTTGGAGTTTAGAGGGAAGATTTGGTGATGAGCAGCCGCAGTCCGCCGCCGAAGGATCGCAGGATGCGTACCGAACGCACCTCATACCGTGACGCACCATATCGGAGGGACAGCCGCCATGGTCCAAGCAGGTTTGAGCTAATCTAAGTCAAACAGGACGAGTGTTTGGCATTGTTCTTCCAAACATCGCCTCCTCTCGTTATAATGTATATATTTGGCTAAATGTTATTTGAATGGGGTCGTGCACAAGGTTTAAGTTCGTGGGTGGTAGAATAACCATAATTGTTTATTTGATTTAGATATAACTTTTTCCTATATTTATCCCATTGTAATCACTTGTTCATGTATGTAGCATAAACAAGGGCACTTGATACTGGTTAATGATAGCAATAATTTATCTGAAACTCTAGTAAAACAATGTAATATAGTATGGTAAAGTGATTTGGGATTGAAATTTTTTGGATGAATTCATGTTGTGGCATGGTTTTAGGAGAAAGCCTCTGTGTGGAATTGTAACTAGACATGGGTCATGACAAGAATGGTGAAATTACTAAACAATTTATGCGAATGGAACTGTAATATATTATTATTCAGACATTTGAGAAGGTTATGTATCCTTTAGTTATTTCCCTTACCACTTGTGCAGGTTTCGTAATGATTTGTGTAACAATTGTAAGCGTCCTGGGCATTTTGCTAGAGAGTGCCCTAGCGTGGCTGTCTGCCATACCTGCGGGCTTCCTGGGTAATAACTTTGTGTTATTCTGCTTGCACAGATTCATGCTCTTATATGTTATTAGTTTTAATATTTTAATCATGCAAGTGCACTTTGCTTGCAATGCCTATCATACTTTTAATCATTGTAGCACAACCATTCTAGCGATACCTTACGTAGAATTATAACTCTGTGCCCATGCTATATCAAACCATCTCAATTGGTGCTCTTTTGAATTCTTTCATGATTTGCGGTGAAGCTATGTTTAACCATTATTGGGCATTTTATGCATCCTCAGTAGTGTGGACATGGGGTTCGTGTCTCCCTAGGAGGACAAACTCCATGTTCTAGCTTATGTTATTGTTTTGAATGTTCATGTCATCCTGAATGTCACTTCTAGCATCATTTGTCTAGTGAAGTTAATCCATATATGCAAGCAAGGCTTTATTGTTTTAGCCTCTTATTGCATAGGACCTGATTAAGGATTTGATTTGATTCTTATGATATTTTAGTTGATTAATAATTACAAAGGCCTTGAAGCATAACTGTAAGGCGTTGTAGTTCCATGTGATTAGGAAGGCTGCACTATGGCTATGTTTATCTCTTGAGCTGATATCGCTTTTTCATACTTAAATTCGTTTTAATGTTGCAGGCACATTGCAGCTGAATGTTCTTCCAAAGGTATTTGCTGGAACTGCAAAGAGCCTGGCCACATGGCTAACAGTTGCCCAAATGAAGGGATATGCCGTAACTGTGGCAAGTCCGGCCATATTGCAAAAGACTGCACTGCTCCACCAGTGCCGCCAGGAGAAGTGATCCTTTGCAGCAACTGCTACAAACCAGGGCATTTTCGTGAGGAATGTACCAATGAGAAGGCCTGCAACAATTGCCGGCAGAGTGGCCATATTGCCCGTAACTGCACCAATGATCCTGTTTGCAACCTGTGCAATGTTGCTGGCCATCTGGCCCGTCAGTGCCCCAAGTCTGATACATTGGGTGAGAGGGGTGGACCTCCTCCCTTCCGCGGTGTTGGCGCTTCCTTCCGTGGTGTTGGCGTTCCCTTCCGTGGTGACTTCAGTGACGTGATCTGCCGGGCCTGCAACCAGATTGGCCATATGAGTCGTGACTGCATGGCTGGTGCCTTCATGATCTGTCACAACTGTGGCGGCCGTGGCCACATGGCTTATGAGTGTCCCTCTGTGAGTCTCATGGACCGGTTCCCCCCTCGCCGTTTCTGAAGGACGTCTAAGGGCTGTTCAGATGACTGCTATTTTCAGCCCAGTGTGTCAAGAACACTTATTTTTGTTTGCTTTATGCATTTCTAAACCGTAATCATTATAGATATTTCAGATTCGTAACTCGCCAGCAGTATTTGTAATTCTGGATTTGCTACTTGACTCCGATGTTCTGATGATGGTAATGTTTGAAGACGGGGATATCTGCCCTTATGAACTCAAATTCATCCTGTGAGTTTTTAATATTATTCGAACTGGAGCATCAGAACATGTGCTGCTGGTTGCGCCCGTGGAAAAAACGATTCTTGTGACTTTCGATGTGCCGGAGCTCCCTGTGCAAATTATGGGAGTTGCTATATTTTGGGTGCTCGAATTTTTATGCAACAATTTTAAACAACTAACTAGTATAATTAAAAGAGCAATATATAAGAGATAATTTATAGTTTTTTAATCAAACAATGGCAAAATTACGTGTTGCCTAAACAACAATCAGGCAAGTTACTGTCAAGCAAGGGAGTCTGTGTTGCAATGTGTAAACAACAATGGGAGAATTGCCTAATAAACAACAATCAGGCCAACATGGGAGAGTGCCAGAGTGGCCTAAACAACAGGCCAACAATGCGAGAGTTGTAAAACATATCCCGGTGCACCCTGGTAATTGTAAATTTCGAGTTTCTGAAAAGTTGAATGAAAGTTTCTTTACCTTGTAATTTTTTTACTTGTCGTGGTCCGGTAAAAGTTGTGTTTGAGTACATAGTTAAAAACTTAAAAACAATATAATAGTACACTTAAAAACTATACAGCAATTGATCTAATTTAATCAAAGCATGGAGCAAACTCGATGAACGGCTACTCTGAGAGTTGTGGTGTTATTCGTCAGCATACAAGTTCCATAGAATTTCACAAACACTAGGAAAAAGAAGGCAGAACAGCTGAAAGCGAAATCATAACACACGTGACCAGCCCAACTCAGTATATCTCCCATTTCGAAATGCCACAGTGAAGTGGATGGTCATAGAAACACTCGAGATGCACTGTATCTTGCAATCTAATCCAATTTCACATAGCTGAGTCCGTTGCCATCTCCTTTTTTGCCATCATTTTGCCCCAGATCCTTCAGCTGCATCGAGGGGAGGACAAATAAAAAATCAGCTACTTGATCAACTCAATAACTAACATTGGGAACATCTGGGAACTCCTTGTTATTTCTAAGCTAGAATGGAAAAATGTTTGAAAACAGTCAACAGTAGAAAAAATACCTTCGCTAGGTATGCTTTGTGGAATCTGTAGCCCTGAAAGAACAAAGAACTCAAGATTAGAAATCTGATATTCCATCACTTCTTAGTACCACCTTTCAAACTGTGTGTAGAGGAGAAACTTACTCTATCAGTCCCATATAAGTAATCACAGTAAGTGAAAACAGAAGCAAAATTGCTTTGGCTCTGGCCTCCTACATAATGATGATAGTCATGGTATTCTGCTCCTCCATAGAATGGAATATACTTTGTCGGGGTGAATGGGAAATCAAAGCTGCAAAACGACAAAACAAGTTATGTTTTCCCCTTATAGAAGCTGCACAAAAAAAAGTAGCTATCATGGACAGTTTCATTGATCACAGCGAAATATAACAAGCAGTACCTAGCACAGAACAGGACAAACTAAGGTAAGTCCTAGCTGGGATGGTGAAATGTATAATATTAAACAAAGCATAACTGGATTGTATCAAAAGGTTGGGCAAACAAAAAGAACCAATGTGATATGCGTGATATCAGTAGAATTTCAGTCCCCCAACAAGTAATTCTGGTGACACTGTGACATGGTAGTTAACTTCAATCGTATAGAAAGGTTGGGCAAACAAAAAAGACCAATGTGATATGTATGGTATCGGTAGACCTCGGTCCTATCATAGCACAAGCCAACGGGACAACAGGTCATTCTGGTGGCATGGTAGTTAACTTCAACCATATATAGTGAAACTAGGATTTTTTATCATCTCCACCTAAAAATAGGGACAAGAAATGTACCATTACAACATGACAATACGAAGAGTAACTAGTGTGCCCTTTTTATCAAAAAGAAAAACATAAATACTGTGTGTTGAAAGGTCATAGTACTCCAGCTAATGGCATAAGTTGAGACTTGAGACAATATTGCCTGTGAGTAGAAACATCCAAGATAACAAAAAAATAATTTCCTATCCACTAAGATATAAATCAAGAAGGATAATTGCTCCAACATGACCCACTTAGATAGTGAGTAATACAAGTGCAACTGCAGCAAAGTATTGAATCAGTAAATCCTGAATTTTTCAAGCTGCAAGTAAGCATATTACACTTTTCTCTTCCTGCAGGAGTTAATTCCATTCATACTTCATAGCGAGCATAAACGTTGTTATTTAGATTTTGCAAAGCTTTGTAGTAGAATCATTTCAAACATTCCTTTACGGATTGATAGGCCGTATCCATTTTGTTAGTAGAGTGAAACTGCACGTAACAAAAGTTTAATTCAAATCTGCCATGCCTAACCTTAGGCATCCACAGTTAGTAGGCAGTGTTTTATTCCTCCACAATTTAGGCTGGCTAACTTCTTAGCATCCTCACCCACATCTACTCAGGTTTCTTGCCTAACTATGCCTAAACTTAGGTGATTCTTTTTCTTGCCAGAAAAGCGTGGCAAGACTAGGTTAGCCACCATAGTCAAGAATGTGCAGCAACATTGTAATTTGGGAAATTTCAACTACAGCTTCAAAATTGTTAAGTGTATTTTTGTTCCTATTACCACAGAGCAGCAGCCAATGCTAATCCATGCTGTATACTTTCTTCATTACCAGGGAATACCCCAAAGAAGTATCGACTAAAAAACCTTCAACTGTAAACAGCTGGCTAAGAACTCTCAGGCAATTCTATCAGTTATGCAGATAACAACATCAGTTCAAATCAGCTTCCAACAACAACAACATAGCCTTTCAGTCCCAAGCAAGTTGGGGTAGGATCAATGAAAAACTCCTGGCGAGAAACTCCATTCACTCAGGTCATTGTCAGTGCTGTGCACACCACAGTAACCCAGGAACTCCACCCATAAACTACATCCATCACTAGCAACAAAGACTAACCCATGCAAAAGCAATACAATGTTGCACAATAATATAAAATAATTACAAAAGCATGTTAAATGAATTCAATTGTTGTGCATAAACCATAAAGTGCTCCATAGATGGGAAAGACAAGAGAAAGTCCTTACCCACTATGCGTCTCGATAGCCTCCACCTGACGGAGTATAATCCAGAGCCAGAATGTGATCATGTGGCCTGGAGCAATGGCTGGCCCGATGAAGGAGGGGATGCCGAGTATCAGCACCTCAGCCCAGTGTGCATATGGAGCTGCGAATCCGATTGGCGCGGTGAACTCATGGTGGACGCAGTGGATCTTCTGGTACCCCCACTCCCCGTGGAGAAGCCTGTGGATCCAGTAATTGAGGTAGTCCTCAACAAGGAAGTACACCAGCAGCTGTGCTGCCATCTCCGCCAGGGACGGCAAAGGCAACTTCGTGTGAATTCCCACCAACTGATTTGATTAAAAGAAAAGTCAATATTTTTGTATATGAGAATACAATTTTAGCACGATGAAAGAAATGCAGGGAAGGAAATTTCTTCTGCTTTCCAAGACTAGGCGAACTGAGGGGAATCTTCTAGATAGGGCGCATCTAAGAAGGGTTCTTGGTGCAGAACCCAGATCAGGAAGTTCTCACTCAAAGGGGAGGAAAACATGCAGAGAAATGTAATTGGAATTCTTTCTTGTCTAAGAAGAGCACAAGAACAGTATGGAAACGCGATCTCTTGTACTGAATCCGCCCCCAAGAGGCCGTAATCTCAAGAACTAACCAGGCGCATTGCGCGGAATCACCGACCGAGAGCACAGAAGGATGGAAGGGAACCGACCGACCTTGACCATCGGGAAGGAGACGAGCTGGAGCGGGCCGATGACGAGGAAGAAGATGCGGAGGACGTCCTTGTAGCAGCGGACGAACTCGGCCCTGGAGAGCCGCACCCGCGGCTGCAGCTTGTACGGCGAGACCGCGTCCGGGGCCCGGAGCTCGAGGAGCGCGAAGGGGAGCGGGGCCACCGTGAAGACGACGAAGAGGAAGAGGATGTTGCAGCAGTACAGGTGGTAGTCGGACACCCCCGCGGTGTAGCGGAACCACAGCGCCTCGGCGGGCGTCATGGCCCGGCCCAGCGCCGCCTCCGCCTCCGCCGCCGTCGCGTAGGGCAGCATCTCCGGCGATCCGAGGGGGCCCTCTCAACCGTTCCACGCTGCTCCCGCCTATCGCCGGCGCCTTCCCCTGTTCTCTGGAACTGGAAGTGGAGGAGGGAGACGACAGAGGACAGACGAGGGAGAGTGACGAGTGGGCCGGCGGAGAGAACGAGAGCAACCCCACAGTTTATGCGTGCCAGCTTCAGTCTCTGCGGTGTGGGTCCGGGTGAGGCCCGTCCGCGGTGCGGGCTTTGGCGTGGTGTGACACGAACCGTTGCATGGATCTCGCGCCTCACGTGGGGCGCGCGTGCCTGGCGGGCTGGATCCCTTGGGCGTTTGGAAGTTGGAACGCTGTCCTGGGCCTTTGGGGCGTGTCTGTCCTGCGACTGTGAGGTGAGACTTGAGGCACGTGTCCAGAGATTGAAGCGTATGTGTAATCTGTGGATGCATACGGGGACATGCGTGTTTGCTGCGACTTCTTTCCCAGCTTCAGACTGTCCTCGACGAGGAACCGTATGGGTATCGAACTCAAAATGGACAGTAAGAAATCTAAAATTAGTTTTTAATAGAGTAATTATATGGAAGACTTATTTTGGGTTGTCTGAGAGGCACAACCTAAATATGAGCATCATCTCTCCTAGAAACTCATTTGTAGAAAGGATTCTCTTTTGGGTCTTATTGTTGGAGAAGATGTCGGTGAACCTTTTGTCTGTAACACTACCCAAAGGACGAATGGATCTTGTATTTTCGATGCTATTGTTGAAGATAGCCTTACCGAGTTATTTTCAACTTCTCCTGCCAAACGAATTTGGATCAAAAATAGCTTTTGTCTAAAAAATTATTTTTCAGATCCTTTCACTTGCACATTTCTCTAGGTAAAGCTGGATGGAACTAAAAACATACTAGCTTCTTCAGTTTTTTCTTTGCTATCTTCCCTAAAAACAAACGTTTATAAAAACAGCTTTAGCTTCACTAGTAGTGAAGCTGAGTTGTATCAAACAAGCCCTTAGTCCACATTGTTGTGATACATCAGGATCAACACAGGAGAAGAGAAGGCTAACCACCTCCTAGTACTAGCGTGGAGTGGGTAGCAGATAAAGTTGTGGAGGTGGAAAATTGAGTGGGTACAGACGCGCCGTGTGAATCCACTATAAGTATCCATACACGAGCATTCAACACTCATAACTTAAGAAGGACGGTTAAAATGCTATTACATAAATTTAGAAAAACTATAGTGTTATCACTTCTAGAGACGTTGAAGATAATAGTGAAGAAGCACTTGGTGTTGAGGCACTGGCAATGGGCCTCGTAGGAGTTCTTCGAATGGTCTTGAATGCCTTAGCCTTAAGCTTTGTGTGTGCTTGCCCGCGCACATGTATAACATGAGGAGTATAAGTTGGAGAACAGCTCCGAAAGGAGATAAGCAATTATAGATTTTGAACCAATCGATTAAATAATCATAGTTCTGAGCTATACTTTTGTCTTCCCCTATCCTCCGTTTCTTTCCCCTTCCTCGAGCCTCCCTCTATCGAGAGCTAATATCCGACCCTCTCAGCGAGTTAGATACTTACATATAGGCGCGTGTCATATATCCGTGGCAAATCCTCACACATGGTGAGCGTGTTTGGTTAGAGACTTGACAGATAGCTGCAAAGATGATAGATCCTAGCCTAGGTGTCTTTGGGATGGATGTCTCGCTCAAGTAATTTCATGAAGCCACCAACTAAACAGGCCCAATGCTTCTATGAGCTACGTCTCAACCTAACCACGCAGGTGAACATGTTTGACACAACTCGACCTTTTTTTAAATAAGTATATGCTTAACAATATGTTTGACACATTAGATTTAACTAAAAAAATAAATTTTATTGGTCTAAGAGAACAAACAACAGCCCTACAAAAATTATAGCGCAGACTAAACATGTCCCTTTTGCTTAAAAGTAATGAACAATGGGATATTACCATTTTGATAAACGAAAATGTAGAGGCTTGGCGGCTGTTGCTAGTGCATAAAGTTTCTTTTTAACAGACATCTTATGTTGCTAGTGCATCAATCTAAGACACGTTGCTAGTGAATAAAGTCAAGTTTCTTTTTATGCACATAGTTTAGGAAAATTTAAAAAGAAACTTTTTTTTATCAATAATAAGATGTTATCACGATCCATTTTCTTTAAACAACAACAACTTGTTTTAGATTTCAATGCAGATGTCTGTTTATATTTGGTGAAGTTTCGTTCCCGGTCCCCACACTGCCACAGCACACGACAGGCAGACGACTAGCTTAGCCACTACCACGAGGTGCCGTGCCGTGCATCTCCTTTTGTGGCCACTGGCCATTCAGTTTTCTCTTCTTCTCTGGAACGGAAAAGTGGAAACTAGAAAAGGATGGTGTCGTTTTGGTACTCCTGTGTTTCTCCTGGTCCTAGCAGCTTCATGGAGAAGCATGTTATTCAATTTTCATGACGGTGCGCTAGCATATTGGATACCTAGTGTACAGGGGCGGGATCCACCGCAGCCAGCCCAAGCGGTCCTTTACTAATTAGCCCTTCCCGGATGGTGTTTTTAGATCCACCCTTGTATACACAACTAGATATATGCCCGTGCGTTGCATGGGGTCACGATTTTTTATCCTCGTCTACCGCGACACACGTGCCTTGTGGCTTAGACGGATATAATAAAAGTATGTATGGTACAGCTCCGCTTCATCGGTGGGGCAGTTTTTTATTTTTTGGCTTCGGACGGTGGAGCATCTTCACTGGTATAGCTGATGCTGTCTCAGAAAAATATTTGTTACAACATATTCACCTAGTTGTTGAAAGCGGTGAAATGTCTGTAGTATCCTTTTATATTCTTTCTCTTATTTTTTTATCTTACTTATTTTTTCTTTTATCTCTCCTTATCTACCTTCTCCATCTACGTATACGTCTATACGCACATCCGACCTGCATGCACATGGACTCGTTCCTTCGGGCTCACGGCCTTGCCCTCGTTAAATGCGCATCATCTGTGCTCACCCATCCGTGTCGCTCCACGCTGCGTATAATAGCTAGCGCCGGCCACGCCGCTGGGTGTAAGATCGCTCTCCAACGGTGTTGGCAAACCGTGACCCATCCCCAAAATGCATAGTGCACAATGCTTTTGCGATAAAAAAAACACCCCAACGGAGTACCCAAACACGGGAAGCATTTTGCGTCGGAGGCAACACGGTACCCAAACTTGCGTCCTCTCTCTCCGTCCCTTTGCGTCTCCTCCACGCGAAGCTTTGTTGTTGGTGCTGGGACATGGCGCCATCCACGGCGGCAGGCGGGACCATGGCGCCGTGCGTGGGAAGCATAGCGATGGTGGGTGGAGGAGAAGCATAGCACGGCTGGCGGCGGTGAGAGCTCGGCTCGCGCGCTCGGTTCCGACAAAGGTGGCGACGGTGGGACGCAGCGGTGGGGGGCTGGTGAAGAAGAAGCGAGCACGACGGCCACCACCACCACACCGCCGGCCACCACCACCACCACCACAGCCGTCTGCCACCACCACCGCCGCCGCCACGCACCACCGGCCGCCACCGACCGGATCCGAGAGAGGGAGAGCCGGGAGAGGGAGGGTCGGATCCGGCCGCCACCGGAAGGGCCGGGGAAGAAGAAGGGAGGAGGGGCGGATCCGGCCGGAGAAGAAGAAGAGGAGGAGGGCGGATCCGCCGAGGTGCTCCTCGGCGTGGCCCCAGTAGGGCTCTCGGCTCGGGGCCACGGATGGCGCATGGGCGGGCGGCCATGGCGGCTTCTCCAAGCGCGGCTAGGCGTCTGGGCGCCCACTCCTTGAGCTCTCGGGCGCGGCCTCGCCGGGAGCGACCATGGCGTAAATATCTCGACAGAAATATCTAGGGCCGGGAGGAGGGCTAGATCGGCGGGGAAGAAGAAGGGAGGAGGCCGGATCCGGTCGGGAGAGGAGGGCCGGGAAGAAGAAGGGAGGGGGGTGCGGTGGCGAGGAGAGGCGGGGTGCTCGGGAATGGGCGGGGTGCTCGAGAGTGGAGGTCGGGGGCGTTCTGTTGGAGAAGGCTAACTTTGGGTGGTGACCTTTTTTCGTGTCGGACCCAAATCAAGTAATAGGTGTTGTATTTGGGTCCTCATCGTTAGAGTCAGTCTAAGGACCGTGTTCCAAATACAAATGTGCAAGAAACAAGCACGATTGGACAAAAGGGTTCGAAGTTGTACCCAGGTGTGGACCGGTGTCTTTGGTTTTCGAATCATTATATATACTATTTTGCTATAATACACAGGTACATCCTGTATATAGAATTCACCCAAAGTAAGTGGGCGCACCAACTTGGAGCAACCAGCGTGCCCAAGCGAAAATGCAGTGCATGCTTCCCTAAGTTAAGATATATCTTCCACCTACCACGTAAAGCCACCTAGCATACAAATCCTACTAGACTGCATATGTGCATGCATGGAATTTTTTGTTGGTTCAAATCTTTGAAACAAATTTTCTCCTAAACCGTAACCCCGATTGACAAACCGTTTGTTGTATCCGACTCAAAAAATATTCTGAACAAAACTAGATCCAATATGGATATATTTTTTATCCTTTAAGCGAGTTGCATGTCAATGTACTACCGATTGCAACTCTGTCTACCACCTAGTTGCAACTAGTTATAACTCTGTGTATTATAAGCATATGGTCACTATAATCACGCCAAGTTGCAATCGGTCTCGAGTTGCAATCATATCTAACGAGTTGCAATGGTAGTAATTGGTTTGCAATTGAGTAGTAACTAGTTGCAATCGTGTAGTAATTGGTGCAACCAAATCGGGTAGTAACTTTGTTGCAAATTTGTGTTGTAGAAGTAATTGTACAATATATTAACGAGTTGCAACCATTAAATAATGATAAATACGCTACAACCAAGTTGCAATTGTGTTGTAAAAGTGCTTGCAACTCATAGTACAACATATTGCAATTACGTATTTGAAAAAAAAAACTTCATCAAATACAGCCTTCATTGCAACCGGTGCTAAATACGCTACAGCCAAGTTGTAATTGTGTTGTAGAAGTGCTTGCAACTCATAGTACAATATATTGCAATTACGTATTTAAAAAAAACTTCATCAAATACAAGCATTTATTGCAACCCGATTACTTAAATACGCTACAACCAAGTTGCAATTGTGTTGTAGAAGTGCTTGCAACTCGTAGTACAACATATTGCAATTACGTATTTGAAAAAAAAACTTCATCAAATACAGCCTTCATTGCAACCAGTGCTAAATACGCTATAGCCAAGTTGCAATTGTGTTGTAGAAGTGCTTGCAACTCATAGTACAACATATTACAATTACGTATTTGAAAAAAAAACTTCATCAAATACAGCCTTCATTGCAACCAGTGCTAAATACGCTATAGCCAAGTTGCAATTGTGTTGTAGAAGTGCTTGCAACTCATAGTACAACATATTACAATTACATATTTGAAAAAAAAACTTCATCAAATACAGCCTTTATTGTAACCAGTGCTAAATACGCTACAGCCAAGTTGCAATTGTATCGTAGAAGTGCTTACAACTCATAGTACACCATATTGCAATTACATATTTGAAAAAAAAACTTCATCAAATACAGCCTTCATGGATCTCGTTTTGTTAAGCATATTTTTTTTACAACCTACATCAAACAGATCTAAAATCGGATATGTGGTTTAGAAGATATCGCATTTTTCGTTTGGAATCAACAAAAGATTTCCTGCATGCATGCTTCCTAGTGGGTGGGTTGAGCTGTTAGGTGGCATCATGTAGTTGGTTGTCTCCATTTAGTTTTGCATGTAGGAGGCGTGGACTTACTCGCGCTTCATGCACGCATCGCCATGGCGCTCGCATGGCGTCTCACGCCGCTTGGCAAGCGTGTCGGGTAGCCTCATATATATATATATATATATATATATATATATATATATATATATATATATATATATATATATATATAATTTACCTTCAATGATCGGTTTTGTTAAGTCTCTGAACGGTATTGAACAACTTTGTTCCTAATTTTCAATAGGTTGCATGAAGGAGAGTATGTATTAAAATGCACGAAGAGAGTCATTAGAATCTAGTACTCCACCACCTAAAATATATCAACAATAAACCTTAAACCTCCTGGTAACCTATTTCGTGTGCACGTAGGAAATTTTTTTCCCCACCTCACGATCCATCAGAAGGGTCTGGTTATCTTGATATGCCTGCCCTTGTAGCGTGCGTTGAAGCAGATGGACTCTAATTGGGCAACACTGACAAATGAGCTTCGTTGCACGAATCAACAACTTTGGTCTTCTCTAGATGGGACGGATTGCAGATAAAACACTACCACGAACGCAGTGGCTTGACCTGTCCCCCTCCGACTCGAACTCTGCGTAATCTGCGCACGCGCACCATTGGACAAAAGGCAGCCGAACCCATGTGTGGGCCCAGCTTGGGGCTCGTGCACGAAATTTCGTTTGACGAAAGCGCTTCATACTTTTTAAGCGGCGTGATCGTGGAATTGATCAATATTATTGTGGGAATTGATTTTGTCTTTCTATAGAGCGAGTGTGCGTTGTCTTTCGATCGATCGATCGTATAAAGCGATTTTGGTATCGCATACGCACATGTAGACGAAATAGTTATGAATATTTTAGTTGTAGAGATGTACACTTCAATCAGCTAGTGTCGTTATTAATTGCCGTACTTGCAGGACCGTCGATGGCTGGCCATTCCCCGTTGCAAAGAACTGTGCAGTGGAATAAGATCAGAAAATTACTCCTTGTACAACATAGTAAGTACTCCTTCATTTCACTACATGTCTACATCACATTTTTAATATAGTAAGTATACTATTTTGAATTAAAGTGAGTGAATACTCAAGTGATTTGAACCATTTGATCTCCAAGCAAGTTGTAAAAGGAGTTGTACTTTTTTTTGTGAGGGTTAGAAGAGCTGTATGTATGGTTAATTTACATACAGACCGTAGAGTCCACACGAGATATACTCCATCCGTCCCGAAGAAAATGTCATTCTTGTTTTTTTAAGATTCAACCAATGTCTGGTTTGACTAAATATATGCAAAAGGTATTCAATATTATTTATGTCATGTAACAAGTATCATTAGATAAATAATTAAATATATTTTTATGATAAATTTATTTGGAGATATAAATTTTGATATTATTTTATATAAACCTAGAATTTAAGAAAATTAAAATTAGTTTAAACCTAGGATACCAATTTTTTGAGAGGAAGGAGAGTAGTTGATATGATGCTGATTCATGCCTGCATATGGGCCAGAGCTATGTACTATTTCCTTCGTCTCATAATAACTGTGCATCTTATTTTTAGGGAATCTTTTTAAGTTTGACTAAATTTATAAAAAGTATTATCAACATTTATATCTCATAATGGCCCCGTTCGCTGGTCTCAAACTTGACTGAAAAACACTGTTCCGGCTGAATTGTTGTGAGAGAGAAACAATGTTGGCTGGTTTGATGAACAGTGCAATGGGAGGGGAACCAGCCGGCTGAACTTTTCAGTTCAGACCAGCGAACTGAGCGAATATTTTTATTATGAAAGTACATTCCACTATTAATCTGATAATATTTATTGCACATCATAAATATTAGTATATTTTTTATATGTTTAGTCATATTTTTAAAAAAATGGACTTCTCAAAAAACAAGATGTACAGTTTTATTTTGGAACGGAGTGTATCCATATCATAATAACAATTTCAACCGACTTTTTACATGCTTCTTAATTTATAGGAACCCCGATAGTCTCTTCAATTAAATCTCGAAATATAGACATATCCTCCATTTCGGATTTTTCATTAGCCAAAGATGAAGAGCGAAAATGACTCTCCAAAATACGCACAAGATACAAAAAAGTTGTTGAAGGGTATACAGATATAGAAAAGCGATTGTTACTCTAAATAATAATTTAGACAGTAAATTTCAGAAAGACTTTACTCTAAGTACGAATGGAACATGAGACCACACCAACGGAGAAACCAAACTACTGTGGTGCCGCTGTTTCCGTTGGCACATAGTTTCTGCGTGAATACAAAGGGCAAACACATTCCGGGTCTCCAGAAGACCAGAACCTCTGGTGCTCTCACAAGCCCTGATCTTGGTTAGTCTTCTACATGCATGTACGGAGTATAAAACTAACTCAATGGAGCCACTCGTGCCATGTCATCACCAAAACAAAAACCAACCTAGCTTAATGCTGCTGTAGTCCTGTGCTTTTGCTTATGTGCCTATACAAATGCAATGCGCTATAGACTATAGTAATCCTCGTTCTTCTCGCATCCTAAGAAGGTTTTCTTCTGCTAACATATATACGCTCACAAAAGGCTTGAACTGAAACTAATCTCCTGGATGAGTCCTAACTCCAGCTCCCTTTCATTGGCCCTATATATATTGTGGAATAGTTTAGGATGACAAGTTGCATGGCTAATTATTCTTGTCCTTGTTGTTAGTGTCCAGTATCCACTGGACACTGGTTGGTATGGTCCTCACACGTGAGTCCAACGAATAACATCCAAAGGACACCTTGTCCCTCGCTGATCTGTCCAGAACGAAGAGCAGAAGATGGGGTAAAAAATACAAAGAGGTGCGCTGTTTTGTCGTACCCGTACAGGAGAGACAATCAGACGAGAGAGATAGCACATGAGCATCTTGCGTCTATGTATCAAGACCACAAGTGGAAATACATCCTTACTGCACAGCTCATAACATACTACCTCCTTTCAAAAAGAAGAGAGGATACAATTCTATTTCTGATTAGTCAAAGCTGTCTGAAGTTTAACTAACTCTATAGAAAGACGTACACACATTTGTAACAACAAATGCATATGCTACAGAAATATATTTCATAATAAATGTAAATGTTACTTATTCGGTATCATAAATATTGATTGATATCAAACTTATAAAGATTTAACTCAATAGTATTAAACTGATTCTTTTCGGGACGAAGGAAGTACAATGTTAGTCTCGACGAATCCTTGGAATATTCGAGGTCGTCCATCCTTCAGCCCATGTCACTCAGGACTCAGGAGTCAGGACGCCTGCAGTATCAGCCTCCCAAAATGCATAGAAAATAGTCACTGAACAGGCACGCATAATATATCTGTTGCTTTTTCATATGCACACATAATGGCCCCGTCTGAAATATTACTTGTCTGGATAGCGATGCTAAGGTATTGGGGCTGCCTGGCTGCCCTTCTTCTACAGTCACCTGCAGCAGCTTGTTTACAGTAAATGCAGTCTGCAGCAATCACTTCTGAGCAGGCCAACAATAAAGTAGTCGGAAAAGGGGGAAAAAGATTTTAGGACCATCATCAAGAAAAGTCCCGAAATATTCAGCTCAGCTTTGCAAACGCATCATATCTCAGTGGTCGGTCATGAGGCTTGTTGGTCGTTGCAGATTCTATTCTATGTACTACAAACAGAAAGTAGGATCTCAAATTCTGGAGGGGTTAGCTTCTACCAGATGGAAAAGGATCCACATTTATATCAGAAGAAAAGTTAAACTGATGGTTCTTCTACAGCTCTATCTCGAAAAGTTTTCCCATGCACAGCTTCCTGCAGCAATTTAAGAGTTAGATTTGTATCTATCAGAATGCAAAGTGGTCACAAACTATGTGGCTTCACTATCATTATTCATTACCTGGTAGTTCTATACGTAGCAAAACGAGTTACTGGTCTCCCTTAACAAAGCCAGAATCCTACGCTTGGACTTGGTGATGTCAGGAAACCATTCCATGGTTTATACAGTGCTTGAATTTTCTTCATAGGCCATGTTATTCTGCTTTACGTGTGTGTACTTCAGATTTTTCTCATTTGGAATCCTTTCCTGTCTGCAAGCATAATGGAGGACTTGACTCAGAGCAGGAAAAACAGAACAATTACTATGATGTTAGTACAAATCAGAACTAACCAGCATCTCATGGTCTCCCATTATTTCCTCAATCACCTCGCCGAGAACCTTCTCTGCACTGTTAGGAACAAGCGCAGCAAAAGCAGCTGGTTCCAACCCTGAAAAGAAGTAAATAAAAAGCTGACAATTTTATGAGATCTGACCTTAAAGCGTTGAAGTTCAGTTTATTTATTTGATTACAGAGTTTCACCTTATACATTTCACCATTTCATAATTTAAGGCAGAACTTTTGACTTACCAGTTTCTGGGAAGGCATTGATGAACATCATCATCTCCTCGCCAGTCAGACCAGAAAATATGCATATCCTCGGCAGTGATCCTGCAATCTGTGAATTGGATGCAATCTGTGAATTGGACATGCGCCTTAGCTAGAGTTTCAGATACAAATTTAAGAGTAGGGAATAAAATACCAATAAATGTCGCAAACTAAATTCTCAATAAAAGTATATGCACTAGCATTCTAAAAACTAAAAAATATGTTTACAATGTCTTGGTGCAAACCTTGACAGCTTCCAAATCAGGCTGCTCAGTGTGCATGGCATCCCATAAGGTTTGCTTTGTCATCTCCTCTGTACAATGAATCACCTGAGTCAAGTTAAAAGTATTGTGAGAACAAAACCAAAACAAACTTGGATGAATTTTCAGGGTTGCATCTACCAACTAAAAACTGCAATCGCACTAAGGACAACAACAAGAGAAAGGCATTATAAACTGAATTATATTGCTAATAAGTGTACCATTGTTGACATTTATTTACAACACATCACAAATAAAGTAAATCTTTGACCCATCAACTCAAATTTATTTCACTTATTTTCTTGCTGGAGAGTACATATATTTGTTCAGTTCATGTACCATCTGCAATAACATATAGCAGAACTATTTTCTCTAGTATAGCAAACTGACAGCTAACCTAGGCAGAATAATTACATATGAATGGCAAAACTGTTAAAAGGTACTCTAGTTTGCTGACAGTATATGGAATAAACAAGTGACTTCATCACTCTAATCAACATGTATATGGATAGAGCATTCTCGCATGTCAGTGACAGCCGATGCACAACTTGCCTTGAGGAATTCACCTTCAAGCTCTTTCAGGAAGGCCTGAATCTGCACAAATTGTGGAACTCACGTAAGGTGGAACTGGCAGCACAACACAAAGTACTCTCTCCATTTCAAATTATAAGACGTTTTGTCTTTTCTAGATACGTTGTTTTTGCTATGCACTTAGATATACACTATGTCTAGATGCATAATAAAAACAATAGATGCATAATAAAAACAATGTATCTAGAAAAGCCAAAACGTCTTAATTTGAAACAGAGGGAGTATTATTTACTACCGCCAATGACAATAAATGCAAGACATATATGATTTTTTTCTACCACTTTTTTTAAACAAACATGAACGTTCAGGTTTCTGAGCAGATGCCTACATGGCAACATGAAATTTTTGCAAGAAAACTATACCTGGGGCACATAGAGTATCTAGAACTCAGGTATACAATATACAGGGAAGCCATCTGCTTGGTGGAATCTGACGAAGCACAGCCTTATGTGTGATCATTTTTAATTTTACTACCAAATATTACTCCCTCTGTCCTGAAAAGAATGCAATTCTAGCATTTCACCAAGTTTATACAAATCATCTAAAGTTTGATCAAGTTTATACAAAGGGTATCAATATTTATGATACCAAATTAGTATTATTAGATCCATCATGAATATACCTATTTGGTGTCATATATACCTGTTATCTTTTTGATAAATTTTGTCAAACTTTAGATTTTTTTTACTAAGTACAGAGCTAGAATTGCATCCTCTTCAAGGCAGAGGTAGTCTCTTTCCTTTTTCCCTAAAAAAATTACTGAGCAGCGAGCACCATCATTGAAGCGCTTTGGTTCTTTTAAATGTAATAATAGTGCAAAAATGGAGAAAGATACTAATGCTCTGCAAATTGACATCACTGATTTACCGTGACAGTTTCGCCTTTCTCAAATCCGATGAGCAATAGCGCCTGAAATTCACATATAGGAGTATGATATACTGTAATTTGCAGCGTTTCCATGTACTCGCATGATAGGCATGCAACGATAGAAGTGTAGAACAACTGCGAGCTGCGACTCACCGGTGGGCCGTACATGGGATCATCCGCGTTCAACGGCACAAACTTGGAGTCCTCTTCCATCAGCTCGGCCGGAGCTCCTGAGACGCACGGGTTTATCACATAAATGAACCAAAACCGAGTACCGCCAAGCTAGCTGAAGCGCGCAGCTTCCGCCACCACACTACGCATATTACCTTCGCGGGGCAGCGATCGGAGTGAGCCGCGCCACTGGCACCGTCGTCTCCTCAGTGGCCGCACCGAGATGGAGGAGGGACCGCGCGGCACCCGGGCACGATGGGGGAAAGTGGAAGCACCGGAGCTTGGGGTGAGCGGACGCGGGAGCAGAACGGCGGCAGCGGGTGTTGCAGCCATCGGCGCCGGCGGCGAGAACGGGAAGATATCATCCTCTTAGCTTGTGGATTGTGGTCTCCCTTTCGCTAGCGCTTTGCCAGCGCGGCTGCTTGGTGCGTTGACGCTGCACGCCATTTTAGCCGTCCGATCAGCATCCTAGGGCTTCCGCTCACGAGCGGTTGGCCCTGGCCGGCCCACTCGTCTACCACAGATTGGAGTTGGACCACGACGACCGATCCCGCTGTCCGACCCCATTCACCCCCGTGGACCGTGCCGTGCCGCGGCACGCCGCCGCCGCGACGCCATGGGGAAGCGATCCGGCGGTCGGAAGCTGCCGTTCTTCACCAGATCCTCCTCCTCCTCGTCCTCCTCCAAGCGGAATCGCTCCGCGCGCCGCCTCCCTTCCTCCTCCAAGCAGGACAACGCGACGAGGGCTCTTCTCGCCTCCCCCTCCGCCGCTTCGCCGTCTGCGACCCCGGGCTCTGCGGCGGCGGGGCAGACCGCGCAGCTGCCCCCTCCCCTCTCGGCCACCGCGGGCGCCGGGGGTGCCGTGTCGGGGAAGGTCACCAAGAAGAAGGCCGGCGCGCGCCTGTGGATGCGGCTGGACCGCTGGGGTACCTCCGAGGTCGTTGAGCTCGACAAGGCCTCCATAATCCGCCGCGCCGGCCTGCCCCCGCGCGACCTACGCATCCTCGGCCCCGTTTTCTCTCGTTCCTCCAGCATCCTCGGTGAGCACACCCCGCCACCCCCCTCTCCCCGCCCTATTTAATATTCGATCATTTGTTTTTTGTGGTGATAAAAGCAAGAAGACGCAAACTTTGGTATCGTCCTAGTAATGTACAATGATTTATTCTGCAGCTAGGGAGAAGGCGATGGTGATCAACCTCGAATTCATCAGGGTGATAGTGACTGCCGAAGAGGTGCTCCTGTTGGACCCTCTAGTGCACGAAGTGCTCCCTTTCGTTGACCAATTGAGGCAGCACCTGCCTCTGAGGAGCCTGGTGGGTGGGAATGGTGAATGTGCCCCTGATGGCAATGGGGAAAAGCAGAAGGGCTCGCCTGGAGGCCAGGTGCCCTGTCTTAATGAGGCGACTGGTGCAGAGCACGAGCTGCCATTCGAGTTCCATGTGCTGGAGGTCGCGCTTGAGGTTGTGTGCTCATCGTTGGACCTTAGCGTGGCTGGCCTTGAGAGGCATGCTACTCCAGTGCTTGACGAGCTGACCAAAAATGTGAGCACGAGGAACCTTGAGCGAGTGCGGAGCCTTAAGAGTCATCTTACCCGTTTGCTTGCCCGTGTGCAAAAGGTATCATTAAAGAAAGACTATGTGTGCTTAATTCCTCAGTCTACCTGAATTTGAGTAGTTTATAACCATGGTTGTTTCTTATTGTTGCATGTCAATTTTGTAGATCAAAGTACCATTGAATTATATTACTAAGATAATCCTAATTAATTGGTTTCCAACAGTCTATTCTATTTGCAACAATGGAAATATGATTGAGTTCTTCAAACAGCCCTGTATACCGTGTCTGTTTATAACTGTGCAGCTTAGATTGTCTCATGTTGTAAATTGCTATAGTTTTAGTTGCTTTGTGCATAGAGTCACAAACCAATTCAGCTTGACTTTTGCTCTGATCTTCTTATCTAGCCTGATGCTCATGCAAAAAGAATTCCTCGGTGTACTTACTAGGTTAGTGCAGTGGTGAGAGCTGTCTCACCGAGTCACCAGGTCGTGGGTTCGAAGCAGCCTCTCCGCAGATGTTGCGGGGGAAAGGCTTGTCTCGGTTTATCCCTTCCCCAGACCCCACCCATGTGGGAGCCTCCGACACTGGGTCTGCCCTTACTTACAGTTGTGTATCCACTATGGATTTGTAAAAGAGGCATGGTTAATTTTAGCTGCGGGAAGACAAATAGAAACAAGCCATTGAATTTTCGTTTTTGGAATTAAACTGTAGGGCTCTCTTTCGTTCTCTCTTAAGCCTATTGTTTACATCATATTGTGGTGAGCTGCTGAGTGTTTCTGTTGTGCTTGTGACAATCTTGGTGATATCTCATATGCTGCTGTACTGGGATCTGTTATGTATTTATTTATCGTATCTTATCAGGTCAGGGATGAAATAGAACACCTTCTAGATGATAATGAAGACATGGAACATCTGTATCTAACAAGGAAGCAAGTACAAAACCAACAGGTTGAGGCTTTAATGTCATCTGCTGCTTCCAACAGCATTGTTCCTGCCGGAACAGGTGTGCCCAGGCTGAACTCTAGTTTTCGGCGTAGCATGAGCATTGCTACCAGCATGCATTTGGATAATGATGTGGAAGACCTAGAAATGTTACTTGAGGCCTACTTCATGCAGCTGGATGGAATTCGCAACAGAATTTTGTCGGTTAGTCTCTTTATCCACACTGAAATAGCATGTATTGCCCTGTATTGTTGGTTATGTAATTATATGATGCTGTCTCCTGATACATAATCTGCTTATGCTAGAGAGAATACACATGCTAAGATATATTCCTTTTGTTTTCTACCAAACACAGAGCTCAGTCTATACAAGTTAAAGTAGTACTCCCTCCATTCCAATTTGTGAGTCATTCTGACTTTTATAGATACATAGCTTTGTTATGTATCTAGACATCATGTGTATCTAGATGTGTAGCAAAAACTATGTACCCAGAAAAAATAGAACGACTTACAATTTGGAACGGAGGGACTACAAGATTTTGATTGTTTCTGTTCTGATATGATCTCTCCTTGAAAATAAAACAGGTTCGGGAGTATATTGATGACACAGAAGACTACGTCAACATTCAACTGGACAACCAGCGTAATGAACTCATTCAACTCCAGCTTACACTGACCATTGTATCCTTTGGCATAGCTGCCAACACTTTCATTGCTGGAGCTTTTGCAATGAACATCCCGAGCTCTCTGTACAACATCACTGATGGCAGCCTCTTCTGGCCATTTGTCGGGGGCACCTCATCCGCCTGCTTTGTAATCAGCATCCTCTTATTTTGTTATGCCTGGTGGAAGAAGCTGCTGGGTCCTTGAGCACAAAGCAAAGGCAAGATGGCAGAGAGCCTTGTGATGTTTGCAGAAAGGAAGCAGGCGTTCTGAGGATATTAGAGAACCGTGGGGATAGCATGAAAACCGTACATAACATCTCACGAGTGGTCCATAAGATGAGTACGTGTAATTTCTCATTAGCATAAACGAGATGATGTGATGATCGATATACTACTTCTGTTAACATCATTAGATGTAGCTCTTGCTGGCAGTGGAAAAATGTTGCCATGAAATTATATTATCCAGCAACGGTTGGTTTCTTGTACAGATTGCTTTTCTTTCTGTTTTGGAGCTACCATCTTCTGTGCAAGTTTTTGGGCAATCGGCAGGTGATGTTGTTTAGTCGACTATAGCCACATCTCGTGCCCAGTCTACTGATCGTTCTCTTCCACCTGACGAATTGTGACTCCCATGATGAGTGGATCAGTTGTTAAGGATCAGCTCTTCTCATATTTTGGTTAGCGTGTTGGTTGCTCAGTTGAGCCCTATCTCTCTTTGTTGTCGGCAGATGCTTGGGTGTGTGGATGTTCTTCATTTCATAACATGTTTCAGTTTGTTGTTCAGCTGGTCTTTTCTTCAGCAATGATGCTTGCATAAAGCTTTTCATGAGATAGGCTATTTAGAATTTAGATGATCAAGTTGATTTTGTTCGGCTGCTTGTGAAAAAAATTGCTACATCATTCCCCACTTGTCCTTCACTTTTTTTTTTTTTGAGTGGAACCATGTCGATTCCCATACGAACGAAAAAAACATCTTGCTCATTAAAATCAATTTGGGCCACGAATAGTTTATAGGCCGAAACACTTGGTCACGTGAATAGCCCATACATGGTCCATCATGCAAGCTGCTTGGCAATACGCAAAGTACGTGTTTTGGTCATAGCTCTACCACGATTCACCAGACTCCTATATGAAGTGTGGCAATTATTAACTAGAGGAAATTCATGCGCGGTGTATGTGGCATGCGCTTCATAGTTGGCTCTAGCTTAAGGAGTACTAACTACTACACGTAGTTTTCTCTTGAACGAGCCCATACGTGTACTCGTACATATATAGTACCGTCGCAAATCGCAATATGTTACATACAGCGGCGCTCGAGCTTCATAGAAATCTCGCCAACATTTTTGTCGATTCGGTGGAGAATGATGCAGAAATCTCGCCAACATCTTTGTCGATTCGGTGGACAATGATGCGTTCTACTCTCTGAGTCCTTTTTCAAACGTCTCTATGATTGGTATTTGTGCTGGTCAAATTATTAAATTTAATTAGGATTATAAAAATAATAATAACATTTATATCTCTATATAAGTTTATTATAAAGATAGGCTTAACGATATAGCTAATGATTTTAATTATAACATAAATATTAATATTTTCTTTTATATATTTAGTCAAAATTGAATACGTTTAATTTCTTAGGAAATAAGATTAATAGTTAAAAAGACGTACGTGTTTCCATCAGGCCTTGTTTGTTTCTAACCCAAACCAAGGGGTTAGAGAGGAATAAGGAGAATTTAATACCCTTCGGTCAAAATCTCTCTCAATCCCCTCCAATTTTCTGCAGCCCACTTTGGTTTAGCGTAGAAATGAACGAGATGCTGCCGAGCGGTTCTGGATGCAGCGGCATGTCTTTGTGCGAGCCTGCGAGGTCATGGAGCGGCGTGGCCTTGCTGTTGTAGGCCACGGCACCCCATGACAAGAAGAAAAGGCAGGAAGAAGGTAGGAAAGGCTGACATATGCAAACTACTCAATCCATCCTAAATTGTAAGACGTTTGATTTTTTTGACATCAAATTTGATCACTCGTCTTATTCAAAAATTTATGTAAAATATCACTTCTTTCGTCGTGGTTTGGTTTATTAATAAAAATTCTTCAAGAATGACTTAAATTTGACTATATTTGCATAAATTTTTTGAATAAGACGAGTGATCAAACTTAGGGCCAAAAAAGTCAAACGTCTTACAATTTAGGACGGAGAGAGTACTATTTATAATAGCTATTATCTGATTTGTTTCAATTAATGGGATAGTAGTTATTTAAAGCTCAAGCTAAACAATTAGCTAGTCTATTAATCTATATATGTTTTGATAAAAAAGCATAATGATTAGTAGATAACTACTATCTATAGGGATCAAACAGGGCCTTAGCATGTTTGCCATGCCGGCGTATCAAACGGAGGCTAATAGGCTAAGGGCTGAAAACATCCAATTTGCGATTTCAATAGTCTAAGGATCAAAATTGTCTTGTTGAAGCTCCAAAATCAGACTGACAATAGTTTGAGAACTAAAAAGGGCAAAATAAATAATAGAGAAGCCAGAGCTATTTTTGGACCACCAGGAGCTGGAGCCATCAAAAGTGGCTCCTCCAAAGGACTTGAGAAGCCCTACCACACAAGCCCAAATCTGCTATGCATGTGCCACACCATGTCAACAGTGTCGAGAGGCTTCTCCCAAGTCCCAACAAACCAGGCAACAATGCCCTGGTGCGTGGAGATAGGAGAGCATCTCAGCTAGACAACCAGATCAATCTTGGGATGACATGACGGAACAGCACTTTATGGCAAAAGAAGGGAGCGATGAACTATTATCACAAGTTGATCCGGAGAATGTACAACCACCTGATATCCCATAAGTGAATCTAAAGGGTAAGGAAAAGAAAAAGAGGGCCAAAAAAGCTAAGAATAATCTAATCTTATACCTTGCTATCAGTTGCGCTAGTCACCAGGTTGAAAATCTAAAAAAAGGTTTTACATGAACACAAACGGTGAAATACACTGCAGCTGATCACAACTGCTCTTCTTTCTTCTTCTTTTTTACCTTTCTCCTTTACTTTTTTTTTATCCTCTTGCCTGGCCCTTCACATCCAGTGTGGTTTCAGTAAGAGTTGTTTAGCTCTGTGGGAACTGAGAATGGAGCAAGGGTGTTTGAAGGGATTGGAACCCCACCCCCTCGGAGAGAGACCGAGGGTCTGCTCCAGGCAGCAGTTGTCATGGCATTTGAATCGAAAAACACCACAATGACAGTTATATCATCGTGGAAGTGCCGCCTCACCCCCCGATCAATTTTCTTGAGGTCTGAATACCGCATCTCCCTCTTCTTTGCTGCTTCCTGCATTGCAGACTTTACTAACTTTCGAGCAATTCCCTGGTACATAAAAGTTAAGAGTGGCATCAAAATAACGGCAAGTGGTGTCATTGTGTAAAGAGTAATAAAACAACAAAAATATTGTAATAGGGGTCACGATTTTAACTTGAGAAAGTTTGTGGACCCGTCACTGTACTTTCTCAAAATACTCCCTTATCTCTATCATTACATGTTTATATGCCATTGACACAGTATCCAATATAAACCTTGACTGTTATTATCATAATAATATAGTAGTAAAAAAAGTTCTTTTAAGAACACTGCAATTGTATGAGATTTACAAAATGAGACTCCCTCGAGATACAGATACATGTCTTTTTAAAATACATTAAGTCAACTTTTGAAATTTTGTCAATAAACATCATTTTAATATCAGGGTCTGTAACATTGAAAATCATTTGCGATTGATCTCAAAAAGTATTTTCATGATATTACAACTTTTGTTTGGTTTTATAAACATACTACTCCCTCCGTTCCAAATTATAAGACGTTTTGGCTTTTCTAGATTCATATTTTTTTCTAGACGTCTTATAATTTGGGACAGAGGAAGTACAATAGAAATTGTTGGGATATAGCCCTATTTCGTACCTTCACCCAGACGGACGAAGGTAACTTCACCGGGGTGAAGGGAAAGCTAGGGTGCTAGTCCCACACAGGAGAATGGAATGGGAAGAGAGTTCCCCCTTGCCCTTGGGTTCTATAAAGGTGGGAGGTGCATCTTCCTCCCCACCCCTTATAGTTCACGAATTTACATGAAGGTCCTCAAACCTACTAGGCACTAGGCCTTTTTACATGGGGGGGGGGTAGGCACAGCCGCCCCTACCCCCAACAGAAATATATGGTCAGAGTTACGTTTTGGATCCTGTATCACTGTCCAGAACAGCATGTAAACCACTAAATTGTACCGGCAACAACCAAAACTATGCATGTAAACCTTCAACTCAAGTAACAACGATTCAAGTGACACGAAAATGGTCCACACAATGAAGATAGTGCATCCCAGATTATCCTGGAGATGGTCTAATTCAGTATCAGCCAAAAGTACAAACTTGCAGCGGCGTGAGCCACAGTGCAGTACGGTTTCTTCAGTTACATTTTGAGACAGTCAATAATCAATCATACAACAATAGTATCAATAATCAATCATACAACAAAAGTAGGTCTGTATAAACTTGAATGCTTAATCGCCTACAACTGAGGAAATGCTTAAATAAACTGTGCATTTTTAGAACAGGCTTCCATTAATGGCCTACAACTGAGGGAATGCTTAATCCATAGCATCTTGAATGAACTTAGGACAGGCTTCTAAAAATGCACAAATATTGTTCTCAAATTTCTTAGACAAAAATACATCCATTACCTAAACAGAAATGAATGTCAAAATATGATTAAACTACTATAATTGCATGTATAGTATTGATCAGGCAAGTAATAACATGATTTAGCACTGAGTCTCGAAAAGACCAAGTTACAGAAACTAAACATAAGATAAGAATACATACATTACGCGGGCTACTTTGGACCATGTCAACCGCTTCCTGATTACTAAGATGCTCCCAGAGTCCATCAGATGCAAAAATGATGAACTTATCAGTTGGCTGTATTTGGTGTACAGTAATTGCTGGATCGGAACTAAGAAGTGGTCTTCTGAAAGTTTCCTGAAGACGAAACTTGCTGTGCAAAGGTTCTCTATTGAACTCTGGTTTCTTCAAATACACATCTCCAATTGACCTTGTTATCTGCAACAAATGATCATGCCATGTGAGACGCAACCTGGAAGCAAAGCAATTCAACAAGCAAGATTGCATGACAGAATCTCAAATGCATATATGCACTACGCAGCACAAGTAATTGGAATGGCATTTACAAGAAAACAAAGTTGATTTCATAGTTACCATTACTACCAGACCAAGATCACTTACAAAATGATTAACCTAGAATATGCACCTATACCTATCTTAACTTCCATTAAGGGTGCAGCATGAATAATAAGTTCACTTTATCAAAAAATAATAATAATAATAATAAATTCACTAGGGGAGAATGCAATATGAAAACTAAATTCAACACCTTACAGCACATCGGTCATAATAACATTGTAGATTACTGCACCCACATAGGTATTTTAAAAGGTTGGTCCATGGCTATAGTAATACTCATGATTCCTGAATACAAATAAATATACTTAAGTGATAACATAACATCAAGATAAAACGAAAATGCAGCCACAGAAGATAAAGCTGGCTACCCACATAATGCAAATCTCAGCTATGATGAGAATAAAGGTCTCAGCAGTTTTTTTTTTCTGCACTGTTAAAAATATTTGGATTGATGGGTCAGAATGAATAGACAAAAGACAGCCAACTTCATCTTATGCAAAAGCTAATGTACCTGGATAATACCCTTTACACGCCAAACATTGTGTTTTAGGACCACAATATGGGGATCATCAGGATGTGATGCCTGCAGCTCTCGTCTAACCTCCTCATAGGATGCATTGTGTTCTGCTGAGAGCTGCATTGCCAAAACCTCTCCAGTTCCCTTGACAAGTCTCCCAAGAATAGCACGGGAGTCCCCAAGGTTTGCAACATATAAAGTTCCGCTGCAAACCACGCCAACTAGACAGCAAGAGCCTACAGCTGCTAACTGAGGTCTCACTGACCATTGGTCACTAACTACAGAAATGAAACCCTCCTCAGTCGCTCGGAATGCCTTCCGAATCACATCTGCTGACATGCCCTTGTGCTCAGATGCGAATCCTGGAAACCAAAGTTTGTCATGCAAAAGCATAAATGAGAAAAGGTAAGCAGTTAAAACAAATTGTGATATAACTAGAAGATGTGACAGAATCACAGAAGACACTATCCTTTCGCAATGATCAATAATTTCTAGCAGTTTTACAGTTACCAAACTGTTCCATGCAATGATGTGCTTCCATTCTATTCCCAGTTATATCAAGATCGAATTTAGGATAACTTTGGCCTTTATCTAAACATAACTGCATTCAAATTTGAGCGTGCTTTTCCATGTCAATATACATAGAACCACGTTCTATGCAATGCATGCATAAAATCAAGTGTCACTGAAATAGCAAACATCTTTACTCAAGAGCAATCAACATCAACTCATACACACAGCTTGCATATCAGAATATTAGATGTATTGATCGTAAGTCCGATAGCATAGCTTGATTGTTATTTGATCTAAGGCATGGACTTCAGCAGCGGTGGAGGCCTTACTCCTCAGGTGGTTGAAGAGATGATCATTGATGTACCGCGCCGTCTCCGGGCCACCATGCCCATCATAGACCCCGACGAAGGTGCCTTGCAGTCCAGGCTCCGATGTGCTCAGCGGCCCGGATTCAACCTGGCTATGATCCTCCAGCAGGTTATTGGCCTGGACCACGGCCATGGAGAACTCACCATCGACGACCTGCCCGCCGTCCTTGTACCACAGGAGCCCGTCCTGGCGGCCGGTGGCGTCCGATCCTTTGCGGGGGCGCCCGGCCGGTGATGCCGGCCCCCAGCAAGATTTCAGGTAATCCATCGCAGCCGATAGCATCCCTCATCTCTGCCGCCTCCCCATCGCCCACTTCGTGACGAAGACCATTCCTTTACCCTTTCCTTGTCCAGCAATTTGTTCTCGCTCCGTCTCCGCAACAAAATCTGCAATTGGAACCAAACAGGACGCACATGAAGATCAACCACCGCGAATCTAGCACCCAAATTGCATGATCGAAGGGAGGAAGGCCAGCAAGTCCACCATACTTTCCTTGCATTGGGAGGGGAAGCAAAGAAAAGAAAAAGGAATTACCTTTTCTCGGATATTTTTCCCTAGTAGCTGCGCGCCCGGATTGCTGCGCCTGCGATCTCACAGCCAGAGGAAGCAGCCTTAGATCTGGAAACCTATCGATCTCGGGCGCGGGGAAGGCAGCAAAGATTGGGTTTTTGTAGAAACGGTGGGCTCCTCCGCGGGAACCAAAAGAAGCAACCAGGAAACCGAACCGAAAAGACTAAAAAAAAGATGGGCTCTTTCGCTTTGCTTCCCCCTCCTCCTCCTCCTCCTAAATCTCTGAGACTCGATCGAAGAACAGACAGGTAGATCAGAGCATCTTCTCCGGTCCACAGGATATATGGAGAGCGCAAGCAAGCAAAGAGGGAGGGAGACCAAAAACTACAGGAGAAGCAACCAAACCAGACCAGGGAAGAGGGATGAGAGAGGGGAGGGAGCTGATGCAGGACCAGCAAGGCCGCGCTCAGAGATGGGCTCTACCGGTCCTAATTTCTCGAGAGGGGAACTTGGGAGTGGTGGCGACTGCTTCCGTTGTGCTGCTGCACCGTTGTTGTTCCGTTCCATCGCGTGTTTAGTTTCACAAAGTTGGAATTTGGGGTAATTATAGCACTTTCGTTTTTATTTGATAATTAGTGTTCAATCATGGACTAATTATGCTTAAAATGTTCGTCTCGTAATTTCCCACCAAACTGTGCAATTAATTTTTTTTCGTCTACATTTAATGCTCCATATACAGACCGTAAATATTCGATGTGATATATACCGTAGCACTTTTTTAAAATTTAGGGTGGAACTGAACACGCGGTAATCCATTTTTTCCCTCTGCACTGCGCCATTCTTCCCCAGAAGAAAAGGCAGCATTTATAGTGCCCACTCCAGCCATCTTTCGCCTTGCTCTGCCTGCCTCCTCGTTTGACCTGTGTTTTGCATCACTAGATTTTCACGCGTGGGTGAAAAATGTTACAGCTACTAAGTGATATGTCTAGAAATGGGTTGCTAGGATTTTTTTCTAATAAAAATGCAAGTCAGCGATCAAAGGTAATTATATTTCCTACAATCCAAAATGTAAGTCTATACCATAACAGTACTCCTATTTGAAATGATTATCATAGTTGTAAACAGCTCGTTCTTTTTTAATATAGTATTTTAACCAGTAGGGGCTTGCCCCTCCTGATTTTATTTAAAAAAATAATTACCATACAAAAAAAGTTATATACTATAAAGTATTAGTGTGAATCCAGTAATCCAAATATTATGCCGCCAATCAATATATAAATATAAATTTACTGTTGCAGCAGCCCCGCACATGCGAAAGGAGGCAAGTAGCAGGCTGACATCCATAGGCAATCAAAAGTAAAAAAGCGCAGCCACAGTCAGGCAGCTGAACAGCCTCTTAGGTATTTATATCAGTGATTGAAATGATTGACTTAGGATAGACCTTGAAGGTTTAACGACGAAATAGTAAAAGTCATATGCTGATGTCACGAATAGCTCAAGTATTCATGGGTCATTGTGCGTGCGCACATAGTATCTCGTTCCACAATGGAAAAATGACTCTATCTCTTTTAAAAATTATGGAAAATTTGGCTTTGCTTGCTCGGAAAATTAAAACAGAGAGACCCAAATGATCTGCTTAACGGCTTAAGCTTTTGCCCCCCCCCTGCGCTCGATTCTCGGAAAACTGCAGTCCAATAAGGCAATAATTCAACGCGGCCCTAATTCTTGCAGTCAAACACTCATGTTTCATGTTCTTCCTCCCAAAATCACACCTTAAAGCAACTCCAGCAGGAGCACCTAAATTAGGGTCCCTATATCTGATTTAGGTGCTCCCTCTATTTTTGTTGCAATCTCTTCCGGCAGAAGCCCCAAATCCTTTTTAATAGACTGACAATTGGAACCCACTTGTCATCCTCTGCTCTAAAAACTGAGCTATCCCCGCAACCACCCGGGGAAGCGGCCGCCGTGTACAGGAGGGAGGCGTCGCGGACGGCATGACCATGTAGAGCGGCGAGGAGAAAGAGCCGGCCCTACAGCAGGGGAGCACGTACGGGCGGAGACGTCATGGGGGGAGATCTGGGCGGGGAGGAGATATAGCCAGGGAGCGGAGAGGCCGGAGCCAGAGCCGCCAGAGAGGAGGGCGCGCTGGCACGATGGAGGGAGGCGCGGCCATGTGTAGGGTCTAGATGACGGACTAGAGGGGGGTGAATAGTCCTTTCTAAATTTAATCACGCCGGCTAACTGAAACAAATCCGGAATTAAAACAATCGGTCTAGCCAAGACTACACCCCTCTATCGAAGTTCCGGGTTAGCTAGAGCTCACCTATCCAATTCTAGGAATAAGGTCACACAAACCTATGCCACTAGTATTTTGCACACCGGGAAGCTCCTACACAATTCTAGTAAGCAAAAGCACAAAAGCTCATAAGCTCACTAGCAATGCTCAATAACAAGGCAATCAATGTCAAATTAGAGAGCGTAAATACTTAGCTACACAAACTAAACAATGTGACTAATAAGGTTACACAAACCAAATTAGCTACGCAAATGAGCTACTTCTATGCTACACAAGCAAGAAGGTAACTAGTGAGCTACACAAGCTAACTAATTGCAAGAGCAACTACACAAGCACAATGTATATGAAAGTAATTACAAGCTTTTGTAAGGGGATTGCAAACCAACGGGAAGAACAATGTTGACACGGTGATTTTCTCCCGAGGTTCACGTGCTTGCCAACACGCTACGTCCCTATTGAGACAAGCACCGAGGTTGCCACCGGTTCTCTTGCTAGTGGTGACCCGCAAGTCACACTCTCCCACGTGGAGTGCTTACCACAAGCTCTAGCACTTGACCCGGTCGGATCACTTGTCGCCCTTCGCGTCTCGCTCTACTAGAGTTGCTCTTCACGGCTTCCGCGGGACGAGCACAATGCCCCTCACAAAAGCTCTTCTCTGGATCACCGCACAAGCTTCTTGCGTGCTTCGACGGATACCACCACCAAGCCGTCTAGGAGGTGGCAACCTTCAAGAGTAACAAGCACCATCGACTTACAAGACGATCACCTAGTGCCACTTAATGCAACCTCACGATGCAATCGCACTAGAATCGCTCACTCAATCGGATGAACACTATTAAGCTATAGTGAGTTAGAGACCTCCCAAGCACCACCACATAAGCCACCAAGACTCTAGTGTGCTAAGCTCTTCTAAGCTTACGGTCAAAGGCCGACCAACACTTCTATTTATAGCCCTGCGGGCTAAAATAGCCGTTACCCCTTCACTGGGAGTTTTTTGGGACGACCGGACGCGCAGGACATGTGCACCGGGCGTGTTCGATCGCTGCATTTGGTCGCAGTCTGACCGCCACATGTCCCATTCAAAATTGTCTAGCCATTCACGCCCAACGGCTATCTTTGCGTGATCGGACGCGCTGTTAGAAAACGACCAGACGCGGGAGACGCAGTGTCCGGTCGAGTCCAAAGAGCTTCCAGAGCCGCTCTAGGCCGACCAGACGCGTCCGGTCACACCGGATCGGACGCTCCTAGCGTCCGATCAATTGTAGCGCTGAAACCTGAGTCTTGTTGGTTCACACCGGACACGCCCGGTGTGGCGACCAGACACGTCCGATCGCTGCGTCCGGTCAAGTTCAGAGAGCTCCCAGAGCCGCTCAACTGCGACCGGACGCGTCCGGTGTGGCCGACCGGACGCAACCCTGCGTCCGGTCCTCTCTGGACCAACACCTACGCCCCACGTCACTTCGACCGGACGCTAAACAGTGATTTCTCAGCATCCAGTCACTGCTACGACCCAGAGTCCGGCCACCTCGTTAACTCTACCGCGCCTGGCCAGAATACCGGACGCGTTCGTTCACGTCGGGAAGATACCGGACGCGTCCGATCACCCCGTGACCAGCACATTCAACTCATTTTCTTCACCAACTTCTTCTCCTTTGCAAATGTGCCAACACCACTAAGTGTACACCACCATGTATATGTGTGTTAGCTTTTCACAAATATTTTTTAAAGGATTAGCCACTAAACTTGCCACGCCACTCGATTCTAGCGACGATGCAAAGTTAGATCACTCGAGTGGCACTAGATGACCGATATGCAAACAAGTTTATCCCTCTTGATAGTACAGCCATCTATCCTAAACCCGGTGATAAACTTCTCTACTCACCTATGACCGGTGAAATGAAATGCCCTAGGTTATACCTTTGCCTTGCACATTTCATTCCATTTCCTCCAATGTCGATGCAACACATGCACCAACACAATCAACAATGATATGATCCACTTCATATCATCACGTGATCATATTGGTTCATCGATCTTGACTTAACTTCCTTTTCACCATTGCCTTCGTCCATCGGTGCCAAGTCTTGCTCAAGCTTCACCACCACGCGGTCCATCGCTCCAAAGCCTCCGATTTGCCCTTCACGCTTGCAACCGGTCCATCAAGCCAAGTCATGTCTTGATCTTCTCCACCTTGATCACATGACTCCGTGTCATGTCTCATGTGCAATAAGCCCCTTTATTATGACATGTGTGAGCTTTGCAACATCTTTGAGCCATCATCACCGTCATGGCATATGTTGCTCACACACATATACCTGTAGACTAATCACATGTGTATCTTATTTAAACACATTAGTCCACCTAAGATTGTCACTCAATCACCAAAACCAAATAAGAACCTTTCACCATGGCCGTGAGTTGAATCACGTCGTGTGGAGTGCGCCATGGCCGCCTCCGTCTCCACCTTCGCGAGCAGTGCGCCATGGCCGCCTACATCTCTACCTCCGCGAATAGTCCACCAGAGGGAGCCAGATCTCGACGACCGGAGGGGAGGCGAGGGCAGGGGTCGCCGGAAGTAGGGAACGGAACAGCCGGAGGCAGGGGAGGAAACGCCGAGTTGGAGCAGCACGTGCACGTGGAGGGCGGAGTGTTGGGCAACGGGAATTGGGTCTGGCGGAGAGATTTGGGCGCCCACTCCAAAAATAGGGGGTCTAGGAGAGGCCCTATTGGAGCTGCGTTTTTTGCCTGAGCCCCTATATTTAGCTACGGGGACTTAAGTAATGGCCCTGCTAAAATTGCTCTTACCAAACACTCTAAAACCTAACATATACATACAGTCATACACCTATTAGAGCAAGACTAATGGTTACAGCCGGTAGCTGGCTGTAAGGTTCTTTGCAGTCTTCTCTCAGTCCACCTATATAGTAGTATTATTAATACATGGCACATGTGTCTCTCTCACGGAGTTTATTGATTCTTATGCCTAAGCTGACCATAAGCTTACAGTCTATTCCTCCTCTCTCTCTCTCCTCTCGTCTCTCTTTTACCTCAGCATTTATCGAGCTAATGGCCCGCTCTTACAGCCGTGTGGCAGTATCATTTTCTTCGTGCAAACGATTTAGAATGAGACGGCCGTACTTAGCGCGGCCACTTTGTCAGTTTTTTTGTACTCGTCCGAACAAAACCCCATGGCTGGAGGGACGGACGGACGGATGGGCCTCCAGTGCGCCGCATCACGGCCTAGTGACCTTCGCGGAAAATTCCCCAGACCGGAACCGGACGACGCCCCTGCCGCCGAAAACGGGGGCGCCCGAGCCGCGGCCCGCCAATTGGCGCGCGCCTTTGGCGTGGTGAGCGACTGAGCGTGCGCGCGTGGCCATGGTCCATGGACGCCGCCACGGCTGGCACGGGACGACACGGCCACCACGTCGCTACTCGCTAGCTAGGCTAGGCAGCAGGAGCGACTTCGCGTCGTTGGCTTGGCTGGCAGTCCCGACTTCCCGAGCGAGCGACTGGAAAAGTCTTGGCGCTGATGCTGGCTGGCTCCTGTGACGTTCCTCTCTGTGTTTGGGCCGGCTGGGTGCTGCTGCTGTGGTCAATGCGGTGAAGCGATGCGCAGTCAGCAGTGAGGGCCGCCAAGATCCGCTGGTGCATTCAGATTGAAACAATGCCCAGCCGCCCAGGGCAAATCAGCTGCAGACACCACCAATTTCACAGCGGCGGAGCCTGCCCGCCCGTTGGTATGCCCGGCCGGACCCGGGGCGACGGCAGATTATTCGGGATGGGGAAGCTGGGGCCCGGCGGCCTCTCGTGCGGCGTGCAGTCGGCTGGCCATCGCGTCTGCCTGCGTGTCAGTCCGACGACGCATCCCGCCACCACCCGCATCCGTGCCCGCGCGCGCCTGGGGCTCCGCGCACTGATGCTTCCGCTTAGCTGTGGCCTCGCTGGTCTCCACGACGCTCCGAGGCCGTCCGATGGAGATCCGATGTGTGTGGATCCATCGCACGGCATGTACCGACTACCGTACCGCCTGGTTCTCCCGTTTTGCGCCACGTTGGCTGGGCTTATAAACCGTGATTTTTCAGCTAACGAATAATATTTTTCTCTCACAATAAATTAATCAACAATATTTTTAGTCATGACTTATCAGCCAAACAAACAGTACAATGACTTTCACCCGTTTGCAGTGCCACCACATGTGGTTGTGGCTGGCATTTGGCAGGATACCGATGATACTGCCTGACAGTGCCTGCCCCTCAGACTGGGCATATTTTAACCGAGAACCGATAACCGAACCGAACCGAGCCAAACCGAACCGAACTTTCGGTTTTTCGGTCTTTCGGTTTCGGCTTCGGTTTCATGTTTCCAGAGTTTCGGTGTTCGGCTTCGGCGTCGGTTTGCAGGTGACGAAAACCGAACACCCGATCAAACCGAACTCTGTTGTAGCGCACCCTGCCGCTCGCAATCGCACGGCACCAGTCCTGGCCCAAGAAGGCCCATCACGTGAAGCTCCCAGAACCTGCAGCCAAAAGGAAGGACTCCCGTGATCGTGTCCCTGTCTTGCCATCCCTCTCTCCTTTCCTTTTCCTTCATCCTTATCTCTTTCTCCTTCGTTCTTCTCTCGAGTCTCAAATCTCGATCTATCCGCTCATGCGACGCGGCCGTGCGTGTGAGCAAGAGTGTGGAGTGCGGACGAGTGGCAAGCTTGTCGTCGTGGCCGCGCGTGGCGAGCTAGGCGGCGCGGCTGTGCGTGGCAGCCTCGGCGGCCAGCGCGACAGATGGCACAGGCACAGGGGGCGAGTGCGAGTTGAGCGCCCTGGGAGGCAGCGCGGCAAGATGCAAGTGCAGCGAAGATGGTTAGCGAGCACTGTTGGTCATCAAATCAGGCACCAACCCACTTTGAACTGCGATGGTGGCATGCGACACCCACACAGGTATTAATTTTCATTGGTTCTTGGCTTGTTGGGGAGACGTGAGCAAGAGTCGATGGAGCGGATGAGCGGCAGGGACATATGCTGAAGTTCGGAGGAAACCGAACACCGAGCCAATTAAACCGAAAACCGAACACGTCGGTTTCTGTTTTTGACGTCCACCGATCGGTTGTTGTTTTGCGCAAACCGAAGTTTTTCAACACCGAACAAACTGAACCGAATGATCGGTTTAAACCGATTGCCCACCCTGACCTGCCCCGGTCAAACCACTCGAGGTCACACTAGCAACTACTCTCTTTATTCCAAATTATCTATCGCTTTTGTTTCCGTACCACAAATTTGACTCGCTTTGTAGAAAATACATGTAATATTTGTATCTCTAAATAAATTTATTAAAAAACTAGATTCAAAGATATTTCCAATAATATCAATAATGTACCATAAATATTAATATTTTTTAATATATATTTTGTCAAAGTTGTTTATCGATAAACGAAAACGACGAATATTTTGGGACGAAGGGAGCAGCATGCATGCATATCCGGGGCCAGCCATGTTTCTCCTCGTCTTCACGTGCATAGCGTACGGTTACGGTATTTCTGTACCGTGTGGGATGACGATAAGGCCATGGGACGGGAGATGCAGGAACGGGATGGCTCCCCTACTACCACAGCAGGGACAGTCGAATTGACCAAGACCAACCACACGCTTTTTCCATTGGCCGCATGATGTTTAGTGTTGATTCGGTGAAGAACTAACTGAGGCTACCTCTCGTCATGAAGAAACGAACGGATTTTACGCACACGCTTACGTAACTTTTTCCCATATATATATATATATATATATATATATATATATATATATTAAAAAAAGAATGTTCCGTGGTTGGTTGAGATGTTTTTAGTGGGAAGTATGCTCGGTGAAGTTTCAGATGGTATGCCACCCTCTTTGCTGTAACGGCTTAATCCGTCTTTTGGCAATTAGTTAAAAGACTGGAGCTCAAAACTCACTCAATACATAGTAAATTTAATTATTTGCTTCGCTCAAAAAAATTTAATTATCTGCTAAAGAAACTTCATAATAACAGGAGGGCCATGGCCACCTTTCGCCCTAACTAAGCTTTGCCTCTGCATGCGCCTACTCACCTTCTCTCGTCTAGTTATTTCTCCCCCTTTCCCTTGTCTCTCCACTCGGCTCCTACGACGCTTACATCATCGTCTTTGCTAAATTGAAGCCTCCCGCCGACTACAGCGGCGTATAAACGCCTTCGCTGTCGTCGTTGCCACTAATCCTAGTCTCCTCCTTATTGTTCTCTAGCCGGTTCTCCCACCGCTTGCACTGTCCAATCAACCTCCCCTACTGCCCCAATGGGCGGCACCCCAGCCATCGAGCTATCTCGATTGCCATCATCGCCAGTCTGACGGCCTCCACGAAAGCCCCCCTTCTAAGCTGTAGCCATGGAAAACCCCCTGACCTCCTGAAGCCTCAAACCTTAATGCCAACGAGGTCTTTGTCTTCGGCTACTATGAGTTGATTTTTTTTGTCTTTTAGTGTGTGCATGCCAATTTCAGCGTGTGCGAAAAGAAGCATTTAAGTAAATGTTTTGATGAAGTGCAATGCCATAGATGAAAACAAGAGTGCTAGGGATTTTTCACATTCGAGAAAAACTCCGGGCAAACTCCTTCACTGCAAGTCCATCAATTAAATGCTAATAGATTTATGTAATTTCCTCCTATCACAATTATCCGTTCACCAAGTTGGTCCTGAGTCAACTTTTTTTAAACAAAACTGACAATCAATATCTAAAAGAATATACAGATTAACGATATAATTAAGACTGATATTGTCATAACATATTACTATTTTAATATTTTTTTCGAGAACGTGTGTAGCACATGTTTCATTAAGAAGAAGTTAGAAGGTTTACACGCCCAACATCACATCACAACGAGGTGCCATGAGCGATAGGGTTGAACACAAACACAAGGCACCGCTAGGTGGTGGAACACATGCTGTTGTAAGAAACTAAAAGTGCGACCGAAGAGCTTGCGACGTTGAGGGAGCCCGTCAAGACGGCTGCGTCGTCGCTCGCCTCCTGTGAGCACCAGCCATGGGGAAGAGTTCCTGCATTACCGCGCACTTGGATGAAGACATCGGCTCTTGGAATATCTCGTGGAAACGAGTGGCGATGGAGGCGTCAGGTGTCACTGGCAATGACCGTGGAGCACTGGACGAGGGCCGCCACTTATTCGGCATGACCCGCTTGGCCTGCTTCTCTGGCTGGACCTATAACGCGAGGCTGGGCTATAGGCGATCCGACAACAGGCGGGCTCGGCGTGTTGAGCACTGTCGCCTGGGCTTGATCTTGGGCTGCCACCGTGGCCTCCAGGAGAGCCAGGTCACATGACGAGCCCACGGTAGGTGATAGAGGCCCATATTGTATCGGCCCAGCATCGATGCTTTCCTCCTGTCCAGCGCCTACAGGGTTGCCATCGCCCTCAGTATTGTCGCCGCGATCAACGGGCGGTGCATTGGAGGAAGCCGTGAGATCATGGTCCTCGGCCACGAACACAGATGCCCACGACGTCAGCTGTTGTGCCACATCGCAAGTCACAATGGACTTCAGATCCATCTAAGACGACGATACAACGGAAGTGACTCAAGCTCTGCATTCTGGCTATTGGGGGGGGGGCTAAGGTCGTTGCAGTTTGAGCTTTGAAAGGCTTGATCGATCCAACCTTGGCTCCGCCCTTCTTTCTCCAGCTTTGGTTTCTTTCTCAGCCATCGTCAGCGTCATTTTATTCGGGAAGGAGCTTTCGTTCACGAAGTCAACACCTTTCAGATTGTTTCCATAGTCTACTTGGCTGAAGGTTTGGATAAATAGAAATCGTGGGTGAGTTCTAGATTATAGCCCCTAAAATCTTCGGGTTGGCACGCATCCATGACGGAATGGGCCCGTCACAGTCTGAATCGCAATCGGAATCACAAGAGGAAAGGGAGAAGTTACTGTGCACTGCGACATCATAAATCCACGCGCTACGAAAAGCGAAGTGGTTCTATGTACGTCTTCCTACTGTGGGTATGGTTCCCAAGTTTTTTTTAAAAAAAAAATTGTGCGTATGGTTCATGATCCATGAGTCCTTTCTCCTTTGTACTGGTGCCACATACTTTCCATGACATGGCATGTAGTTGAGGAAAAGAGAGCAAGAAACAAATTTGATATCTTGGTGGAGACCAGGGGACTGGTGGAGACATAGCTTGGGTTCGATACTAGGAGACAAGTACAAGCATTGCACAACAATTAACCTGACTCGAGGCTAATAAGAAAACACTAAAATGCTATATGCGTTGAGTGAGTCATATATATCATACTTATATATATACAGTACTATGTTACTTGCTTAACAACTTTTTTTAAACTGTTTCGCAAAAAAAAAACTTTTTGAAACTAACTTACTTAACAACTTTGAGAAAGAGTAACATGAAACAATATATTGGGGCAGCGGGCAGTGGGCACTTACATAATCAAGATTCCAACTGTGAGAATTTCCAAAAAAAAAAAATCAATATAACGTATGGAAGTTCAGTAGAATCATTCGATTATTATTGGGTTATCTTTTAGCTTGGAGACACCAGTACTTTTAGTTGAGGAAGATTTTGGTGTTGACTAAAAACTTTCCGACTTCCACATCGAAATTCAACTCCTGGCCCCAAAAGATTCAAAACTTCAGCGTGTGGACTTCAAATTTATTTTACTCAAATTATAACTGCATTTGAAAGAGGAGACGTTATTCCTTCTAGGATGTGGGTGGGGGATATGGAGATGCGCTGGTAGGGTGCAACCGCTGGTGTCAAGACATGGAAAACAAGTTAATGTGTAATCCAAAGATGTCACTTGCTTGTAAGTTAGTTATTATAGACAACTGAATCCACAATCTAGTGCCCTCTCTCGGCCATGTATACACATGGAGGAAAAACAAACCCTGTTGATAAGTAGAACTATCTCAAGATGGCTGTGGAGAAAGAAGAAGGAAAAAAAAAAGAAACTGACAAGGGAAAGGTTACAACTTTGGGTTTTATATGAAAAAAGAAATTCTCGTACTGATGTGCGCACGTTATTAAGCAGTATTTTCAATAGTCTATTAATCGATATGAACCACATTTATTTGATATATAAAGTCAAACTTTTTATCTTTGATTATAAATATCTAACATTTTTTTGACAACATATAAATATCTAACATTCTATATAGATTGACAAGACACGCAACAATGGTGTTATTAGATTCTCTATAAAAAAAGTTACTTTCATAATCTAGGAGTAAGCTATCTCTTTGCAAGCCATTTATGTTTTTTATATAGAGATTAATAGTCAATGCAAAGTGTTAAATTAGAGACGGTGTCGAGGTCCGAGTGTCCGAGGAAGTAAGCTAGCTTAAATGGCTTCTAGGTGCCAACTTTCAACTTTCCCTATGGGTATATGATGGATTTTAACAATTGCCGTGAAGTGGAACTCATGGTACAATAATTGAAATGCGCTTTACAAAAGGCAGAGAGACATTTACTAATTCCTAGCAGGTCCATTCATGCATTACGCTACACGAAAACAAATCGTACGTGGAGGGCATCTTGCACCGCATCTAGAAAGCCATCAGGATCGCCTTTTAGCTGCCATGCAGCAACATATATAGAGTAGTGGGCTAGTTCTTTATTATGATAAGAGTGTGAGCGCTGACACTTATGTTTTCTTGATTACTTTGCAGTGAAGAAAAGGAATCAAGAAAAACATCGTGCAATCATATATGTACTCCCTCAGTCTACGAAAGAATGCAATTCTCGTTTTTCGAGAAGTTAAACAGTACCAACTTTGACTAAATTTGTATAAAAAATATTCATATTCATGATACAAAATAAGTATCATTAGATTTGTTATAGAGTATATTTTTATAATAAATTTATTTGAAAATATAAATACTGATATCATTTACTATAAACTTAGTCAAGCTTAAGTTAGTTTGATCGGCACACATCTCACACTTGTATTCTTTTGTGCACGGAGAGTACATACGTTCTCCTGCCTGGTGGTCGAGGCCTGATAAACTGGTCAAACGGGTGATTTGGTTTTTAGCCTGGAGTGCAAACTACGATTAGAGCAATGTAATGTAAAGCAGGGAGAGCATATTATATAGGAATACTCGGTGACGGATTTGGAATGGAGCGGGAGCGGCGCTGCGTTTTTCTTTTCTATATACGGCGGCGCGCGCCGATGGATACGCATCAGGGTAGCGTACGTGAAGGATCATTGGTGGTCGTGTCCCTGTTCTAAGCAGCAGGAAGGAAGCCACTAAGCACGCGATAGTTTTTTTTTTATAATCAAAAAACAAAACTGAGCACGGCACGCACGCGATCGCCCTGCCAACTCTGACCTGCGCACATGCATCATGCATCTATTCTAGCATCATGCATTGTGTAAATTACGCAATACAACGCGTAGCCTGAACCATTCTAGCATCATGCATGATGCATGCATGGTACGGGCATTATGCGCAGGCTGAAATCAATCGATGTGTCCTACTTGTGTTTTCTGGAATGAAACGACGTAGCTGTACACTTGTATTTGTCATCTGTACTCCTGTGCAAGTATGTAAGATTGTCCCTCATCATCACTGAAAATCTCAGTATATATTATATTAGATTAGAGCTGGGAAAAGAAGATGATGCTCCCAGTTCTGAAGCTACATAAACCTCGATCCGTAGTCTGTGGTTATCCTTTGCATGGCATGTCGTCAACCGTGAAATACATTTCTTTTGCTTTTTTTTTCGTGTTTCATTAAGAAGAAGTTAGGAGGTTTACACGCCCGTCGTCACACATTTCTTTTGCTTTTGGCATGCACGTTCCTTCTTGTAACAAGAAGTTCGAGAGAGCGAGGAGACCGAGCCATCAGACCAACATCAGCAGCTGCTGGATCCCCCATCAGGCGCCCGTCATCACACATTTCTTTTGCTTTTGGCATTCACGTTCCTTCTTGTAACAAGAAGTTCGAGAGAGCGAGGAGACCGAGCCATCAGACCAACATCAGCAGCTGCTGGATCACCCATCAGGTGCATTCTGCTCTCCGGGCGGACGCCATTCGTCCGTCCCACGTTCCCACCAGGAAATCAATTTCAGCACCAACCAACTATCCGTCCGTCCAAAAAAACAGCTTGCCTTTAAAAAGGCCAATAAATAAATTTTAACCGAATTTTAAAAAGCACCAACATTTTATGATATATTATTAGAAAATATCTATATTGTGTCATTAATCTATAAACTCAATCGAATTAACGAAGTTTGACTCAATTTGGCAGGGCTTCTCTAGCGGCTTCAGAAGCCGTTTGGAGCCATTTTCTGCCAAACGGGGTAAAATAAAACGGCTCCACCGATGAAGCCCCTAAAAACGTGCTCTCACAGAGCTTTGGGGTGGGAAGGAGCCAAAAATAGTGGCTTCTCTCGGCTTCACCTCATTCTACGTGGCGTTCTCTGAGAGCATATTTTAAGAAAAACTATATGTGAAGCTGTTTTGCCAAACGATTTATCAAAACGACTACAGCTCCACCCATAGAGCTGTTTATGGAGCTGAAGCCTAAAAAAAGACTTCATGAGTAAAGTGGAGCCGTGCCAAATGAGGCCTAAATTTGGAATCTTTTTTAGGTCAGAGGTAGTAGCAAGAATGCATCAGCATGCATGTGATCGATGTGAGATGTATGTAAAGCATGGCCGGATCGGACGAGTAGAGCGTTGTTTTCACGGGGCTCTTGCCCGTCCGATCCGTACGTGCGCGTGAGACGGCCGCCCGTCAAACGCGGAAGGAAGGCCGGCGGCGGCGGCGGGCGCACGCAGACGCCGCGCAGACGGGAAACGTACGAGTACGACGACCCATCACCCATGCGCGCGGCACATGGAATGAATTTCTGTGCGATGAGACGCCGCAAGTACAGCGCAGGGCGGCGGGCGCTGTTGTTGCAGGTCAGGTCGATGTCAGATCCATCCACGTGCGCGAGGCGATCAGGTGCCCCCGCCCCGCGACCTGTTCTGCGCGGTTGGGATGCACTACAGCTACAGCGGGGCTCGCCGCTGCTTCGGTTGGCCGGCTGCCTGAGTGCATGCCTGGCTGCACCGGCACCCGGGCACGGGCAATGCCACAGTGGACAGGTCCAACCCGCATCCGCATGTGTAGAGACTACAAAGTCAAACCCTGAATGCCACGGGACCTGGCCGGGCCAGTGCCGGCAGTCAGCCTGGGCAGATTTTAGCCGAAAACCGCGAACCGAACCGAAGTATCGATTGTTCGGTTTCAGTTTCGGTTTCTGCTTTCAGCAAGTTCGGTGATCCGTGTCGGCTTCGGTTTCTGCGTCGAGACGAACCGAGCAACCGATCCACCGAGATTTGCATCTTAGGATGCCAGAATCGCAGAAACAAAACAATCACCCACGCCCCCCTTCCGTCGTTCGGCCCAACTCAAAGTCGGCCCAACTAGCTCCCCCAAATAAATACTCCACACAACAGACCACCAAACCCTAACAGGCCCCCAACACCCAGCGCCAGCGCTCGAGTGGCGGCGGCTCGCAGCACCCAACGGCCGAGTGGCGAGCGGCCAGGAGCGAACTTGCCCCAAACCCTACCAGGAGAGAGCGGTGGCGGCGCGATGATACGCTGAAGGGGAGCGACATGGGCGGTTGGGTGCGACTTCATGTGACAGCTGCGAAAGTGCCCCCTGTCCGGCCAGCGGCGTGCAGCTGACTGAAAGCGCCTGGCTTGGGCGAGTGAGTGAGTGGCGGCTGCGAGCGCCGGAGCTAGCGAGCGGCGTGGCGAGCAGGGAGAGGAGCTGCACGGCCGCGGCCGTGGCGGCAGGAGCCAGGAGCGGCACAGGAGCGACTTCGAGTGAGATCAGCGAGGAGCGGAGCAGGTCTGCTCGGAGACGGGCGGCGAGCGGCGAATCGACCAAGCAGCGCCGAAGGGCAGCGGTGGCGTCCGGCGAGCTGCAGCGGCGTCCAGCAAGCAGGGGCCTAGGCGTAGGCCGCGCAGCTCCCAGGACAGGCCAAGGCACGGCAGCGGGTAGGGAGGCCATGCCCAGACGCGACGGCGAGCAGGACTTGCAGCGGCGGCGACCAGCGGACCAGATGCTCGGGTTAGTTCGGTTAAACCGAAAAACCGAGCCGAACAAACCAAAACTGAATGCGTCGGTTTCCAGTTCTCTCACAAACCGATCGGTTGTCATGGCTTGGAAACCGATTTTTTTTGAAACCGAACAAACCGATCCGATTTGTCGGTTAAAACCGAATGCCCAGGCTGAGTCGGCAGCCGGGGCAGGGGTGGTGGTGGCCGCATGCAAGTGCGTTCAGCCTCTCTGTCTCTGAAACACGCACGGTTGAGTATGGTTGAATATCCGGAGCTAGATTTCCTACACGCCCGCCAAGCTGGATAAAGTCATTGTTAGCTACCTAGCCGGCCCATGAAAGCAACACCGATAAGGTCAAATGCAGATAGCGCGATAGCCTGCAGCCCTGCACATCATCTATCGAACTAAACGACGATATATCGTGTACTGACTGGCCGTGGAAATCATATATATATATGCACGTTTGATTAGTCATCTAATGTGTGGTTATCTTGTCTGATCGATCCATGTGGTCATTTCGAGTAGATATATATCCGGTGCATGCCCAAGGTCAATGCCCACCTCGAAGTTTTACAAATAATGAGCAGTCGGTCACATGTTCAATGCATGCACCACCATGTGTGCCTATTGTCTTGTCTTGGACAGCAATCATCATGTACTTATGTATCAGGTCGATGGGACGGAAGTACTAGGACAGGCGATGTACTACATGTGGGTTTTCAGGTCTTTTCCCCTTAAAAACACACACCAAGTGCACCACTTGCACTCAAAGGATTCAAGCATCTACAGTCGCATTTATCTACCCTACGATATTATGATCTCGATTTGGGTTTCAACCCAGTATTCGTCACCAATATAAAAACAATCGGTTCCAGAACTTGAGGCTTATCAGCTAGAATCACAACAAATCAGTTTTAGCCGGTTTTAATAACAGCCGAACGGTCCATGGTTGGTGGTGAAGTTCAATGCTTTCAGTCTCGATCGATCTAACACTGACCTGAATGCCTGGTCCGTATGCAGAGTTTCAGTTCCAGTTCCTGACCATTCAGTCAGAACACAGACGACAGGGAAATAGAGGTGATCAGTAGTACTGTCAAACCTCCGACGTTGAGCGCACCGTGGTAGACTAATGGTCTGCAACCGATACTAGTACTAGTAGTATTATATTAATAAATTGGCAGTTGGCACTGTCCGGCACCGGCCGCAGCAGCTAATTACCCTTGGTGGGTTTCTCCACCAGATGATTCAGATCATTGGCGACAATGATGAGGACGACGGACTTGTAGGTCACGATATGATGATGTTTGTGGAAACGTAGAGCACGGCGTAATGCCTCGGTTGCCGTTAAAATGAGAATCACGCGCGGGAGCTTCGTGTTCACAATACATTTAGGAGTTGTATATTATAATAAACAAAAGTACGGCGAGATCAGTAGCCACCTACAACAGAGTTGTTTTTGCCTTAAGCTGGGAATCTCTCACTCCAGACTCTCAGTCCTGCCGGGTGCCGGCGGCCAGCCAAGGCTTGAAAAGAATGCGCACGGATCCGTGTCCCTTTCCTTCCCCCTGCATGTTTGTTTGTCGATCACTCCGGCTCCAATCTCCCACAAACCACACGACGAACTGCTGCCCTGAAGATGGGCAGAGCTCCAATGGCACGTGGGCTATAAATTGGGCCCACCGACCATTCGGGCCCCTTTTACAAGACCAAGCTGAACGGCCACCGCATTGCCTCGAGGTCCGATTGACTCCTCCGGCTATATCATAGGCCCAGTTTTCTAGCTTCCTGGCTTCTTTCGAGAGCCCACGAACTTGTTCCGGCTTTCAACTGAGAAATCATCAATTCACTTCAGAATCCAAACAGGATATTCGATAAGACCCTGTTTGGGTTTCTTGGCCTAACAACTAGTTGCTAAACTAGCCGTTGAGAATCCAAACAGGAGGGTTAATGAGTGGTTTAAATTTTAGCTAAAGTCCCAATTAGTTGTTAGCTCACTAGTGAACTGTGGCAGAACCTCCTAAATTATAGGGCCCACATGTATCTGTCACTGTCCAACGACCTTGACATCAATGCATATGTTCCTGGTAATTTAAGAAGACTGTCGGGTGTCCTCGGGGAACTCCGAATCATCCACGATTTCGAAAGCGAGGATCACATTACGAGTCATTGCGATATTACAATAGTTTATTCAAATAGATACATCAGAGTAAAAGTAGCGAAAGACTTACAATAACATAGTTTACAAACCATTTGTTTCAAACCATACAACTAAGTTCAATATTAAAACAAACCAAAGTAGTGGAGCGGCATTATAATATAATACAAAACACACAATGAGGTCTGCTTACGCCCAAGGGCCACACAATTACTTCTCAACGTCATCACAAGGTACAATGTCATGCAAAGCATGATCCACAACAGATCGCTCATGAGACTCACACCGCAACAAGGGTCAATCGAACCACGAGTACAAAAGTACTCAACAAGACTTAACCGAATTAAGAATTAAAAGAACGCAGGAATGCAGGCTCATGGGATTCAAAGTATGGTTTTAGCAATAATCAAGGTTCTTTTGCGTAAAAGCATTTTAACAAAAATCTATATATCAACATTTAAAACTTCATAAAGATCATATACAAAGCTGACATGATCCTCATTGATATCATGAAACTTCATAACCAACACCTTCTCAAATCATCCTCAAGTTCCAGTTATTAATTACTACGATGATGAACAGTGAGTTGAGTCTCCATAACCGAGGAGCAACGACGATTCGAACCGATTATAAACCCAGCTGGGGATTCCAGACCACACGACATATGCAGGTCTCCGACCTACATATACCAACCTACCCTTGGATCCTCTAAAACAAGAACGGGTCCGCGCCACCCGAGAATACAGTACTCCACACTCCAGCCCATGGCCACGTGGGTATACGCTATTCCCGCCATCTCTCCACTCCCAATGCGCGAGTAGCCATTCTCGTAATAGAATCGCCAAGTTTAGGCTTACCGGAGTATGTGGTTAGTACTACAAATTCTCACCTCATGCAATTCAACAACGGACGTGCCTTAATCGACACAGGCGGAAAGATCCCGCTCACAAGACCTCCATGTCTTGTGGCTCACACACACCAAAGTCCGCTTGGGTCTAGATTTATTACTCCACATTCCCATATCACATGCTAACATAATTAACCAATGTTCCATTTAAAAAACTTGCAGGTGGCGGTAGTCACCCGACTTTCATCGTTTCACATAGCTAAGCAAAATTAGGCATATACTGAATTTAAAAGCTGGTAATATGGTAAATATGGAATAACAAGGGTGGTAATGCACCAATTAGGCTTTTACCTAACTCCTAATCACTTAATGCAGTAACGGAAAGTAAAAGCGAAATTAATTTATAAAACACAAGGTAGGGTTGTATGCATCCGGGGCTTGCCTGCGTTGACGGAAAAGTCCGGCTCTTGCGACGCTTCACAAGAATTCGGTCCGACCTCAACAGACGGATTAACCTCCTCAACAACTTGATTAACTACCACGTGTTCACCTTCGTTCACTACACGTAATAACAATGCCATGTTTAACATGATGCGAAATACAAAATATGATGCTCGATGATAGATACAAAAATCAACAATTTGAATACAACTTTCCTTCGCGGTACAGTTGCAAGTCAAACAAACTAAATCTTTTTCGTAACACATACATCAACTGCCAAGGATCATTAACAACAAATGACCCAAGGTCATCACTCAATCCAAAATTACAAACAAAACCTAAATCACTAAAGGTTACTATTTGCTTTTATGAATTAATTATTTAATTCAAAATTATGAAATAAATCAACTTATTCCAATTGAGCTAAAATTTTTTGTAAACATTCATTACATGATAACTAAGTGGCAAAACAAATTTCATAATTTTTGGACAAGTAAATAAGCCTAGAAAATTCATGGAAATCCATTTATTAATAAATTGAGCAATTTTTATCACATTCAAAAAGTACTGAAAAACATTATTTCATATTTTTCTTAAATACTTTACATCACAGAGAAGTCACACAAAAATTTTCAAAATTTTTGGAGCTCTAAATAAATCTACACAAAAATAACAAAAACAGACACTATTCATTCAAATTTGAAAATAGAAAAATCCATTTGAGCATTTGAGTCATCGACATGGTGACCCCACCTGTCATCCCCTTCCTCCGCTTTGACTACGGCGATGATGGCGCTGACGGCGATATCTCGACGACGGCGAGATCAACGGCGACGGCGAAGGCACTATCATGATCACTACATCACGGCGCATGCCGATTTGTGGCACAAACACGACCAATTCTTTGCTGGATCGAGCACTACGCCGGCCATGGCGGCTCATGGTGGCACTGGCGACACAACGCCCGGCGAAACAAAGCCAAAACGGAGAAACAGAGGGCATGTGAAGGTCCGGTAGCTCACCACGAACACGCTGGAGCAAAGAATGAGACCCGGATAAGCTACGAGGACACAAGTCGGCGTTGGCAATGGTCGCGGCGAGCAATCTTCGATGACGGCGATGCTCCGGTAGCTATGGTGGTCAAAATGAGAAACCAATAGGTCACAAAGCACTACATCGGTCTGGCGAAGCGAAGCAAGACTCGGCAAAGGCGAGAGACTCACCAGAGCTTGCAGCGCGCGGCAACGCGGGCTCGACGGCGGGACTACCGGCCGTGGAGAAGAAATCTGACGAGTGGCGGTTCCGGTGAAATTAAGCCGAATTGATGGGTTGGCTAAGCGCGCAAGGAGAAAGGCGGAGCTAAAGGATGCTTTCTTTGCAATGGCGAAACCTTTGGTTCGACGACGAGAGCTCACCGGAGATGATCGGCAACGTCGGAAAAAAAGAGGGCGAAGGAAGAACGGCGACGACGGCGTCGGAGCTTTATAGGGCGCCAAGGAAGCAAGGAGAAGCCATGGCGACGCTTTTTTCGCGCCAATGTGAAGCCAAGCCAAGACCAGCAGCGCTACTGGAGCGCCGTCAAGACGGTCGCCGGCCATGTAGCTTCGGCGGTGAACACTGTTCACAAAATTTACAAGTTTGCCATTCGCCAAAATTCACAAATTACTCTCAAATTTTCATAACAACTCAAAAATCTCCAAAAATAAAAGTTGTTCAAAATCAAAAGTTCTACAACTTTGCTTTAATAACCATCTCCTAATTCGGTCTAGATTTTGAAATCCACTTTTGAATTTGAATAGGGAAATTTAACGAATTACGCCTTTTTGAATTACTCAAAATTTTTCTAAACAACTTGAAAAACTCCAAAAACAAACTTTGTATAACTTACCAAGCTCTACGCTTTTGCTTTTGGGATCAACCCCAAATTATGCTTAGATTTTGAAATGGATTTTCAGGGTAGGATTTAAATGTTGAAAAGCGGGGTTTTCTCGAAAAATTCAAAATCCAAACAAACTTTGAACTAGAGTCAACCAATACAATTCAACACATACCACATGAATATAAACTTGTTTTAGTGTATGCATCTCAAAGTTTTCACCAAATGCCAAATGCTTTGCAATGCATATGATGACATGTCAGGTTTTAGTATTTTAAACACCCGAGATGTTACAATCCTTCCCCCTAAAAGAAATCTCGCCCCGAGATTCAAAGCCATTGAGTAAGTAATGGAAAAGGAAATGTGTCAATCCAAAAAAATCCAGAACTTTTCCATAAAACAACTGAGGTTCTTTTACAAAACATAATTTGAAGTAACTGAGCTCAACTAACATTATTCTATTCTATATTGACGCTAGAAACTCTAGAAACTTTTCTAACAAGTAATCTTCGGATTCCCAGGTAGCTTCCTCTTCTAAATGTTGATTCCATTGTATCTTGTAGAACTTTATTGTTCTCCTCCGAGTAACACGATCTTTCTGATCCAACACTCGGATAGGATATTCTGAATAAGTCAGATCTGGTTCAAGTTCCACTCCTTCAACTTCAACATTCCGCTCAGGCACTCGGAGACACTTCTTCAACTGAGACACATGGAACACATCATGTACAGCTGATAAATGTTCTGGTAATTTCAAGCGATAGGCCACTTTTCCATATCTCTCCAAAATTTGAAATGGTCCAATATATCGAGGTGCCAACTTGCCTTTAACACCAAAACGGTTAACTCCCTTCATTGGTGATACTTTCAGATATACAAAATCTCCTTTGTTAAACACCAATGGTCTCCGTCGTCTATCCGCATAACTCTTTTGGCGGGACTGAGCTATTTTCAAATTACTCTGTATTTGCCTAACCTTGTCTTCCGTTTCTTTCACAAGGTCAACTCCAAAGAATCTTCTTTCTCCGGGCTCCGACCAACTCAGCGATGTTCTGCACCTACGGCCATAGAGTGCTTCAAATGGAGCCATTCTAATGCTTTCCTGATAACTATTATTATATGAGAACTCAGCCAAAGGTAAGCATTCGTCCCACTTGTTGGAATAATTAAGGACACAACACCTTAACATATCTTCAAGCACTTGATTGACTCTTTTAGTCTGTCCATCAGTCTGCAGATGATAAGCTGTACTATACAGGAGCTTGGTATCCAAGGAAGAATGCAATTGTTTCCAAAAACTGGAGACAAACTGTGTACCCCGATCGGACACTATGGTCTTTGGTATTCCATGGAGACTCATAATTCTTGCTAAATATATCTTGGCTTATTGGACAGTGGGATATATAGTCTTGACAGGAAGAAAGTGTGCTGACTTAGTGAGTCGATCTACAATAACCCATATTGAGTCAAATCCCTTTGCTGTCTTGGGTAGACCAACAATAAAGTCCATACTTATGTCCTCCCACTTCCAAGCTGGAATAGGTAAGGGTTGTAGTTCTCCAGCAGACCTCAAACGTATAGCTTTCACCTTTTGACAAGTATCACACTTTGCTATATATCTCGCAATTTCTATCTTCATTTTTGTCCACCAAAACCTTTGTTTTAAGTCATGGTACATCTTGTTGCTTCCCGGATGGATAGATAACCTAGTAGCATGTGCTTCTTCAAGAATTGACTGTCGCAACTTAGGAACTTTTGGTACTACCAAACGATCCTTGAACCATAGCACACCTTCATTATCTATACTGAAACATTCTGCCTTTCCATTCTGGACTCATTCCTTGATATGGGCTATACCCTTGTTTTCCTTCTGAGCAGCAATAACTTGATCTCGAATAGTGGCTTCAACAATTATGATGGTCAAACTACCTTGTTGAATTACTTCTACATTTAGCTTCTCCATTTCTTGACATAAAGTCAAACCCATTGTTCTTACTATCAGGCAATTACAATAGCTTTTTCGACTGAGAGCATCTGCAACTACATTGGCTTTACCAGGGTGATAATGTACTTCCAAATCGTAATCCTTAATTAGTTCTAACCATCTTCTTTGTCGCATGTTCAACTCTGACTGAGTAAAGATATATTTTAAGCTCTTGTGATCTGTATATATATAGCACGTATTACCAAGCAGGTAATGCCGCCAAATCTTTAGAGCATGAACCACAACTGCTAACTCCAAATCATGAGTAGGATAGTGTTCTTCATGTTGCTTAAGTTGCCTGGACGCATAGGCAATGACTCGGCCTTCTTGCATCAACACACATCCAATACCAATACCTAAAGCATCACAATAAACATCAAACAGCTTCTCGATATCAGGTTGAGCTAACACTGGTGTAGTAGTCAACAGCCTTTTTAAAGTCTGGAAAGCCTCTTCACAATCTGATGACCAGACAAACTTGACTTGGTTCTTCAACAATTCAGTTATGGACTTTGATACTTTAGAGAAATCTGGAATAAACCGACGGTAATATCCCGCCAATCCAAGAAAACTCCGAACTTGATGAACTGTGGTTGGCGGTTTCCAATCAAGCACATCCCTCACTTTGCCGGGATCAACTACAACTCCTTCGACTGACAAGACATGTCCAAGAAATTGCACTTCCTTAAGCCAAAAATCACACTTGCTGAACTTCGCATACAATTGATGTTCTCTCAAACGAGTCAGAACAATTCTGAGGTGTTCTGCATGTTCTGTCTTATTCTTGGAATATACTAGTATATCATCTATAAATACTACTACAAACTTGTCTAGCTCAGGCATGAATACTGAGTTCATCAGATACATGAAATGAGCTGGAGCATTGGTCAAACCAAAAGACATCACCAAGTATTCATATAATCCGTATCTCGTGGTAAATGCCGTTTTGGGAATATCTTCAGGCTTTATCTTAATTTGGTGATACCCTGATCTCAAATCTATCTTAGAGAAAACTTTGGCTCTGGCTAATTGATCAAAAAGCAAATCTATCCGAGGTAATGGATACTTATTCTTGATGGTCACTTCATTCAACAGACGATAGTCAACACATAACCTCAGGGTCTCATCTTTCTTTTTCACAAAAATTGCCGGACATCCCCAAGGTGAGGAACTAGGTTGGATAAACCCCTTCTCAATTAATTCTTGTAACTGAGCCTTCAACTCGACCAATTCCTTAGGTGGCATTCTATAAGCTCTCCGAGAAATCGGAGCTGTTCCAGGTTGTAACTCTATGTTAAACTGTATATTCCTATCAGGTGGTAGACCGGGTAAATCCTCAGGAAACACATCAGGAAATTCACGTACTATCGGGATATCTCTAATCTCTTTTGGCAGCGGTTGCACAAAGTCGTCCAATCGATCTTCTTAAGGTTGGAAGTTGGATGAGAAGTTGAGAATTACTATCGTGCAAACTTACTCTTAAAGTCCTATTCAAAGCATTTATAACATGACCTTATCTTTGATACATCCAATTCATTCCTAAGATTACATCTATATCCACGATCCTTAAGGATAATCATGGTAGTGGGAAAAATATGCCCACCAGTTTACGGGTACTGGTACACCATTTCCTTAGTACACGAGGCGTCCCCAAGCATTGCACAAAGAAACTTTCCTTTGTTGCCCCAATTGAAATTTCATGCTTCACGACAAATGTTCTATTGATGAATGAATGCGATCTTGAGAATCAAAAAAGTATAAGCTGCGGGGTGATTGGCAGCGAAACATACCCATCATCACCGGCTCCCCTTCCGAATTTCTCCGGCTTGAATATAGAACACCGTCCGGTCTTCCTCTCATCTTTGTCCTTCCGAGCATTACGGTTGGGGTTCTTGTTTGGTGCTTGACCTGTTGTTGATTGGCGGGGTCTCTTCCGATAATTCCGATTAACTTTGTCTAGGATATGGACATTCCACGGAGAAATGACCGGTCCTTCCACAATTGTAACACGAGATAGTTGTGACCCTGTGACGTTGGAGCATTACCACCAGGAGCATTGGTTGATTGTGAGTTCGGATAGGTTATCGCAGACGGACATTTGATTGTTGCCCGACTTGGAACTACGGGCGGACGATAAGGAGGACGATTATGGTTTATTGGATGATAAATCACTCTCTGCCTCTTTGGTTTCCACCAAAAGGTCCGACGACACACATTTTTTTCTTCTTGAGCTCCTTATCTTTGCCGATACTTTTGCCTCTGAAGCAATTGCAATATTTCTTGCCTCATGATAAGTGATATTGGTACAGTGTCATCATTGTCTGTGATTTGGTATTCGGACCTCTCATGAACTATTTCTTTTTCTTGGCATCCGTATTGACATGTTCGGATGCATCTTTGCGACGGATGATTGAATCTTCCCACATCTTGCATAAGCTGTTTGATCCGCTTGCCTCAAAGCAAGGAATTCATCCGACTTCGTAGCCATCACTCCTTCCAGGGATATAATGGGCTCAAAAGCGGTGTGAAATTCTGTCCAAGTTAACGGAGCGCCTACGGGTTGCATGGCCATCGATTTGCATACCAAGCACCAATTTGCACCTCTAAGTTCTTTGCAAAGAAAAACACGGTTTCGAAAACTACGTGCAGTGAATAAGATCAAATTTCTGCTCTATAGTCCTAAGCTAGTCATCAGCCTCCAGTGGTTCATCTGCCTTGGTGAACACCGGGGGTTTTGTATCCGTGAAATCCACATAGGTAGCCTCATGCCTGTTATGATTGCGGCCACGGTTTCCATGCATCTGGTTCTGATTACTTTGAGCCATCTCATGAAGCAAACAAGAATTTTCCACACCACATTGACTAATGCGTGATAGCATCAGCCAGATTGGTCAGCATCGGTGGCGGGTTGGGGATATCATCATCATCTTGTGAAGTACCAGGAATATGCGATCCCCACGTAACGCGCATCTGCTCATAACAAACCAAACTTTATTCACAAGCCTTTATTGAATTGCACAACAGCTTACTCCAGACACATAACATAGGGTTTATTACTATAAACACTAGACCCTATATGTACCAAAACAAGATACATAGCTTAACCAAGATTAACTATTACTCAACTCTACTCTTTTCCGTGATTGCTTCAAACTTGTGCTCGGTATCCATTCCGAATTATTACCGCCTTCATCATCACTTTCATTGATCATTACTAATTCTTCAGGATCTTCTTCTTCTTCCTCTTCCGATTCGCTATCATCGGCAAGGATGACACCGGGGTCCATGGCATCAGCTTGAGGCTCATGATTCGGGTTTAGTAGATTGCTAAGCCTATGAACTTCCTCATGTAGATAGGTATTATGTTCTTCTAAATCTTCTACATAGAATTCTAGCTCATGAGTTCTAGCTCTAGCTACATTCTCCCTATGCCAGGCTTCATTTCGTCCCTCCACCGTACGAACTAACATGCTTTCGCAGTTCCTGTGTGCAGTGGTGAGACGCCTCAATTGATCCTGTAATTCTCCTACCTGTATAGCATCCAAAGCCCTATCTCTAGTAGCTTGTGCTAACTCTGTAGAAATCCTCTGTATCTCCACCTGGGGATCAGGCCTAGAACTGCTACTGCTAGCACCATCGTTTCTAGGGGCAAGTTGGTGACGAGGAACTCCTTTGGGTCCAGTGGACTTACGGGGCGTCATCTTGGTACGAGCCATACTGTAGGAAGCCAATTTAATCCAAATAAGACCATTTGATCAAAATCCAATAAGTAGCTAAGATGGATTACATTACTCAAACCAGACTCACTACTCAACTCTAGACTAAGAGGTGAAGGAAGTAACGGGTGAATTATTCATGATGCATGAATCGTTCTTACGAACAAAAACATCAAAGTTTATAATGCACATAAACAACATTTATTTTTATATAGGGCATAGTAATATTACTACTCTACCACACAAAACCTTTTTAATCATATACGGAATGGTGAGAAAGAAATAAGATAAGTCAGAAGCAATTTGGACCAAATTAATCAAGTTAAATTTAGTCATCCCAAATCATTTTGAAGTTTTTGTAAACCAATACCACAAAAACTTTGTAACGATCGCTCTAATACCATTCTGTGGCAGAACCTCCTAAATTATAGGGCCCACATGCACCTGTCACTGTCCAACGACCTTTGACATCAATGCATATGTTCCTGGTAATTTAAGAAGACTGTCGGGTGTCCTCGGGGAACCCCGAATCATCCACGATTTCCGAGCAGGATCACATTACAGAGTCATTGCGGTATTACAACAGTTTATTCAAATAGATACATCAGAGTAAAAGTAGCGAAAGACTTACAATAACATAGTTTACAAACCATTTGTTTCAAACCATACAACTAAGTTCAATATTAAAACAAACCAAAGTAGTGGAGCGGTATTATAATATAATACAAAACACACAATGAGGCTGCCCTGCCCAAGAGCCACACAATTACTTCTCAACGTCATCACAAGGTACAACTGTCATGCAGCATGATCCACAACAGATCTGCTCATGAGACTCACCTGCAACAAGGGTCAACGAACCCTGAGTACAAAAGTACTCAACAAGACTTAACCGAATTAAGAATTAAAAGAACGCAGGAATGCAGGCTCATGGGATTCAAAGTATGGTTTTAGCAATAATCAAGGTTCTTTTGCGTAAAAGCATTTTAACAAAAATCTATATATCAACATTTAAAACTTCATAAAGATCATATACAAAGCTGACATGATCCTCATTGATATCATGAAACTTCATAACCAACACCTTCTCAAATCATCCTCAAGTTCCAGTTATTAATTACTACGATGATGATGAAAGTGAGTTGAGTCTCCATAACCGAGAGCAACGACGATTCGACCGATTATAAACCCAATTTGGGATTCAGACCACACGACATATGCAGTCTCCGACCTACATATACCAACCTACCCTTGGATCCTCTAAAACAAGAACGGGTCCGCGCCACACCGAGAATACAAGATACTCCACACTCCAGCCCATGGCCACGTGGGTACACGCTATTCCGCCATCTCTCCACTCCCAATGCGCGAGTAGCCATTCTCGTAATAGAATCGCCAAGTTTAGCTTTTACGGAGTATGTGGTTAGTACTACAAATTCTCACCTCATGCAATTCAACAATGGGCGTGCCTTAATACACAAAGTGGAAAGATCCCGCTCACAAGACCTCCATGTCTTGTGGCTCACACACACCGAAAGTCCGCCTGGGTCTAGATTTATTACTCCACATTCCCATATCACATGCTAACATAATTAACCAATGTTCCATTTAAAACTTGCGGTGGCGGGGTAGTCACCCGACTTTCATCGTTCTCACATAGCTAAGCAAAATTAGGCATATCTGAATTTAAAAGCTGGTAATATGGTAAATATGGAATAACAAGGGTGGTAATGCACCAATTAGGCTTTTACCTAACTCCTAATCACTTAATGCAAGAACGGAAAGCAAAAGCGAAATTAATTTATAAAACACAAAGGTAGGGTTGTATGCATCGGGGCTTACTGCGTTGACGGAAAAGTCCGGCTCTTGCGACGCTTCACAAGAATTGGTCCGACCTCAGCAGACGGATTAACCTCCTCAACAACTTGATTAACTACCACGTGTTCACCTTCGTTCACTACACGTAATAACAATGCCATGTTTAACATGATGCGAAATACAAAATATGATGCTCGATGATAGATACAAAAATCAACAATTTGAATACAACTTTCCTTCTTGCAGATGCGGTTGCAAGTCAAACAAACTAAATCTTTTTGAACACATACATCAAGCTGCCAAGGATCATTAACAACAAATGACCCAAGGTCATCACTCAATCCAAAATTACAAACAAAACCTAAATCACTAAAGGTTACTATTTGCTTTTATGAATTAATTATTTAATTCAAAATTATGAAATAAATCAACTTATTCCAATTGAGCTAAAATTTTTTGTAAACATTCATTACATGATAACTAAGTGGCAAAACAAATTTCATAATTTTGGACAAGTAAATAAGTCTAGAAAATTCATGGAAATCCATTTATTAATAAATTGAGCAATTTTATCACATTCAAAAAGTACTGAAAACATTATTTCATATTTTTCTTAAATACTTTACATCACAGAGAAGTCACACAAAACTTTTCATAATTTTTGGAGCTCTAAATAAATCTACACAAAAATAACAAAAACAGACACTATTCATTCAAATATGAAAATAGAAAAATCCATTTGAACGCTTTGAGTCATCGACATGGTGACCCCACCTGTCATCCCCTTCCTCCCGCTTTGACTACGCGGCGATGATGGCGCTGACCGGCGATATCTCGACGACGGCGAGATCAACGGGCGACGCGAAGGCAACCTTGTCATGATCACTACATCACGGCGACCGATTTGTGGCACAAACACGACCAATTCATTGCTGGACCGAGCACTACGCCGCCATGGCGGGCTATGTGGCACTGGCGACACAACGCCGGGCGAAACAAAGCCAAAACGGAGAAACAGAGGGCATGTGAAGGTCCAAGAGCTCACCACGAACACGCTGGAGCAAAGAATGAGACCGGATAAGCTACGAGGACACAGTCGGCGTTGGCAATGGTCACGGCGGAGCAATCTTCGACGACGGCGATGCTCGGTAGCTATGGTGGTCAAAATGAGAAACCAATAGGTCACAAAGCACTACATCGGTCGCTTGGCGAAGCGAAGCAAGAAGACTCAAGAAGGCGAGAGACTCACCAGAAGCGCAGCAGCCCGCAACAGCTGGCTCGACGGCGGGACTACTACCGCCGTGGAGAAGAAATCTGACGAGTGGCGGTTCCCGGTGAAATTAAGCCGAATTGATGGGTTGGCTAAGCGCGCAAGGAGAAGGCGGAGCTAAAGGATGCTTTGCTGCAATGGCGAAACCTTTGGTTCGACGACGAGAGCTCACCGGAGATGATCGGCAACGCCGGGAAAAACAGAGGGCGAAGGAAGAACGACGACGGCGGCGTCGGAGCTTTATAAATGCCAAGGAAGCAAGGAGAAGCCACGGCGACGCCTTTCCAGGCCCAAGTGAAGCCAAGACCGCCACGCCTGCAGCGCTGAAGAACGCCAAGACGGTCGCCGCCATGTAAGCTTCAGTGGTGAACAACATTCACAAAATTTACAAGTTTGCCATTCGCCAAAATTCACAAATTACTCTCAAATTTTCATAACAACTCAAAAATCTCCAAAATAAAAGTTGTTCAAAATCAAAAGTTCTACAACTTTGCTTTAATAACCATCTCCTAATTCGGTCTAGATTTTGAAATCAACTTTTGAATTTGAATAGGAAATTTAATTTAATTACGCCTTTTGAATTACTCAAAATTTTTCTAAACAACTTGAAAATCTCCAAAACAAACTTTGTATAACTTACCAAGCTCTATGCTTTTGCTTTTGGGATCAACCCCAAATTATGCTTAGATTTTGAAATGGGTTTTCAGGGTAGGATTTAAATGCTGAAAAGCGGGGTTTTCTCGAAAAATTCAAAATCCAAACAAACTTTGAACTAGAGTCAACCAATACAATTCAACACATACCACATGAATATAAACTTGTTTTAGTGTATGCATCTCAAAGTTTTCACCAAATGCCAAATGCTTTGCAATGCATATGATGACATGTCAGGTTTTAGTATTTTAAACACCCAAGATGTTACATGAACCCTGCTAACAGGGCCTGAAGTTCCACTGCCCGTCGCCACCCTTTCCTCTGGCCAGCCGGTGACCACCGGAGCTCGTGAAGATCCTCCGCCACCACCCACCGCCATGCCTTGAATATGTAGCGTGATCGGCTGGGGCTGGCTAGGCTGGCCACCCCCCTCACAAAAACACTGTTCATCTGAACCAGCCAGCAGTACTTCTCTCTCACATAAACGAACCAGCAACGATACGAATCAGCCAACCGAACAGGCTGATGGGCCTCAGCCGTAGTTGATCCGCTTCGGCCGCCGTAGATCCACCCCACCAAGGCTTCGCCTCGCACGCTTGCGACGAGCAGAGGCGGATGGGGCCCGCACGCTCACGACGAACAGAGGCGGATGGAGCCTGCACACTCACGACGAGCGGAGACGCGGGTGGTCGCCGAGCTCGCGCGTCTCCTCCATGGCGAGAAGAAAGGTGCAAACCGTGAGGGGGGGGGGGAAGGAATGATGCGGAGGAAGGATAGACGAGGGGAAAAAATTAAAAGGGCCAGTAACAGTTAGCTGTGGATCTAGCAGGAATGTGTTAAGCTTTAGCTAGCTACCTACTAGTCAACTAATTACTATTTCTAGCTAATTGTTAGTCATAGTTCATCCAAACAATACCTAAAACGTTTACCTATGGAAGTCCTCTAATAAATGATTTTCCTCTTAGGCCTCAGCATTAATTGCCCTTGGTGGGTTTCCTTTTCTCCTCCATCAGATGATTCAGATCATTGGGGACAATGATTAGGACGACGGACTTGTAGTTGTAGGTCGCATTTAGTACGGTATATATGATGATGTTTGTGGAAACGTGCGTAGAACACGGCGTAGTGACTCGGTTGCCGTCAAAATGAGAATCACGCGCGGGAGCTTCGTGTTAACGATATACAACTACAGTTAGGAGTGTATAATAAAGTACGGCGATAAGGTGCCGAAACCTGGCTACACCTACCCAGGCCCATCCTATAGGGGGGGGGGCAGCCTGTGCAATGCCCATGGGCCCATGAGGGTACCCATGTGTATCTTGTCTGATAGATGCTATCCCATATACGCCGGCAAGGCAACAAGTGCGTATCAATTGGCGGCGACGCTTTCGTATTCTCGTTCTTGATCGTGAGTGCGTGTTTATGGGTGTGTGATGGTGTCGGCGTGCTAGGGCCAAAGCGTGAGCACGCACACGAGCGTCCCTCGGCGTGGCGGCGTGTGGCAATCGGCTGCGGTGCGGCGTCCTCTCTTCACAACAACGGCAAAAAGTCGGCAAAGGTATCGGGCCTCTTAAATAAACAAATCAATTTGATTGCAGTTCAGTACTTTTTTAGATACAATTGATCTTGAAAGTGTTCTTGAAGATTTTGCATCAAGAAATGCCCGAAGACGCTTTTTAAAAAGCACTGAACACCGTAGTTTTATTTGAGGTAACCATCATAGCTATTTTGCCATTTTTAATCTTCTTCGATGTACTATTACCTTTTTAAGAAGAATTAAATATATGCTACAAGTTATATACTTTAATCGTTCTATTCAAATATTACATTGTCGGGCCCTTGTGTCTTACTGGCCCAAGGGCCCATGAAATTTGTGGGACGGCCCTGCACCTACCACAGTTGTTTTTGCCGGAATCTCTCTCTCTCTCTCCCAGTCCTGGCGGCAGCCAGCCAAGGCTTTCGGCCGATAGTTTCTATTGCTGATAAGTCATCTAATGTTGTTTTGTCGTGAGAGAAAAATATTGTATCATGGCTGATAAGCCGTGCTGATAAGTTGAAGCGGACATGGCGTTGAAAGTTGAAAAGAACGTGCAATGATTTGTCATGGAATCATTCGTTTTCCTTTCCCTTGCACGTTTGTTTGCCGATCACTCCAGCAGTCCAGCTCCAATCTTCGTCGTCAACGGCAACGCCACGACGAACTGCTTGACCCGGAGTCTGGAGATGGGCAGAGCTCCAATGGCACGTGGGAATAAATTGGGCCCATCGAGCGTTTGGGCCCCTTTTACAAGAGCAATCTGAATGAACATCCTTCGCATTGCCTCGCGGCCCACTTTAAGAACAGTGTCCCGATTTCCTCCGGCTATATCATAGGGCCCGTTTTCCTAGCTTCCAGGCCTCTTTCACGAGCCCACTAACTTGTTCCGGCTTTCAATTGAAAAAAATGCTTTTTTGAGTTTTTTTATAAAGTAAATTGTTTCTGGGAAATCAATATATAAAGTTTCTGAAACACGATAAATAACAAACATCATGAAAAATGTTCCAACCTCACGAAATAACATCTATCATTTTTAACTTTTGTCAGAAAAGTTTAAGCTTAATACATTATATGTTTCAACTTCTTGAGAAAATTGTTCAAGCTTAAAATGATAGATGTTCCCGCTTCAAACATATAAAAACAAATATGTTTCAGCTTCAAGAGAAAATATTTTGAATTATATAAAATAAAAATCGTCCTAGTTCATACAAATATTGTTATAGATAAAAAATATTTTCCAACGTGATAAGAAAAGCGTGTCCTAGTTACACAAATAAAATGACTCGGCTCAAATAGAACATATTTCGACATCCCACTAAGGTATAACATTTCCACTAGTTCTTTGGTTCAGTAGTGTTCCCCTATATGTCCACTGTTTATAACATTGTTCACATATACATAGGAACCCTTAGAATCAAATACTACCTCCGTCCCAGAAAAGATGTGATCCTGGTGTTTAAATGTTGTCTCAAAATTAATGTAAATGTCAAATGTGGGCGAGGATCAACTTTTTTATGGGACCCACCAATAAAAAAAAGAACCGCGTGCAACCGCACGATCTATCCATGCATCCATCCATCTGTGATTCTCTCAGGCACTGCAGGCAGGCAGCCTTCCGGCCTTCCGCACCCGGAATAAAAATAGCGGATGCGAAGAATCGAGAGAAGCGCTCGCACCGTCGTCGATGTTTAATCTCGAAGTTTCGACAGACACTTGCTGTGGTGCGGCGAAGGACAAAGAGGATACATGCGTAATTTCATATCCTCACTAAACAGGCTCGAAAAGCAAGATTTCCATGTTTTTAGGGACGGAGGTAGTAGAAAATAGAAGTTGGAGTATTTCTGTTTGTGTGAATAATGTTCCGCTATGTGTCCACTAGTTTATGTGAACAATGTTCCGCTATGTGTCCACTAGTTCAGATATATGTGAACAATGTTATAAACTAGTGGACACATATTTATGTTTTTAGAATGCTATGGAGCATCGATCACCCAACGCAACTAACCTGTTCAGCTGCCCTTTACAGCCATTGCCACTGCAGGCTGTAGCTGTTTTTCTCTAAGCATTCCTTATAGATTTCAAGCAGCAGTTGTGGTTGTAAAGAGCAGCTCAACAGGCATATCATCTTTGAGCTTTGCTTAATTTCTAACTAATGGGCTTTTGTACTCGTAATTGGGCTTGGTTGGCTTCACGAGAACGTTTCAAAAACAGCTAGTGGAGCAAATTCTCACATGACCACATGATTCAAAAGTTTCGAAACTTAAGACCGTAGTTTCTAAAATTGTGCTTCCAAATTTTAGTTCCAACCATTATATTTCTTACAAGACCTTTACAATAAAACCGCAACTTGAATATATTTGGACAACAATTTCCCAAAGAACGCAAGCGAATGCTAGACCAGTTGGTTTGGCTATGCGCTTTGCACCCTGCTAGCCAGAGTTCGAACCCCCTCGAGGGTGGATTTGTTGGCCGAATGGGGCACAATTTATCTGCGCATAACTTAGTCTCATGGGAGCTTTTTTAATTTCCCAAAGAACATTTTTCTTGTAAAACTAGAACATTGATTTAAAAAATTAATCAATGAAACAATGTGCTAGGTATACGAGAAAATGTTTCAAATTTAGGCGATTTTGTCTCTAGTTAAAAGAGAGAATTGTCCAAAAAAACACTGTGGCTTCTCGATTACACTCGTTTAGGTTGAGAGACAGATGTTCTTGCTTTACAACAACATTAGTACAACAGCTTTATAGAAAAATTGTTCCAGATTGGGAAGAGAATTATTTCAGCTTCATGATATTAAAAATAAAAGACGATCCTTTTCTTAAAAAAATAATAAAAGACGAAAAAATTCAAAACCAATTTGTCTAATCCAACCAAACTCACTCTTGGGTTGAATATGTTTGCTATATGGGCCAAATTAGACCGAAATAAAACGTCTTGGCTGATGAGGTGGAGAAAATTTTTGGTCAAAAGCAGCGCACAATACCAATATATAAGAATCACAAAAGGAACACAATAGAGGGGCACACTCATTTAGGTTGCGTCATTCTAGCTTTCTGGAATGATTGGAACTAGTCCGTGGCACGCGCCCTCGCGGGCGTCGTGCATTGACACAGCTAAAGCTTACTTTATAAAACCAAATCTGAAGTTTTTGTACGACTAAGAGCAGCGGAAGCATATATATACAACGCCGAAGCACATAATGTCATACAGGAATATTGTTCCTAATAATCAATATACATGACTATTTTCAGCTGAGACACGCATAAGTCCAAGAAAGGATTTCTTGTTATACCTCAACATAAGTAGGTAAGCTACTGCCACTTTTGGATAAAACATTGCCAAAGAACTGTTCTAAGATTGATACCGAATCATCCTTCCTAACTGGATCAATATTTCTTGATTTGCCATCTTTTCCAATAGAATACTTATTCATTACGTCAGCTTCCCAATCCTCGCTCCCTTCTCTTTACTTTCACGTGTGAAAATCTGTTGGTGCCTGGTCACCCTCTAGCTGACCACCGAGGCATGCAACAGTAAACATGTTAGCCTCAGTAGTAGCACTATGACAGTACAAAGTAGAAACATATTACACAACACTACAACATTGGTGGAGCTATCCCTCTTTTACTAAGGAAATGACTCTATCAGAGAGGTTCTATCTCCAATAAACACAGGGTCTTCAGAAAAAGGTATCAATGACTCCAAGGTAGGAGATTTGTGTGTGTAATCGCTAGCATTCTATTAGCTGTTGAAGCGACATCTGGATACACACCTTCGGCTCATGTGAGATGTTAAATGACTGTGGCTGAAGTTTCTTGTCCAAGTGCATATGCAAAACTCGGCAAGACAAGCGGCATGGCTGCAGGAGCTAGTAGAACTGAAGATGGTTTAGTGATATCTTGCTGATATGAGCATACTAAGGAACCATTTAACTCCTCATTTTTCGTTTTGGCATTTGCCTTTGCAGCAGATGTCTGTAACTGTGAAATAATATCATCATTGGGATTCTGCTTCAGGATATCAGGACCATCCTTCTTTCCATGCATTGCCTTGTGTTGCTCTTTTCTCATCAACTCCCAAGACGCTGCATACAGGGCAATGTGAGACAAAATCGATGATTGCAGCGGGAAAGAAAATGATGTTTTATGTTGCAGTAAGAAAATTTGACCCTCCGCTTCCTTTCTTCTTCTGTTGTATCCTCATTTGATAATTTAGAAGACCCAAATGTCTCATCATTCATTGAGTCAATATCTTTCCGTGAGAAAGGAGCAGCCTGTCATTAATGTGAGAGGTACTTATAAAAATTCAAAAGATTGCCGATTCTAAGATGATGAAAGGAAGACAGGGTACAAGCAGGCAGGCACCAACCTTGTAAGGACGTGGTGCCTGGGAGCGTTATGAGGTCCTGTTTTGCTAAGGCACAGTGCCATGATCCTTTGATGGCAACTGCCCAGCATATCCTGATGGCCTAGGGAAACCACCACTTCCCAGTAGGCCATTGTGCTCCGTCTTCGGCCAATTGGATCTGTACTGGTTTCCAGAACGGCCTGTGCAAGGCACCATTAGTAACCCCACAGCTTAAAGTAAGCATCAATGTTTTTGAGGCGTCGCCTAGTCGTCGCCTAGGCGACAAGGCGTGGTCGAGGGCCTAGGCGTCGGGGTCGCCACGACCTCAGCGTGTATGGCGTCCGCCTCATAGGATTAGGCGTCGCCTAGGCGCGAATGGCGTCGGGCGAACGCCTACCACCGCGCCGCGGATGCCGGATGCCGGTCGTAGGGGAAGGGCACCAAAAGGAGTGTGGCCCCACGGGGAATCGATCACACGCCCACGGGAAACATAAGAAGCGCGGGAAATCGACCGCGTGCGCGCCTCTTCGCGTGGGAAATCGACCGCGCGAGTCATTGACCGCCAGTGCGGGCGAAGGGAGAGGAAGAAAGAAGGTGGCGGACGGACTTCGACCTCCGCTGGGCTGCTACTCTGCTCGTGTCCATCGGCCGGCTGCCCCTGTCGTGGAGCCGGCCAGCATCTTCCTCCGTCGGCCCACCTGTTGACTGCGCCTCCGTCGGGTCCCCTTCTGCCTGGTATGCCCCCCGCCTCCACTCTACTTTTTCGCCTGGTATGCCCCCCGCCTCCACTCTGCTTTTCCAAATCTTGTACGACGGGTACTTGGTGAGAGCGAAGCCGGCGGCCTCGTCCCACGGCGCCTCGCTGAAGTCCAGCTCCTGCATCTCCGGCACCATCGACGATTCGGGGGAGACGGACGGCGACGGGGACGGGCATGACGACTCAGCTGCAGACTCGAGGTAGGACGAGGACGCATCATCAGAGGATGGCGAAGAGGAGCAGTTGTTGGTGGGGGTGGACAACGATGTGGCAGCAGCTGCAGCGGTGGAGGCGGGCTTCTTGGCGCCCTTCTTCTTGGACACGACGATGTTCTGGCAGAGTGTTTGGAGCTTGGCATCGACGGAGGCGTGGAGCGGGCCGTGGGAGGCGGCGTTGTCGGGGAAGTTGAGGCACGCGGTTCTGAAGGTGCCGAGCCAGAGGCGGGTGTGGTTCCACGGGAGGCGGATCTTCGCCACCCACTTGCCCCAGTGCCGCTGCCGCATGCCACCCACTCTTCTGTCTGCCCTGCTTGTACTACTGCTCTATACTCTCTGCTTTGCCTCCTCAAGCTCTGCTCTGAATCTAGATATGCTATGCTATGCTCTGCTCTGCTCTGTTTGCTCTGAATATGGCGTGTGCTCTGCTTTCCCAAACATAAGGCTCTTGCTTTCTTTTATGTAGCATCCAACAACATGGCAAGCTCAAGTGAAGCACTTGATTATGATCCCAAGACTGATCCAGCAAGGAAAGCAAAGTCCAATGATCCAGGCTGGAAATATGCCTACTGGCAGGCCCTACTAGAAGAGACTGGGTGACATGTATCCTGTGTGGAAATGAGGCTTCAAGAGGCATAAAGAGGTTCAAGCAACATTTGGCTGGTGGATATGGAGATATTGTCCTTTGTCCAAAAGTTACCACTGAAATCAGGAAAGAGATGGAAGCTTACTTACAAAAGAAGAGAAGAAGGCCTTTGTTCTTGGATGGTATTGAGGAAGAAGATGGGGAAGATGAAGTTGTGGAGGTGGCAGCAGCAGATGTACAAGCAGGAGCAAATGGGGGTGCAACACCAAAACCGGCTACAAAACCAAGTTCTGGGACAGCCGCCAAGAGAAGGCATGCTATCTATCAATTCAAGGCTTTAAGACCTAGCAATGGCAATTCAACACCAAAGACAACAAAGTCTGTTGTTGCTATGCTTAGAAGAACACCTGAACAGATAGTAGATCAAAGGCGTGCAAAGGACTTTCAACCCACCATTGAGTCCAACACAAATACTAAGGAGGAGAAGCAATATGTGGATTTGCAATGGGCACTATGGTTCATGGAGTGTGGTGTATCCTTTAATGCAGCAAATTCAAGGCAATTTGAAATTGCCTGTGAGGCAACAACCCAATATGGTTCAGGGTACAAGCCTCCAACTAACCAACAGCTTGGTGAACCTTTGCTTCAAGAATGTGTTAAGGTGACAAGTGCCATGAGGAAGGACCATGAGCAGGCCTGGAAGCAATATGGTTGTACACTAATGTCAGACGGATGGACTGATATGAGAGGGCGCCACTTGATTAATTTTCTTGTGAACAACCCTGAGGGAACGTACTTTTTGGAGTCAGTTGATGCATCAAGTCAAGTTCATAGTGCAACAATGTTAGCTGATTTGTTACCGGAGAAGATTGAGGACATTGGAAAGGACAATGTTGTTCAAGTTGTGACCGAGAATGGCGCTAACTACAAGGCTGCTGGTAAGATTTTGATGGATAGGATTCTCACACTATTTTGGAGTCCTTGTGCTGCACATTGCTTGGATCTGATGTTGGAAGAAATTGGGAACTTGAAGGCATTTAAGACACCTATTGCACGTGCTAGGCGTGTCACCACATTCATTTATAGGCATGGGAGGCTTCTTAGTGCAATGAGGGCTCAAACAGGTGGGAATGATCTTGTTAGGGCAGCAAAGACTCGATTTGCCACATCATTTCTGACATTGAAGAGTTTGTACAAGAACAAGGATGCCTTGAAGAGCTTATTTGTTAGTGAAGCATGGATTGGGAACAACTTGTGTACAACCACAGCAGGTCAACAAGTGCAAGACATTGTGCTATCTACTCTACTGAGTTTTGGAACTCAGTAGAAGATTGCCTAAGAGCTTCAGCCCCACTCTTAATTGTTTTGAGGGTTGTTGATGGTGATGAGAAGCCTGCAATGCCAGAGGTCATAGCTCTAATGAATCATGCAAAAGATAGGATAAAGCTCAGCTTCAATATATCAACCAAGCCAGGACTGCTCAAGCGTATCATGGACATTATTGAGAAGCGTTGGGTGAACCAAATGGAGCATCCATTGTATGGGGCTGCACTATATTTGAACCCAGGAAAATTTTATCCTCTTGTAAAAGCTAATGATGATGCTACTGTTGGGCAGCTAAGAGGTTGTTTTATTGAAGTGCTTGGAAGAATGATACCAGATGTGGAAACACGAATGAAGATCAATAGGCAGGCCATTGAGTATGAAGAGCAACGTGGAGATGCCTTCTCAAACAAAATGGCAAAGGAAAGCTATGACAAAATGAGTCCGCGTAAGTGTTGTTAATCTCAGCTTGCAAATTTTAGCAACTTAATTGCATTTCAAACTCCTAATATGTGCTGTATTTTTCATCCAGTTGATTGGTGGCGTTCTTATGGTGGCCGAGCCATTGAACTACAAAGACTTGCTAAGCGTATAGTTAGTCTTTGTGCTTCATCATCTGGTTGTGAGAGATGCTGGAGTACCTTCAATTTTGTGAGTATCTTTGTGATTAACAATTTCTATTTAGATGCATACAATCTGATTTTTTGTTTTGCTTCCCATCTGATTTTTTTGTTTGTAGATGCATACAAAGAAAAGGAATAGGCTGCTGCACAAGAGATTAAATGATATTGTTTTTGTTTCATACAACCGAAAGATGAGAACAAGGTTTCAGTTTATGCGTGAGAAGGCAGGCAAGAAATATGACCCTTTGATCATTGAGGAGTTTGATTGGGACAATGAATGGGTTGATTCATTGCATGTGCCCATTCCGGGTGCTCGAGGGTCTGATGCTGTCAATGAGCTCACATGGCAGCATGTTGATGAAGCCACCGGTGCATCACAAGCACTGCAGGGTCGTAATCTTTCTAGGAGAGCTACTGCTACTCAATATTATAGTCGTTCAAGAAATGTTCCTGTTCCTGCTACTGAAGATGGAGAAGCGGAAGATGAAGTTGAAGACCCACATGATGATGCGGAAGTGAGCGAGTGTGAAGAAGATGGCAATGTTCTTGCTACTGAAGAAGACAAGGCTGCTGATCCTGATGAATTTGATGATGGATTTTGAGTGCTGAACTGCTGAAACAGAGATTTGCACTCCTGCTGATGGATTCTTTTGTGTCCTGCACCCTTGCTGTACCTGTACTTTTGTGTTGTCCTGCACTCCTGTTGTATGGCTTTGGTGTAGTTGACTTAATTAGTATGCTTTAGAGTTCAGTATTTCATTCTAAGTTTGTGGACTATTTGAGACAGACTATGATGTCATTTGTCATGCTCATGCATGCACTAATGCTTGCTAATTTGTTATCTTGCCTTTTGTGTATTGTTTCCTATTTAATTCTCAGCAACTGATAATGTGTTTGATTGCTGAATTTGTTAATTGTCATGCAGTTTCCTTCAAGGGGTTGGATGCTACATGGGAGAAGAGCTTTTGGAAAGGAAAGAAAGGAACATGGGCCCAAGAATTGGCAACAAACGAGGTATGTATGTGCTCCACTAGTATATAAAATTCTAGCTTACAACGCCTTACAATGTGTGTCGCCTAGGCGTCCGCCACAAGCGCCTAGGCGTTGTGAAGGGGGTCGGGCGCCGCGCCTCAAAAACATTGGTAAGCATCCACTTTCCTAACCTGCCCATAAACAGTATGGACAGGACGAAGTAAATGTGCATGATTTATTAACAATATGACCATGCAGATGATTGTTGTCCAACTCCCTCGGTTTACTATTGGTGAATTCAATGCAGCCATGTACCTGAGTAGACCACAAAGCTTTTGAAAGCCAAAGTCCATAATACAATGAATACCATATTATAGGCAAAAATGGTCGGAGAGAACCAATTAAACTAATAAGGCCCCGTTCGCTTCTCTTATAATTCGTACTTTTTAGCTTGTTTTTTCAGTCGGAACAGTATTTTTTTCTCACAACAAATCAGCCAGAACAATGTTTCGGCTTGTTTTTTCAGCGAAGCGAACGGGGCCTAAATCGTAGACTGCCAACTTTGAGAACGTAATGACTATTGGAAAATATTACACAAATAGAAGAGCAATTTTACCCTGTGTCTGAGACCCGTGATCGGGTAACTCCCCATTCCGACCGCTTGATCTAGATGAGCGAGTGTCCCACCTCCTTCCAGTGCTCCCACTAGGAGAAGAGTAGGTATAGCCCCCGAGGCCCCAAGCCATATGGCCGTCCCTGGATGTGTTGTAGTAGCTCTTGATTCTCTCAAGCATAGCCGCTGATAGTTCCTGCAGCTCACTGTTGGAGAAGCAACATCAAAGATCGTCAAACAGAAATCCCACTGGCCGCTGGGAAAAAGGCCTAAGCAATAGAAAACAAGGCGAAATGACCTAAGAAGCGGTGTATCAAAGTCAGGGGGCACCTTCTTGCAATGTTCCAACTCGCCAAACGATAGGAGAAACTCCCTGGAGTACACTATCCTCGTCGTCATCCTGTCATGGATACAAGGGCAGACCCAATAAAGGATATAGGTGTACACATGTACACCTAAAAGTTCCGTAGAGGAAAATTGAAACCGGTAACATATCGAAAAAAGAGAGTACATATATGGTGGTGAAACAAGATGTAAAACAGGATTTTGGAAACATACCGAGCCATCAAAAAAGCTGAAAGAATCGTCATAAGGGATCCTGAGACTTTGACAGGAACGGTATCTCATTTCTGTGCCATCTCATGTATAATAAAACAAAAAGTTAATGTTGTGGTGCTTGGATCTCCAACTTCTTGTCATTTGTCCTTTATGTCATTGACCTGCAGCAAACTTGACCTCATGTACTAATCAGTTGTTTAAATAGAACATCAGTAAACACCTTGACCAAATTATATGAGTATAGGAATGAAAATTAATGGAACCTAGCAGTGCAGATTGTTTCTCTGCCAAAAGAAAGTGCATAGTAACACAATATGACAAAAGATATCCCCTTAAAAGTCATTTAGGCATTCCCTTGAAAAAAACAAAACTATAAGGCAACAAAGAACTATTAGATTATTTCTTATGTTCTACTACAATAAATGGAGGGAGTGTGTAGATTCATGCTGATCACTGTGAATTCAAAAGAAAACAACATACCTGACTAAAACTACAAGCGATGCAACATTCTCGATTGCCTATCAAAAAATTTATCACCTGAAATCCCCCTACTGCAGTTTTCCTACTTTTTCCCCATCTTAATTTGAGATGACCCGTTGGCATGTTACACAATAACATGCATAATCAATAGCTCGGCAACTATTATGAATATGTATGTTGCTATATATAATAAATCAACGGCTGAACTATGTGAATCAAGATTGTTTTCCATCATGCCTCCAAGTTAAGCTAAAGAATTAACTGTAGCAATTCAGTGGAGGAGAAAAATAAGGTAGTGTAATAGTGTTTTTGATCATAGGTCGATCAGAAAGGATACTAAGGTGCAGAAATTGTCAGGAAAGGAGCACCAATTGATTTAGATTCAGGGAATGACATACTCCTTGGATCTTCTTCCTCAAGTCAGGCCGTGTGCTGCTCCTGCTCTCCCCATGTCACAGGTGGCTGAAGATGCCCGCGTGTGCCCCTGCAAGAAGCAGCAGGAAGGACCACCCAGACCCAGAAAAGGTGGCGTGCAACGGACTTGCCCGACGCACCTTCTCCATGGTGGTAGCTGGCTGCACAGCCAAATAATGTGATGCCCATGACTTCAAATAGGTAGATTACAATTCAGTTCTACAGTCTAATACTGTCAATCTTCTATTTCGAAGTTGTAACTCTACTACAGTCTTCTAATGCTTCCATTTTTCAAACAAGATCCAACTAAAATTTCTTTGAACAAGAGGGAAGGCAGGAGGTCATACCATAATTGGTTTCCCTTCACACCTTCTGTCGATCAGCTCAGTCAGCAAAAAAAAAAAGCTTGAGGCTCTCAGAGTATCAACACTATCGCCACTTGAGGAAGAGCTCCTGCTCCTCGCCGAATGCCTTCTCTTACCCTTGTTCTAGAACTCAGCCATACACATTGTAGCACACGTATTGGCCCAAGCAGTCAGCGTTGTGGTAGAAGACCATGTTCTCCAGCTTCAGCAGGTTGAGGTCGACGTCGAGGAGTGAGTCGTCCCCCACCAGCGGCACACCCCAGATCAGCCTGGGATAAGGGTTTGTTCAAATTAATAGCGAGATTGCCATGGGAACCAAGCATCCTCCGAATCTAAAGCTACTCCGAATCTAAACAACACATCAAGGAAGCAATGAAACATAAATAAAACTACTACACATGTTGCTCAAAATCAGGTCCATGAAATGCAAATCATATAGTACGCATCCAGCTCATACAATCAATTCACAAATCACAAGGCAGTGGCACAACGCAAAGAGAAACCAGCTGATAACATTCCGCAAACATTGCTTCGGAGTAAGGCTAATCAACACACGACAGGTAGATGATATGAACAAACGTCTGAAGCACTCAACAAGATACGGGTGCGTTCATGGCAGCAGCAGCAAACATTTCTTTGACTCTATGAGCATCAGAATGCATGAACAAAATGAACCTCACATGAGTAGCAGTACCGGTACCACTTGGAGGAAGAGCACTAAGCCGATATTCTGACAGACAAGGGGTAACGAAAGAGAATGGCTAGCAAAACGGGAACAAACACATGAGAACAGACGGTGTGGATGTACACACTAAGGCGCCAGCAAATACACAACTACATCGAACGGCATTAGCATACAGACGAACAGAAGCAGAACCTATGGATCGAAAACAACGCTGAAGGCCACAAAATTAACGATACCACCTTAACAAATGGGAAGCACCTGTGGCCTTGCACAAAGGCCAACTATAGGTGAGCACACGGGGCACGCACGCAACATGTGCAGCCGCGCACAAACAGACCAAAAACAATAGCTAAGCGTGTGTATTGTAAAGAGCAGGGAACTGCGATTACCCGTACAGCAGACGCGGAACCGATACGAGGCGTGCCGGTGATAGGCAGACGACCGCAGCGGACAGCACACCTGTGGCCATACACGCTGCAAGCAAAGGCATCAACAGGGAGTAAGAAACTGAACCCTGACACCGAGGGACGTTCTGGGATGACGCCGGCCCCACAAGAAATTACCTACATAACCGGTCCGCGCCGGTGAACCGACGGCACCGAACCTGTCAATCAAGGCAAACATCAACAGAGCAGTGAACATGGCGTCGCATGTCGAGCACGAAGGGGAAAATGCGTAAGCAAAAAAAGGGAACGCAAAGAATCAGGCAAACAAAGCGTCCAACAAGACAAGGGCAAGCCCAGCAAAAACGCAGGGGAAACACGGCGGGCGGAGGCGGCGAGCACTGTAGCACAGAACCCTAGGAGGCCAAAATAGACTCGAAGAGGCAGGAGCACCGCGAAGAACCGGCGGGAACTCAAGAGAGGACGAAGGCGCAGGGCAAAACAGAACCATAGAAACGAGAAAGCAAGCAACGGATGCAGAAGGATGAAACCATGGCGGCCAAGAAAGGTTCGACCATCAACAGTAAACAAAATTGTAGACGCAAAGGAAGGCGAAGACGACCGCAGCTCACCACGCAAACTGAATGGGAGAAGGAAGAGGCCCGGCGGCGAGGCGAACGACAGCGACGGCGACGAGGACGGACGGAGCGCACGAAGACGCGGCAACGAGGAAAAGCGAAGCGGAGAAAGGGGATGGGGAGGGCGAGACCTGGTGGCCCAATCGGCCGGCCGCCGCCGAGATAGACAAGGAGAGGGAGGGAGAGAGGAAGGGACGACGGGGCGGAGGCGGCGGAGGCGCGGTTCGTGTGAGGAAGGGCCGCGGGCTCGGGAGAGACCGAGAGAGGGAGATGAAGGGAGGCTCTTTTTTTTACGATCTGGGACGAGGAGGGGAGAGACGGCGATGTTTTCGTGGAGGGGGTTCTGCGCTGTAGCGATCGGTGGAGTGAATATGGAGCGTCGATCGCAGAATCAAACGGCTAAAGGATTTCAGGTGACGTGGACAGTCTGGTTGGCGGCCAAAGTAACTTGCTTTGATAATAAGAGACTAGTCCATTACGCGCGTCCTCGCGCGCGCCGGCAAATCACCTGGTTAAGGCGCAGGTAAAAAATATGTTTAATATTTACATGGAAACAATATTAGGAGTTTCATGTATATATGTACACCACATTGGTACCAAAAGAATCCAGTGTATAGAATTCAAAAGTTGCCTAGACAAAGCAGCTTGCAAGAACTCCCCATCCAAGCTGACACGATCCACGAGCTCATTGAAGATAGGAGCCAGCTCGCACGCTTGCTTCCAGAACGACGCCGGAAAACGCGCTGGGAGCAGCGAGAATGGAGCGTGAACCAGACCAACCCCTGGGACCGTTCCTAGAGTTGGTCAACACATTTGAAGTATAGGCTACAACACTATAAGGTAAAATGCCAGTTGATCTGTTTTGTTGAAAACCTAGTGCAACTGTGAAACAGCGGAATATGAACCAGCCAATCACCCATTAGTACTGAGAAAACTCAAATCACCTTTCAAGAACATTAGGTTTTGCTAGTTCTTGCTGGATCTTTTTTGTTCCTACTAAATGGTAGGATATCGAAGGGCACTTTACTGCAGATGATTGTTCCATCAGAAACCTCGCTCTCCATTCCTGGAATATGACAGTATTATGTCAAGGTGGAAAAGTGGTGTATTATCATAACAAAACAAATTATTATACATCCTCAACCAAGCAATAAAACCATTTGGGTAAGAATAGGTTTCCAATAGAGACTGGAATCCATGCACAAAAGAAGTTCACTGCTTCATCAAGGCAAGCGAAACTAAGCAACATTGCAACAGGTACTGACTATTTTTGAAGTGGCACACCATTACAGGTTACAGTTAGAGACTTCAAAACTAATCTGAAAAAATCATGGTTCATGGTTGTAGTGATAAGCTGAAGCTTCCAATAACCCATAGTCTGGAATTTAAATGTAGGTAACGTTTATGTAAACACAACAGATCTTTTAACCACTTTGGCTGACTAAGTAAAAGGCATTCATCTCGGATTTTCTTATAAGCTCAAGGGAGAACTGAAATGGTCAGCAAGTTTTCCATCTACTACTGTACCACTATTGAAAAAGTCTACAATTGTATCTTTAAAATATGCCAACAATCATCATAGTGAGTAGACCTGTTATGGTCAAAAGAGGTTGCCAGGAAATAAAAACTCACAGAAGAAAACAAAACAGGATAATTCTGCCCTGAGATAGGAAGAATGGATAGTAAATTGAGTTGTGAAGTTCACTAACAAGGGAGCCAAGGCCAGGAAAGGATGATGAAATAGTGTTGAGCTCAATTTGAAGTAGTGAATTGGTTTCAGAATCCAGCATATAGTCCGAGTATATCAATGAGAAAACTATTGTATAAAGCAACTCAGACATCTAGATAAATGCTGAGTATCAAATCAAATTTGAGTTTCATCGAATTAAGACATGAATGTATCAAATCAAATGTTTAAGACCATGTGTGCTCTTAGGAGGCTTGCAGCCTGGTTGGCGGGTGGGACTGTGCCACCCTGAGCTCACGACAACTGCAGCCAAAGTGTAGAAAGCAATCGCCTCGCGCTCACCGCCGCCTCGGGAGGGAAGGGGAGAGAGGGAGAGTAAGGGGAGAGAGGGCAGAGGAGGAGGAGGAGGAGGAGGAGGAGGATGTGCGCCGCTAGCGCGGAGGCAGTGGTCAGCGCCGTTGTTGGCCCACGGTCGTCCACCATGGCACAACGGCCATGGCCTCCGGAAGGTTGTTGCCTGCACAGATCGGACGGGAGGACAGACGGATCCGGCCATGGAGGCACCGGATCCGCCAGATCCGCCGGTTTGGGCCTCCGCCAGCAAGGAAGACCGAGCCAACAAGGCTACATCGACGTCCGTCCCCCGCCCGGCGTGGGAAGGGAGGGGAGGAAGGAGAGAGCGAACCCTAAACTGCGCGCAGCGGCCGGGCGGTAGAGGGCAGTGGCCAAGCCTCCCGCGGAAGTGCCGGGCGGTGGTTGTGGCCAGCGTCGCCCGGCTGTGTGATGATGGCTGCCGTCGCCCTAGCCGCATCGGGAGAGAGAGAGGTAGCGAGTGGAGAGGAGAGGGGGGGGAGGCACGCCTTGGGGGTGTGGGGGAGGGGGACGAGGAGGGCGCGCGCTTCGCCGCGCCCTTGGCCGCGCTCTCGTGCACGGTCGCCATGGTGGCATGGATCGAGAGAGAGAGAGAGAGAGCGGAGAGGAGGAGGGCGTTGGGGTCGGGGAGAGAAGGCGAGGGTTTCGCAGCGGGGGCGAGGTACTGTAGCAAGGTGCGGAGCCAATCTGTACCGTCGACCGCAGGATCGGACGGCCAAGGGAATTTCGGACGACGTGGCCACCTTGGTTGGCGGCCAAACTCTCCCGGTTTGATAATAAGAGATAAGAGATGAGAGTGACAGTAGGGCAGAGCACCAGGGCAACCGAACTGAGCTGCAGTTTCTCCAAGACTCCAAACCAGCTCGCCGGCTGACACAAAAAAAGCGTCGCAACGTGTTTGTAATCAGTCTTGTTTCCATTTCCGTACGGGGCCTGCCTGAATATGGCAACTGCAAGCTCAGCGCAAAGCAAATGTTGATGCTAAACTTGAACAATGTGTAGGTGTAGCTAATAACTACGTATATATAATTCTGAATCCGCAGACAAGCGCGGCCTGAACCTGCAGATTTGATCCGTAATCTCAGGTCTGAGCATGCGATCGTCACTGGTGCCATTTTCTCGCTCAATGTTTGTTCATATGTTTTTCTTTTCATTCTTTTAGGGAGTCGCTTTCTTTTTTTTCGTCGTTAACAGAGCGCACCATTTCCCTTACGGGCATGCCAGGTGCCGTCCTACTACAAATCCTACTCCACTAACCGACAATCTCGTCCAAAGCCACACTAGCACCCGATCGTCGGCGGTTCACCGACCGCCGGCGATCAATTCAGATGTCTTGCCGGCACAGCAGGCAGGAGCCGTGCCTGGCCGCCGGCGATCAATTCAGATGTCTCGCCGGCACAGCGGACAGGAACCGTGCCTGACGAGCCAGCAGTCGATGCAGGCCACGTGGAAGAGGTGGCGGCACCCGGGCAGCCTCCGCGCGGGCTCGGCCACCCGGAAGTCCTGCAGGCACACCGAGCAGCACAGCGCCTGGCCCGCCGCGTCCACGGCGGTGTCCTCCGCGATCAACGTCTCCGGCAGCCGGCGCACCGCGGACTCGGGGAGGCCCCTGACGCTGCCGGTCTCGAACAGGTCGCTCGTCTCCTCGAACGGCGAGCTCATGGCGCTGATCTGCGTCCACAGTCCCACACACAGGATGGAAACAAGTTAGTTACAGCAGGCTGACGCAGTGACGCTGACCATGAGTGAGCTCTTGCGTCGCTGGCAGTGAAATACTCCTGGTCTGAAGAGCAGTTGGGCAATTAACTGAGACACGTCATCTCATTTGTCATTGATGCCAAACTGTCTTTTTTTTTTTACTTGAGGGTACGGTGATGGCCTCACTGAAAGTGATCTAGATGGCAGGCGCCAGCACCACCCTTTTTTAAGGTAACAACAACTCATATTCTCTCTCTCTAACAAACAAAGGTATTAAAGATCTATAAATGGGCGTGTGTGCCTTTGAATTGTTGTTACTCCATCTCGGAAGAAATGGACCGCATTAGCTTCAGGGACAATGCATGGACATGGACTAACTACCACTCAAATTATGCGCACAAGCATCCTCATATACCAGCTCTAGTATTTATATCCTTTGTTTATTATGCTTTGCTACCTAAATTTCTTGTTGATCGACAGAGCCAATGGACCAACCGGTACCAAACTTAGGATCTTGCAGTGCAATGAACATAGGCAACCAGCGTAATAATCCTGGTGCGTTTTGGTTTCAGATGAGGCTGAGAGAGTGACTATACCTGACTCTGCACGGCGCTCCGAACCGCCGGCCCCACCTTCTCCCGGACCAGCCTGCCGCTCAGGAGGCCGGAGATGATGTCCACCTGCGTGCACAGACAAACACTTGGGTCAGAGACAGGCACCGAGCAAACCGGAAGAAAGTAGTCCGACGAGTCGATTTAGCAGTGCGTTTAATTTTGTTTTCGGCAGGAAACCGAACTCTCACCGGTGCAGGTGAAAGAAAAACATGGGTCCATGATATTCACAAGCATTTGAATAGTGCGCCATGCGAATGGGTCGCATCCGCGCATCGCCCCACGGAATCCATGGGGCACACCTAATCGTGTTGGTCAACATCAAGCCCCATTAGGCGGCGAAAACGAGAATGATGTGCTTGTGAGCAGTTAGTTTTGCAAGTTGCAACGAAAACCTGATCGATATAAACCGAGAATTTTGAAGCAAAGTGGCAGCGACCGATTTGACAGAAGAGTAGGATCGAGGTTAGCAGCAGCAGATCAATGCGCGTCGTCAGTGCGTACGTACCATGTAGAGGAGGGACCAGACGCTGGAGTCGGCCGAGTGCCAGAGGTCGCGGGACGACTCGGCGACCTCGATGGAGAAGACGGCGCCGGAGATGGCCCCGATGCCGGCGCCGCGCAGCATCCCGCTCTCGGTCGCCAGCCCGAGCATGGACCCCGTCACCGCCCCGACCAGCGACCCCACTGCGAAAACCATACAAGGCAAGCAGCTCGTCAGACACAAGAGCGACTCTTCTGTCTGATCGAGCGCGGGCGAGCAACGCACCGGCCACTAAGACGCAGGTGGCGACGGCGCAGAGCACCCTGCCGGCCAGCCCGCACGCCGCGGAGCCGAGCCTGGCGCCGGACCACTGGCACGGCCCCGCCGGCACCGGCACGGATGACGGCGACGAGCTGGGAGACAGGTCCATCGGGGACGAGGAATCGGAGGAACGGAACTGAGACTGAGATGGCAAATTGGCAACTGTTCCTCGCTGATGGCACGCGCGCTGCTGACGCAGAAGCGCACAGACCCGAGACAGAGAGAGAGAGAGAGATGGCAGGCAGCAGGTGATGAGTGTCCGGAGGCGAGCGCGTGTTGTATAAATAGTGGCGGGGAATATAAAACTGTGGTCTGCTCTGGTGCTGGCGGTGTGGAGCAGCCGCTGGTTTTGTCCCTCTGCCTTGTCCGCTAGCCCTGCGTTTGGCCGGCCCGTCGCGTGGCCCCGCTCCCGGCTCCTCTGCCGCCCCCGAAAATTTTGGCGAGCGCCCGTGCGGCCGTGTGCGGCCGTGGCGTGGCCGACTAGCGAGTGGCGCCGCGTGCCACCACTAAACATAACAAGTGGATATTTTGATCCAAGAACGTTTGGAGCCGACCTCTGTTTCGTAATTTTTCCCCAGAAAAACAATGACACTCACTCGAGCGTTTCGATTTTGAAACTATAATTCACATTGCGAATGTTATGATTTTGTCGCTAGCAAAAGGGGATTTAGGCATCAGCTCCGCTGCTCCGCTGCCAGCCCTTTCCTTCTCTGCCCCCTCGTCATCCACGCTGCCACAGGGACGATGGGCATGGGCCTCGTGGCTTTGTTTTCTTCGTATTTTCTCTTCCCAACCCATTCTCCCTTAGTCTGGGGCAGTGGTTCCGTTGACAACTAAAATTGTTCATTATGTGACTTTGCCATTATGTTAATTTCGTTGAGATGGTAACAAAAATATATATGAAACATCTAATTTAGAGTATGAATGAAGAAATTATGCCCTCAAGAATATACTCCAACGCTAGAAGTTTCGAGAATCGGAACTTTCGATGAATCTAAAAAAATTTGTAGGGTTCCCGGTTTCTTCCCATATCGACAATCCCGACATATTTTGGCAAACGAACTTCCGATGAACCTAAAAGAAAATCTCGTTTGGATGTAGCCTTTTGGATTTCAATCTGAACTATTCCAGTGTCGTGGGAAACTTGAAGATTACATCTTAGAAAGGTTTTCTAATGGGATAAGACCACCCCGCTCTATTTATTGAAAGATCATGGCCGATTGAGGTATCTAACATCCAATCGTTAAAAAACACATCTGCTACTCCTTTTACCCTCCTTTTCCCATCTACTTCTTCTCCTCGTTCTTTGTCATTGCTACATGGCTAGTGGATTGACGACGTCGAAGTTCTAGGGCGGTCAGGACGGCTAGGGCAACCCACAGCCCTGCACGCCCTAGCGGAGTCCCTCCCAAGTGTGTGTGTGTGTGTGGGGGGGGGGCGTTGGGTTACAAGAGACCTCATCATCGTATTGTGTCTTGCGTATCGTGCTCTTGATGAGGCTCCTCCGGCAATGTGTCTCGCATATTGCACTCATCGCTGGAGGCACTAGGTCCGTATGCGGACATACTTTAGGCGTTAGCTGACCTAAAAGTCGACTAGGCACTATACCGAGCGATCTAGCTTCCGTAATTCATGTCAATAGGTTCCTATCATTATAAGTGGCCGCTAGTGGGATCCAGTTAATCATGATCTAATCTGGTGCCTCCCTCTTTGGTAAGCGCAACTCATGATATGACTGAAAGACCATAATACCTCTAGAATCATAGATCAGGGGATAAAACTTGACTTAGATGGGGAAGCTTGGTGATGTACCTCGCCCTAAGGCAGTTGCGGCTATAGCGCCGCAATGACGTGGCCGCCGGTGTCGTAGCAGTGCAGGCGCGGTGCAGTGACGACGGTCCAAGGCGATGGTGCTTCCCGTCGCTTACAGCGCCCCTTTAGATCGAACTGGGGTTAGGATGCGGTGGGGCGCTGACGGCTATGGTAAAACCTCATGTTATGTGTCCTAGCCCCACCGTCCTTTTATGGCACTGCACGACGGGGGCCCATCTGAAAGCATCTAGGCCGCTAGTTGGGTTTCGGTGATTAATGACAATACATGATTACTATGACTAACGTGTGTTTTGCAGAGGCAATTAAGTTAGGTCATGGTAATGGAGATCGATTGGGCAATCATGGTGGTCATGCCCATACGATGGAAATCGTTTTAGTTTTTAAATGATGGATGACAAGGTTAAGGATAGACTAGTTCTAAGCGCCGTTTGGTGTTGAAGAAACACTTAGAGTAGTTTAGGACTTTATTTTTCCTTTGGCCGTACTATTAAGAGGGGTATGGACGGGTAGCTTGACCTAGGTGAGTCTAGTGGGTTAGGTGTGGCGCACACTTGCTAAAACTAGCACTAGGTAGCTCCAAAATAGCCCTTAGATCCAATGGAGCAAACTTCATTCACGTATGATCGAGAGTTAGAAGTGAATGGAGGGTCAAATACTGACCGGACGTTGGTTCCGGTGTGACCGGACGCTGACGCAGAGTCCGGTCAGTTCATTTGACCAAGGTGTTTTCGTCTGGTACGACCGAACGCTGAGAGGTGACGTGACCGGACATTGAGGGCCAGCGTCCAGTCGACTTCAATAAGGTTCCATAGAGGGAAACTCACGTCCGGACGCTTCCGGTCAGTGCTGACCGGACGCTGTCCAGCGTCCGGTCACACTTTAAACACTAGAGTTCGGGGTGAACTGATCGGAGCGTCCGGTCACCCCGCAGAGGCACATAATGGTTTGTTTTTCAGCCGGTGTTATAAATACCACATCCATTCATATGTGGGGGTACTTTTGCTCATTCCAACAGCTGAGAAACACCTTTGAGAGTGCCAAGAAGAGTAAGGTCCTAGTGAGGTGATTGAGATTTGAGAATCCCAAAGAGAGCCCTCATTAGTGAGATCAAGAGTAGCAAAGTATGCATCCACCCTTCTCATTAGGCTTGTCGTGGTCAAGTGAGAGCTCGTGCTTGTTACTCTTGGTGATCGCCATCACCTAGATGGCTTGGTGGTGATTGGGAGCTTGGTGATCATCCGGAGAGCTTGTGGATGACCCAACTCAAGTTGTGAGTGGTTGTGGGTGATTCACCATGACGGAGAGTCAAAGAACCAACCCGTAGAGAGCACTTGATCCTTGCGCGGATCAAAGGGGAGCTACACCCTTGCGCGGGTGCTCCAACAAGGACTAGTGGGGAATGATGACTCTCCGATACCTCGGCAAAACATCGCCGCATTCCTCCTTCTCTCTTTACTTTGAGCATTTACTTTGAGCAATTCAATTCTTGTCATTTTCCTAGAATTGCCATGCTAGAGTAGGATTGGAACTTAGGGTGCTAAACTGTTGTGCGTTAGATCAATAGAAACACTTTCTAGGCACAAGGGGTTAATTGGGCTAACCGTAGAGTTTAATTATTGCAAAGAAATTTAGAATTAACCCAATTCACCCCCCCTCTTGGGCATCTTGATTCTTTCAATTGGTATCAGAGCCTCGTGCTCACATATTTAGGCTTAACCACCTAGAGAAAGATATCTCACGGGGATGGACCTCCTCCTATTTTTGAGGGGGATGATTTTCCATATTGAAAAATTCGCATGGAGGCGTATCTAGAAGCTCTAGATGTTGGAATACTTAGAGCCGCCTCACAAGGTTTCCCAAAACCTCGGGATGCCGCACACTCGCAAGGTGATGAGTTGAATTACGAAAAATGGAATGCAAAGGCTAGAAACACCATATTTAGAGGCCTTTGTAAAGATGTGTTCAACCGGGTGAGGAACCACAAAGACACCCATGCACTATGGTCGGACGTTTGTGCGCTCCATGAGGGAACAAAGAGTGAGCGTGAGGAACGCTATCATCTTGTCATGAAAAAGCTTAACTCTTTTGAAATGCTTCCTAAAGAATGGGCTAATAAAATGTATTAATGTTTGAATGTTCTTGTAGAGGAAGTCAATGGGCTTGGACTAACTCAAATGCAACCATCCGATGTTGTAAGAAAGATCTTGAGTGTCCTCCCCATTGACAAATATGGGCACATTGTGACCGTGCTTCATCAAGGTGATCTTTCCACCGCTACACCGACATAAATCTTGGGAAATTTCAATACTCATGAGATGTACATGCACATCACACCTCAAGATGGCTCATCCTCTAACAAGAAGAAAGAAAAGGACTTAGCATTCAAAGCTAGTCAAGAGAAGGGCAAAGCAAGGCTTGAGTATGAGAGCTCAAGTGATGATGAAGTTGATGATGCAAGCCTTGCTCTCATGGTGAGAAAACCGCCAAGATGCTAAAGAAGTGTTTTGAGTGTGGACATTGTTATTGACTCTTCATCATCTTCACCGCCACCATCGCCATCATCCTCTACACACCTATGCTTTATGGCCAAGGGTGAACGCAAGGTATCAAATGATGATGAGAGTAGTGGTGATGAACATGCTAGTAATGATGATAGCGATAGTGATGATGATGAATATGAATCACCTTCTTATGATGATCTTGTTAAATTGCTAAATAAATACTCCAAGATCATTATAAAGACTAGAGCTTAGAATGACAAGCTAGAAGCTAAAAATGATTCTCTTTTAACTAAATGTGATATAGCCGAAAAGCTAGTGTTGAGCTTAGAGAAGCAAATGAAGCTATGCCATCCAAACTCAAGGAGCTCAAATCTTCTAAGAAAGAGCTTAAAGATAAACATGATAAACTTGAGAGGATGCACAAAGACCTCATCACTAGCCATAATATGCTAAAAGATGAATATACTACTCTTAAGATTAATCATGATAATCTTGTTATTGCTCAAGAATATTTATCCAATAAACCACATGATGCTACTAACAATGTTGTTAATATTTATATAGCTACATCATGTGATAATTTGATCATTGAGAGCATTGAGCAAAGTTCTAGTAGCAAGAGCAAGCAAGTGGTTGAGGCCAATGATTATGATGAGTTTGTCAAGCTTAAGAATGATAATGAAAAGCTCAAGAAAGATCTTGAAGAGATCAAAAGCCACAACACTATTGTGCTAGAAACTCTTGATCATGATGGTGAGTTGATGCTTGAGAATGAGAAGCTCAAAGAAGAAAACAAGAAGCTCAAGAAAGAGAAAAATAATGATGCTCTTAAGGAAGAGAACAAGAAGCTCAAGTTGGAGAAAGAGCATCTCAAGATTGAATTGAGCAAGTTCACTAGAGGCAAGTATCTTCAAAGTGAGTTACTAATGAAACCGTCATGAAGATGGATAGAAGTGGCATTGGGTACATGGCAAGCAAAGAGAAGAAGGTTCAAGCTCAACAACAACAAAAGCCAAAGCCAAAGAAGTGTTTTGAGTGTGGACAAGAAGACCACTTTGCTCATGAGTGCCAAACTCCACCACCACAACCCTTGCCCAAGCATGCTAGATCTTTTGCCTTCAATGCTCACTACATACTTAGAAAGGATTCTAGTGGGAAAATAAAAGTCATGTTCTTAGGACCTCCCAACAAGAATAGGCCTAAGAAAATTTGGGTTGCAAAGTCACTTGTTGAGAAGGTGAAGGGCCCTCAATAAGTTTGGGTTCCTAAAGCTTGATCTCTTGTGTGTAGGTGAACTACGAGACCAGTGGAAGTCATTGGGTTATTGATAGTGGTTGCACACAACATGTGACCGGTGATCCTCGTATGTTCACCTCAGTAGATGAAGAAGTAGATGGACAAGAAAGAATCACATTCGGAGATAATTCAAAGGGCAAGGTTAAATGATTGGGCAAAGTGGCAATATCAAATGATCATTCTATCTCAAATGTGCTATATGTTGCTTCATTGAGCTTCAACTTGCTATCTGTTGGTCAATTGGGTGATCTTAGTTTTCAATGCTTGTTTACCGAGAAGGAAGTTGTTGTATCCAAGAAGGATGATGATCAAGTGATATTCAAAGGATTTAGATACAACAACCTATACCTAGTGAACTTCACCTCCGAAGATGCAAACTTGAAGACTTACCTATTTACCAAAACAACACTTGGGTGGCTATGGCATAGAAGACTTGCTCATGTTGGGATGAGCTCACTCAAGAAGCTAATGAAGAATGATTTGGTGAGAGGGTTGAAGGATGTGAAGTTTGAGAAGGACAAGCTTTGTAGTGCATGTCAAGCCGGCAAGCAAGTTGCAAATACTCATCCAACCAATGCTTTTATGTCAACCACAAGAGTGCTAGAACTCCTTCACATGGATTTATTTGGATCAACAACATATAAGAGTTTGGGAGAAAATCTTTATTGTCTTGTGATTGTTAATGACTATTCAAGGTATACATGGGTATTCTTCCTTCATGACAAATCCAAAGTTGCATCTTGCTTCAAGAAGTTTGCTAAGAGAGCACAAAATGAATTTGAAGTGAAGCTCAAGTAGATTAGAAGTGACAATGGGAAAGAATTTGACAACACAAACATAGAAGCCTATTGTGATAAAGTTGGAATCAAACATGAGGTCTCCGCAACATATACTCCTCAACAAAATGGTGTAGTTGAGAGGAAGAACCGGACATTGATCACTCTTGCAAGAACAATGCTTGATGAGTACAACACCCCCAAAGCTCTATGGGCGGAAGCTATCAACACCGCATGCTATGCATCCAACCGTCAATTCCTTCAAAAGTTCCTTGGCAAGACACCTTATGAGTTGCTCAATGGGAAGAAGCCGGACGTCTCCTTCTTTAGGGTGTTTGGTTGCAAATGCTACATCTACAAGAAGCGACAACACCTAGGGAAGTTTCAAAGACGTTGTGATATTGGTTTTCTTGTTGGTTACTCATCAAAGTCCAAAGTATATTGAGTATTTAATCATGCCACCGGCTTGGTTGAAGAAACATATGATGTGGAATTTGATGAATCTAACAGCTCCCAAGGAGCACATGAGAATCTTGATGATGTAGGTAATGAACCATTGAGGGAGGCTATGAAGAACATTTCGATTGGAGACATCAAGCCTAAAGATAATGAAGATGATGTACAAGTGATTGATCCGCCTTCATCAAATGTGCCACAAGATGGTGAAAAAGATAGGAGAATAGAAAATGAAGACACTTATGTCTCCCATGAGTAAATGGTGGTACAAGCACAAGATGTTGATGCTCCACAACCTCCTCCTCAAGTGGTCAATAGAAGAAATACACCTCTACTACAAGATCATCCACAAGATCTTATCATAGGGAGTCCATCAAAGGGTGTAATGACTCGCTCACAAAAACTTATTTTATTTATTGCTCATCACTCTTTTGTCTCTTGCTTTGAGCCTACTAAGGTAGAAGAAGCTCTTCAAGATCCGGATTTGATAAATGCCATGCATGAAGAGTTGAACAACTTCATTCGCAATTAAGTTTGGACTCTTGAAGAGCGTCCAAAAGGTGCAAGAGTCATTGGAACAAAGTGGGTGTTCCGCAACAAGCAAGATGATCAAGGCATTGTTGTGAGGAACAAGGCAAGACTAGTTGTAAAGGGGTTCTCTCAAGTTGAAGGTTTGGACTTTGGAGAGACCTTTGCACCGGTTGTAAGATTAGAAGCCATTCGTATCCTCCTTACATATGCATCACATCATGAAATGAAATTATATGAAATGGATGTGAAAATTACATTTTTAAATGGCTTTATTAATGAACTAGTCTATGTTGATCAACCTTCTGGGTTTGAAGACCCTAGATATCCTAATCATGTTTATAGGTTGTCCAAGGCATTATATAGGCTTAAGCAAGCCCCAAGAGCTTGGTATGAGCGCCTTTGGGACTTCCTCATTGAGAAGGGCTTCACCATTAGGAAGGTCGACACCACACTATTCACCAAGAAGCTTGATGGGCATATCTTCATTTGTCAAGTGTATGTTGATGATATCATCTTTGGATCATCAAATGAAGAATCTTGCAAAGAGTTTGGTGAATTAATATCAAAGAAGTCTGAGATGTCAATGATTGGAGAGCTTATATTCTTTCTTGGTTTTCAAGTCAAGCAAATGAGAGAAGAAATTTTCATCTCTCAAGAGAAATATACTAATGATCTTCTCAAGAGATTCAAGATGGATGAATGTAAGCCAATCAAGACACCAATGCCAACTAATGGACATCTCGACCTAGATGAGGGAGGTAACATGGTTGATCAAACTCTCTACCGCTCTATGATTGGTAGCTTGTTATATTTAACCGCATCTAGGCCCGACATCATGTTTATGTGTGTGTATGAAACTCATTTAATTGCCGTTAAAAGAATCCTTAGGTATCTTCAAGCTAATCCCAAAGGAGCTATATTTGAAACTCATTTAATTTGTTATAAAGTGGATAGAAAAAGCACAAAGAATGCCATTTAGGATATCTTGATCCTCCAAGAAACAAACTAGTGTGGCTTTGCATTGGCATTTGGGTGCTTATCCCATATCTTTAGATATATGGTGTATTTACCTTTGACAATATGTCCTTTGCAAATAATCTGGTTACACTCTCGCACCAAGCACATAGATATCGCCATCACTTTCTTAGAGATCATGTTGCAAAGAATGATATATCATTAGAAGGTGTAAGAACCGAGGATAAATTAGCGGATATCTTCACTAAACCGCTAGATGAGGCAACATTTTGTAGATTGCGGAATGAGCTCAATGTTCTTGATTTTAGCAACTTTACTAAAAGATGAGGTTGTATTGTCCATTGCATTGTAATATCACGACATGTAATAGTAATGCATATAGGGCTTGTCTAACATGGTTAAGGTAACCACCGAAAAGCGAGTGAAGAAGCTTAACCTTGGATCAAACTTGACAAGCAACTTGATTTACTTTCAAGTATTGCATTGCATATGCATGAATGTTGTTTTTCTTATCTTCAATTGCCCTCTTATTGCCTATTTTTCTTAAAAAGAATTATAGCCTAAGGTAAAATATTTTCAAAAATTTTGAGGGCCAGATCACATAAGTCCCAATTGGTGGTGATGAGGATGGGAACAGGCATCACGAAGGACATTGAAGATTTGCTGAAGAAAGAGTGCAGGACTATAGATCCAAAAAAACGGAGGTGAACTCGCATCGACAAAGTGAAGACGCTGAAATAAAAAGGTTAGAGAAGGCGAAGTATCGAGATGAAGAAGAAAAGGTAGCTAGAGAACGTCCGGTCGTGATTCAGAATTTGGACCTTGGAATCGACCGGACGTTGGGTGAGAGGCGTCCGATCAATAGGAAGCGTCGTGCTGCTTCTTCCTTCTCTTGGGGAGAGCGAGGTGACCTAACTTTGCCAATGGTGCCTTGTTACCCTTGACATGCAGATCCCCGGCTTCCACCGCCACCTCCCCCGTGCCAAGCCGCTACGACTAAGAGATGCACTTGAGCGTGTTGAGTTGCCGTGCCCCTCTTTGTTGGCATTGTTGTGGCATGGTGCTCAGCACCACTTCACCAGAGCCTCTAGTGACTATCATGCCGATTGCCGACCAGCGCAACGAGTCGTTGTCTTCGCCAGTTCATTAGGTAGCAAGCCCTCGTTTCCAATTCCGTTCCTAAATTGCTTGCTTCCCAAGGTTTCATATCTTTAGATATATTGTATTTATTTGTATGTCCCATCTATTCTATCGTGCAGCGAGTCGGTGCCGTTGAGGTCTCAGTTTGTCATCAACTCTCGGGCCAAGCTCACGAAGTATAGATCGAGGCCAAGCCTCGGGAGGATAGTGGCGATTGTTCTTGTCAGATCCTTCATATAGCTTGTGTGAAGAACGCCAGATGTGGTCCAGGTGATGAGGATCCGAGGCATCCGCCTCGCTTGCCTATAGATCCAAAAGGCAAGGCGACAAAGAAGCTGACAACAAGGAAGCGCAAGTATCTAGATGCAGATATAGCTAGAGAAGCGCGATTCAGAGGCCACGAGAGCGTAGTTGAGATACATAGTTGTTATTGAGGGGTTCTCATGACCACCGCCTAGACCCATGGTGTCCGCCATGGTTGGGACTATCCAATGACACATCTAGATCGAGGCCACCACAGCCAAGCGGCACAAGAAGCAAGCAGGAGGTTTGTGGACTTTGAGTGTGGTTCACCCCGCCCTCTGGAGGATCCAGTGCTGAGCTCCAGAGGGGGATACATAGCGGAGGGGTTCTCATCCACCGCCTAGACCACAGGTCCGCCTCCAATGACACATCTAGAGGAAGACTTCTATAATGCATATAGCTCAAAGGTTGGTGCACTTTTTATGGTCACATGAGGAGGGTGCAGATATTGAGTCCATACCACTTGGAAGACTTCTATAATGCATATCTTATGGAGTGCATTTTAGGTCCCCTAGGGTGTGCAATAGTCCATACTAGGGAGCATATTCGCCCCTATCTTGCATATCTACTAGGGCTGACAGATTTACTTGGACGGACAGGCTTATATGTCCCATCTTGGGTCTGTCAGTTCTATGCTACTCTCTGGATTGACCCGCAACACAGATATATTCACTTTGCATTCAGAGGCAGAGATTACAGGCTGATGAGCACTAGGGTCAGGGAGATTCTTAGGCTACAGGAGCAGCCCGTCAGGCTACATGAGGTTTGCTATGGACATACAGCGCCTCCTAGATGCCCTCATGGCGGTATGGTACCTCCTACAGATCTAGTCCACCACTGCTTCAAAGAACCTTTTGGCGAGGGGTCGAGCAGGACTCCTAGTGATCTCACTCCTACAGCTAGAGTGCTGGATGCTATTATGAGGAGGACCCTGATTCTGAGGATGGGGTATCACGAGGGCTTGACTCGCATACAGCTATGGCTTCTCGACTCTCTGATGCAGCAAACAGTGTTTGACATTTGGGATCTCCTTCTATCAGAGATGGAGGATACTATTGCTGAGGGGTTCAGAGGTCATCGACAGTTGCCCTATGCCCGTTGGATCACATTTCTTATTCACAGGGCAGTTACAGTGAGGCCGCCTGAGATGCTAGCTGAGTACAGTGATGCTACGACAGAGTTCCTTGTATACAACCTGACTCAGATGATCCGCCATAGTACACCGAGTGCACCTAGCCAACCGCGCCGTCGTCCAAAGGTGCCAGAGAATGCAGCCTAGCAGGATGATACTATCAGGGGCATAGCAATTATTGAGGAGGAGCAGTTAGATGCTCAGTAGGAGGGGATGGTCGAGAGCGACCCCAGTGAGAGCTCTGACGAGGACTACTGGGACATTCCTCAGATGCCTGCACGTCGACATGACCATGAGGCTGGCAGCTCTAGTTCAGCTCCACCTGCACCGCAGACAGACCCCGCTCTACTTGCTATCCTTGAACGGATGAGGCAGGATCAGGCTCGCTAGGCTCAGGAGACCGCTGCCACTTTTGCACTGTTCTAGACTTGGCAGGACGAGTTCCAGTGATAGCAGCTGGCTATGCAGCAGCAGACGCAGGCTCTACAGTAGCAATAGCAGGCCATGCATCAGCAGCAGCAGCTACTTGGATTCATGCAGCATGTTGTGACAGCTATTGGGGCTCCACCGCCACAGCCTTCGACCCAGCTTGGTTAGACTGCCACCACTTCTATGACTCCAGCATTATAGCCTAGTGGGCTTCAGAGTCAGGGACAGCCACCAGCATAGTTTGCTTCTCCTACAGAGCAAGTGTCCTAGTGGTTTGCCTCGCCAGTGCTAGCCCCGCAGTTCACACCTTTTCAGACGGGCTTCACACCGGCTCAGACTTCCTCGCTGCTAGTGCCAGAGACTATAGTGTCCAGGAGCCTTGGTGCTTCCTTCAGTGAGTTAACAGGGCAGCCTACTCCTCCATATCTACATGTCCCAGGTCCTTCTACAGTCGCACCTATTACCGGGACTATAGAGACGCTCCCTTCCTCAGTGGCATCATCAGAGCCGGCTGCTACAGTCATACTAGCATAGCCTACAGCAGCACCAGTTGTTGATCCGACCCAGACTGCTTCAGCATCGCTTCCAGCTACAGAGGGTCAAACAACTCAGAGCTCAGGGTCAGATGATGATGGCACTCAGTTCTAGCTCGCTCCTCGTACCTCAGCGCCCGGCTTGTCCGCTGTAGCCCCACCGACCGACCCTTAGGTTTTGGTGTTTGACGCCAAAGGGGGAGAGGGATCGAGTATGTTAGACTTAGGGGGAGCGACATATCTAGGGGAGCTTAGCTTATCTATTACATTTGGAGTTTTATGTGTGATACACTATTATGCATTCGTCGTGTGTTTACTTTTATGCATTAAACTATATTTATGTGATAGTGATATCTACGTGATCGTGATATATGACATGTGTGCTCGCTACTTTGAATTATTTATATGTCATATCACTTGTGCTATGCTCATTTACTTTTGCTTCCGCGTTTTACTCCGATGCAAATGAGCTTTATTACTTATACTCATGCTTATTTCATATCTTTTGAGTACATCATGTTGGCTTGGGATATATAAGCTTGCCTAACACTTTTGTTCTTATTGCCAAAAGCTTATATGAACCAAGCATGTTAAAAACCTCATCTCTTTTGTAAGGAAAATGGACCCTTGGTCCATTTACTTTGGATTTTGGTGTTTGATGATCAACACAACCAAATTGGACTAATGAATTTGCAAGTGTTTATTTTGTAGTTCAATAGGGTGGAAGACGTGACTTGGACGAAGGCGATGTGGTGATCCAATGATCAACACTTTAAGAAAGACCTTAGAAGCACAAGAGAAGACCCAAGATATCAAGCAAAGTCCAAGCATGAAGATTGGAACCAAGTCGTACGCAAGATCACAAAGAAATGAGCTCACTGTGGTGACCGAATGCAGGACCAGACGCTGGACAAGCAACCGGACGTTGCGACCGGATCCCAGACCGAACGCTGGCGGCAACCGACCGGGCGCAGGACAACAGCGTCCGTCCGATCGATTCTGATAAGGTTCTGAGCGGCAAATCTCGACCGGACGACGTCCGTGGTGTGAGCGAAGCAAGCGCCGCCAGCGTCCGATCGAGATATTGCCGGCTCAACGGTCCGGACGGACGGACGACGCGTCGGTCAGACGATTCGGCGTCCGTCGATGCGATTCACGGAATTCGACCCCAACGGCTACTTTCTCAGTGGGGCTTATAAATACAACCCCCAACCGGCCATTTGAGTTGTGTGGAGCTGAGGAAACATACTAAGGGTGTTGATACACCATTTTAGTGATCTCCACATGCATAGTGCTTAGTGTTTTATTAGGTGATTAGCATAAGTTACCCGACCGGGAGCTTGGCCCTTGCGAGGGATTCCTTGTGAGGGGCTCCAATGAGGACTAGGGGGAAGCTTGCGCGCTTCTCTGTACCTCGGTAAAAATACCGGAGTCGTCGACAGGAGTTTGCATATCTCTACCTCGCTCTTTAGCTTCCACACTTACATTGATTACATTACTTCTATTGCGGTAGAGATAGCAACACATTAGCAAAACAGTAGTTGCATATTTAGATAGTTTATCTTTTGCATAGGTTTTGCTAAGGTTAGCAAAAGAGGCCATAGTTTAGAGTTTGATTTTTTTAAGTTGTCTAATTCACCCCCCCTCTTAGGCGTCACGGTCCCTTCAATTGGTATCAGAGCCCGGTTGGCTCATTTTGGACCTTTGGCTTAACCGCCGTTGAGCCGACGCTATTTAGAGTGGTTGGGATGGATACCGCTAGGCCTCCGCACTTTGATGGCACTAACTTCCCGTACTATAAAGCTAGAATGGCTTGTCACCTTGAGGCGGTTGATTTGGGTGTATGGAGAGTCACTCGTGACAGGATGAAACCCATCAAGAATCCCGAAAAACCCACAAAGAGTGATGAAAAAGAAATACACTTCAATGCTAGAGCTAAAAATTGATTGTTTGAATCACTTAGTATGGATGTTTTTAACCAAGTATTCACTTTAAATACGGTACATGAAATTTGGTTAAAACTTCAAGAGCTCCATGACGGCACAAGCAATGTCCGTGAGCAAAAACATTGTCTAGCAAAGCAAAACTATGATTCCTTTACTATGAATGATGATGAGCTTGTTCGTAATATGTATTCTCATTTGAATCTAATTATCAATGAGCTCCATTCTATAGGATTATTAAAGCTAGATGATGCGGACATCGTGAGGAAGATCATCTCCGTGCTACCACAAAAGAAATATGCAAGCATCATCACCATCCTTCACAACATGGAGGATTTGAGCAACATGACCTCGGGCATAGTAATTGGCAAGTTAGTGGCATTTGAAATGTCACGTAAGATGGGTCAAGAAGAAGCTTCTTCATCAAGCAAAGGAAAAGCTCTCGCTTGTAGCGAGAAAAAGAAGATGAAGGGCAAGGAAGTTGAGACAAGCTCAAGCTCAAGTTCCTCAAGTGAAGAAGAAGAAGATAAGGATGATGATGAAGATTCAAGTGATGATCAATCTTCCTCCTCCACCTCTGATCTTGATGAAGAATTAATCAAAGTGATCAACAAGGTGGAGAAGATAATCCAAAGGCTCAATGTCAAGGGTGTGCCCATCCAAATTCAAGATTTCATTTTCACAAATCAAAGAAAAGAGCAAAGAAAGAGAGGATGCTATGGATGCGGCGAGTTAGGGCACTTTGTGGAAGTTTGCCCAAACAAGCCCACATCCAAGACAAAGAAGAAGAAGGCATTCAAGAACCAAGCCCTCACATCAATAAGATCATGGGATGATTCTTCAAGTGAAGAAGAACACCATTATAAGAGGCGAGGCCGCAAGCACTCATCATCAAGTTCTTCATGTGTGTGCCTTATGGCACAAGGTAACGAAAGCTCTTCCTCTAGTGATAGTGATAGTGATGATGATATGCCTTCTTATAATGAAATTATGCAAGAAAATCTTAAATATGCTAAAGCTATCACTAGTCAACAAAAGAAGTTCAACGGTTTAAAAGAAAAGCTAGATAGTTCATAAAAAGCATACAAAACCTTGCTTGAAAAATATGAGAACTTTGCTAATCTCAATGTTGAACTATCTACTAAAATTGAGAAGCTTGAGGCTAGTGCAACAACAAATGCATGCACAATAAATGATGAGCAACTTGTAAAGAAAAATGAAAAATTAAAAGAAAAGTTAGCTAGCTCACAAGATGCATATAATAGTTTGCTTGTTAAAATGGAAACCATGTGCAAACATTGTGATGAGCTAACTAATAAAGTTGCTAATCTTGAAGCCGTGAGCACAACCCCCACCAAGGCATCTAAAAAGAAAAGTTCTATCTTTAACTTGTCTAAAAAGGATGCCTCTACTTCTTGTAATGATTTATGTTTAGACTCATCTTTGTGTAACCAAGTTTGTGTTGAGAAAGTTGTTGTAGATACATGCACACAAGATGTTACAAAGGAGAATGAGCAACTCAAGCAAGAAGTAGCTCGCCTCACCAAGGACTTGACTCAAGTAAAAGGCAAGGCGAAGCAAACCCAACTTCATCAAGATAAACCATCAAGGGAGTGAAGAAGCTTGATGAAGGACAAACCATGGTTTGTTATGTGTGCCACAAGGAAGGTCACAAGTCCTATGAGTGCAAGGTGAAGAATGGGGGAGGAGCAAAGAAGAAGGAGAAAAAGCAAACAAGCAAGCTCTCCAACACCTACACCAACAAGGTGGACAAGAAGGCCTCCACACCTTATCTCTTGAAGAAGAAGAAAAATGATAAGGTGGTGGCCATCAAGGTGAACAAGCAAGCCAACAATGGGGTCAAACGCTTTTGGGTGCCAAAGGAAATCATTTCCAACATGAAAAGCACCAAGAAGGTTTGGATCCCGAAAGGGAAGTGAGAAGTCCGTCGGACACCGGGAATTTGGAGACTTGGCAAAGTTTTGGTGCATTTCATGGGGTGCATCATGATGTACAAAATCATTGCCAAGTGGGTTAGTGAATACTATGGACCCAAATTCCCCTTCCCATGTTAGGTAACTAGATGTCATTACTTTCAATTAGTATTCATTTCAATTTGCATTGTTTTTCAATTGATATACTCTTAAAGCATCTAGTTATCTTTCATGCCTATGTTTTCATTTACATGCTTAAATCTTTTGTCATGCATTCAATAGGTATATCATATGGTAGGCTTGCTCGGTTTCATTGTCAACCCTTGGAGCAAACCTACATGGTTTAAAATTGTTTAGGAGCATGGCACATAGCTTGTCCTACTTTTGTTTATCTAATATGCGCCAAAGTCCAAATTGTAGATAATCTCTCCCGAATATCATTTTTGAAAATGATTCTCACATTCATGAAAAGTCATCTTTCAAATGGTATTTTGATACTTAAATCAATGTGCACAAATTTTACAAGTATTCAACATTTGTGTGCACATATTTAGGGGGAGTATTTCTACAACTTGGACGCCTTGAGACTAACATTTTTTTCAAATGGTATCAAATTTTCAAACCTATCACATGTGTAGTAGTCTCATTGTAAGGAAATTGGAGTCCCCGGAGTTAAGCATCATTCTTCAATTGGCATCATCATGTTGATTTCATTTCATTTATATGCTTTCTCCATGCATTATATAGATTAAACTCTCTTGTGCAAAAAATTGATATTTATGCATATGCTTTGCTTTCTACCATATGTATGCATACATTTAGGGGGAGCTTAGTCTATATAATGCGAGAGTCAAATTTTGTGATCCATTTCACTCTATACACAAAGGATCACGAAATTTGACCCTCCCTTGTGCTACTAATGTCTTTTTTTTCGGTGTTTGATGCCAAAGGGGAAGAATTTGAAGGACCAAAGAAAAGCATTTAGTTACAAGTAGTAATGGTCCGAGAAAGGGAGGAAAGTAAATTATGGGAGTCTAAGTAATGGGAGAATTTTTTTAGAAAGCTAGGCTCTACTCCATAAAATCACATAGGGACATTTGTAAGGGCAAGACAAGCTTTTAAGTAAAGTTTTAATTGGTATTTGTCAATTAGTATCATATAACCTTGCCCTTTGCATTGCATCCTAGCAAGTAGGTAATTTTTAACTTCCAAATTCTTATTATTTGCTTGCTTTGGTCGTGTTGGCATCAATCACCAAAAAGGGGAAGATTGTAAGGAAAATGGACCCTTGGCCCATTTACTTTGGATTTTGGTGTTTGATGATCAACACAACCAAATTGGACTAATAAATTTGCAAGTGTTTATTTTGTAGTTCAATAGGGTGGAAGACGTGACTTGGACGAAGGCGACGTGGTGATCCGATGATCAACACTTTAAGAAAGACCTTAGAAGCACAAGAGAAGACCCAAGATATCAAGCAAAGTAAAAGCACGAAGATTGGAACCAAGCCGTACGCAAGATCGCGAAGAAATGAGCTCACCGTGGTGACCGAATGCAGGACCAGATGCTGGACAAGCAACCAGACGCTGGGCAAGTGGCTCGGCAGACAGGCGACCGGATCCCAGACCGGACGTTGGCGGCAACCGACTGGACGCAGGACAACAGCGTCCGATCGATTACAGTAAGGTTCCTGAGCGGCAAATCTACGACCGGACGCGTCCGGTGGCAGGCGATCGGACACTGGCCAGCGTCCGATCAGTATATTACCGGCTCAATAGTCAGGATGACTGGACGCGTCCGGTCAGGACGATTCAGCGTCCGATCAGTAGCAGTTTCACGGGAATTCGACCACAATGGCTACTTTCTCAGTGGAGCTTATAAATACAACCCCAACCGGCCATTTGAGTTGTGTGGAGCTGAGGAAACATACCAAGGGTGTTGATACACCATTTTAGTGATCTCCACATGCATAGTGCTTAGTGTTTTATTAGGTGATTAGCATAAGTGCTTTGCGAAGTGCTTAGGTTGATTAGACCACCGCTTATGCGCTTACTCTAGGTTTATGCCTAGTGCTTAGTGAGGTTTGCATACCTCTTGCCACCCCGTGCTTGCGAGCACAAGTGTTGTACATCAGAGGGGCATGAAGTCTTGTGAGATCACACCAACCGCGTTTGTGGTGTGGCCGCCATCGTGTACCGGAGGGAACAAGGCCCGCGACGTTTCGGTTGGAAGCTTGATAGTGAAGACGGCGGGGAGCATCTGGGAGAGGCTTGTCGGAAGGCACGTCGGAGACCCACTTGTGCGTGGGGAAGGCCCGAGGCTATCCACGGAGTTACTCGACCGGGAGCTTGGCCCTTGCGAGGGATTCCTTGTGAGGGGCTCCAACGAGGACTAGGGGAAAGCTTGCGCGCTTCTCGATACCTCGTTAAAAATATCGGAGTCGTCGACGAGAGTTTGCATATCTCTACCTCGCTCTTTAGCTTCCGCACTTACATTGATTACATTACTTCTATTGCGGTAGAGATAGCAACACATTAGCAAAACCGTAATTGCACATTTAGATAGTTTATCTTTTGCATAGGTTTTGCTAAGGTTAGGAAAAGAGGCCATAGTTTAGAGTTAGATTTTTTTTAAGTTGCCTAATTCACCCTCCCCTCTTAGGCATCACGGTCCCTTCATCTTTCACATACTCGAGGTGGTATTGTCATCAATCACCAAAAATGGGGAGATTGAAAGCATCTAGGCCCGTAGTTGGGTTTCGGTGATTAATAACAATACGTGATTACTATGACTAACTTGTGTTTTGCAGAGGCAATTAAGTTAGGTCATGGTAATGGAGATCGATTGGGCAATCATGGAGGTTATGCCCCTATGATGGAAATCATTTTGGTTTTCAAAGGATGGACAACAAGGTTAAGGATGGACTAGTTCTAAGTGTCGTTTGGTGTTAAAGAGACACTTAGAGTAGTTTAGGACTTTGTTTTTCCTTTGGCCGTACTATTAAGGGGGTGTGGACGGGTAGCTTGACCTAGGTGAGTCTAGTGGGTTAGGTGTGGCGCACACTTGCTAAAACTAGCATTAGGTAGCTCTAAAATAGCCCTTAGATCTAATGGAGCAAACTTCATTCACGTATGATCGAGAGTTGGAAGTGAATGGAGGGTCAAATACTGACCGGACGCTAGTTTCGGTGTGACCGGATCTGGCGCAGAGTCCGGTCAGTTCATTTGACCAAGGTGTTTTCATCTGGTATGACCGGACGCTGAGAGGTGAAGTGACCGGACGCTGAGGCTAGCGTCAGGTTGACTCCAGTAAGGTTCCAGAGAGGGAAAATCACGACCGGACACGTCTAGTCAACATGACCAGAGCATCCGGTCACCCCGCAGAGGCACATAACGGTTCGTTTTTTAGCCGGTGTTATAAATACCACCTCCATTCGTGTGTGGGGGGTACTTTTGCTCATTCCAACAGCTGAGAAACTCCTTTGAGAGTGCCAAGAAGAGCAAGGTCCTAGTGAGATGATTGAGATTTGAGAATCCCAAAGAGAGCCCTCATTAGTGAGATCAAGAGTAGAAAAGTGTGCATCCACCCTTCTCATTAGGCTTGTCGTGGTCAAGTGAGAGTTCATGCTTGTTACTCTTGGTGATCGCCATCACCTAGACGGCTTGGTGGTGATTGGGAGCTTGGTGATCATCCGGAGAGCTTGTGGATGACCCAACTCAAGTTGTGAGCGGTTGTGGGTGATTCACCACGACGGAGAGTCAAAGAATCAACCCATAGAGAGCACTTGATCCTTGCGTGGATCAAGGGAGAGCTACACCCTTGTGTGGGTGCTCCAACGAGGACTAGTGGGGAGTGACGACTCTCCGATACCTCGGCAAAACATCACCGCATTCCTCCTTCTCTCTTTACTTTGAGCATTTACTTTGAGCAATTCAATTCTTGTCATTTACATTCCTAGAATTGCCTTGCTAGAGTAGGATTGGAACTTAGGATGCTAAATTTTTGTGCGTTGGATCAATAGAAATACTTTCTAGGCACAAGGGGTTAATTGGGCTAACCGTAGAGCGTGCTTCATCGTCACGGTCAGTTGCCATTAGATTTAATAGCTACAATGCCCCTCTCTGTTTTGAAACAGATACTCAACTAGGCCCTTAATATCTAGAAATAATAGGCTTTCCCATAAACCCATATCGACTGTGTGTTCTCTGAACGCACTGGGTGGTTAGCCTTTGGTAAGCAGATCCGCAAGTACTTACTCGGTACTTATGTGCTCAATACTTTCAAAATGATTCTGGATTTTCTCCTTTACAACATATAACTTAGTGTCAATGTGTTTGGTGGCACACTTGACATGTTGTCTTAGGAGTTAACTTACTTTAAATGATTATTGTTGTTGTCTACCATTGTTAAATCTGGGTACAAATTTCCTTAACCTCCCTTTGCCTGTTCCTTAAGCCTCATGTCAATCTATACTATGGTATGCATCACTGATGACACCACAATTGTTTCTTTGGAGCTTTTCCACAATAATGCTCCAACTGCGAGTGGTAGCAACTGTTGTGGATTTCACTACACATCTCGCCAAGACATAACATGTGTACCCACAACTATTTGAGAGTACTTGCCGTTTCTTATTCAGCATGAGGCCTATGATACTTTGCAAAATTGCAAGACATTTTCAACTCTATTCCAGTGATCTTTATCTGGACTGGACTTCTGCCAAAATATCCCGAATACATAAACTATGTCAGGGTAAGTTCTTACTTGTACTTGTACACTCATCAAGCTTCCAATAGCTGAAGCATATGGAACCATGTTCATTTGATCGATCTCATATTGGTTCCTAGAACACTTAAAGTTTCCATAACTATTACCCTTGACTATAGGAGCAGGCGTAAGTTTACTCGCATGCATACTTTATTTCTTTAGAATCTTTTCCAAGTATGCCTTTGTGATAGTCCTAATACCCCATTTTCTTCTATTTCGGTGAATTTCGATTCCTAGAACCGACGATGCTTCACCAAGATCATTCACATTGAAACTTAAGGACAAAACTTCTTCTCCAATGATAGATTAACATCACTACTAGTGAGTAGAATGTCATCTATTCATAGGATCTGGAAAATGAATTTTCCATTCTTGAACTTCGCATAAACGCTATTGTCCTTCTCATTTTCTTTTAAAAACCCAAACTTTCTCATTATTTCATCAACTTCAAATACTACTGTCTAGAGACTTACTTTTAACCCATAAATATATCTCTACAGGCGGCATCCCATATGTTCTTTTCTTTCATGACAAAACCTTTTGGGTTGTGCCATATAAACGTTTTCATATAAATCCTCGTTGAGGAATGTCGTCTTTACATCCATCTGATGTAACTCTAAATCATAATGTGCCATTAACATCATTATGATTCTAAAAGAATCCTTGCATAAGACTGGAGAGAAAACTCTCATTGTTATCTATTCATCCGACTAAAACATTCACTTATACTTTATTTTCATATAAATCCCCGTTGAGGAATGTCGTCTTTACATCCATATGATGTAACTCTAAATCGTAATGTGCTATTAACATCATTATGATTCTGAAAGAATTATTGCATAAGACTGAAGAGAAAACTCTCATTGTTTTCTATTCATCCTCTTTGCGTAAAGCCTTTTGCTACAAGTCATGCTTTATATCTTTCTGCATTTCCTTTGGAGTCATATTTTGTGTTGTAGACCCTTTTATAGCCTACTGTTTTAGCTCCATTACGAATTTCTTCTAAGTCCCAAACATCGTTGGTATTCATCGAATTCATTTTAACTTCCATAGCTTCTTGCCATTTAAACGAGTAAACGCTTCTCATGGCTTCTTCAAATGAGGTGGGATCATCCACTATTTGAATTTCTTTACAAACATAGACTTCATAGTCATTAGAAAAACTGGTTTACTAATTCTTTAAGACATTCTAGGGCCTTAGCTACTGGCACTTTCATATGGGGCTGTTGTTGCTCTTCATTGCCAAGAGGCAATTGATTCTACAGGCTCCTGTATTACAAGATCCTTGTTTATATTATTCATCTTCTTCGAAGAGCTAACAACAGGTGTTCTATTAGTCATACAACATCAACAGGTATTGAGAAACTTGTTGCTCCGGAGTCATAGGAGTGGGCACGTAGTCCCTCTACTCTTCAAGTCTTAGGTCTCTACATACCTCTACATACCATGCTCCCCCATATCATCCCATCTTTTCTAAAGATGGTGTATTTTCAAATATCTTATTTTGGGTTTAATCTATTAATGCCTCATATGGCGCTTTAAGCACCACCTTAACATATTTGAAGCTGACTACGCTATTTTCCTATCGGAACTTTAAAAGGTCTAGAAATTTAGCTATTTCTCTGCTTAGGGTATCGTTGTTGTGACCGTTGTACTCCTCCGACGGTCACATACATCTTAATTAATCTTTATCTCACTCTTAATGAAGAGTATCTTTCTTAATTAATCTTTATCTCACTCTTAATGAAGTGTATTTTTCTTAATTAATCTTAATATTCTCCCCCTCGAAATATGGCATGAACTTTACTGCCATAATTTCAAGAACCATTAAGAAAACCTGTGAACGAGGAGACATATATAACTTACTTCATTCACATAATTATGTCATGCTAACATAGTTATTTCTTGATTCATGTAGGAGTACACTTTCCTTATTTCACTTCGAGAACTCAACGAGGTCTTTCATTAGCAGTTTTTTTGCAAGTCACACTTGCATCTTTTCTTATCTTTTGGTTAGTATTGACCATGATGATGCAATTCTATTATGCAAAGGTCAATACTAGGACAACATAAGAACTATCCAAACTTCTCTCGCTATGCGGGATACAAAACTTCTCCCGCCATGCAGGATTGACTAGCATAAGTACTATGCCAAAACTTTTCTCCATGTGGGATACATCTATACGAAAACTTAGTCATGACGACTAAAACATTCACTTATACTTCATTTTCCAATTAAATCTTCCCCTTGGTTCTAATTTAATCAAAAAATTAGTAAACTAACAAAAAAATTGTCCTGAACTGGCTTGACTCAAGCCTTTCCATTCACATACCCCAGCATTACAGTCCGTTGGCATGCAGCCGAGTGATCTCGTCGGTTAAAATAAAACATACAATATGCTTCTACATCAATTCTACATCACCGTTGGGCAGAAAATAGAATTAATGCATAATAACTCATAAATCAACTTGAAATACATACAACTACTCTTCAAAATTAAATTCTCCCGTTGGTTCGAATTCAATTAGAAGATAATCAACTTTATTGCAGCGGAAATATGTTAATAAAATACATTCTATTAGTTCAGGAGCATTTCTTGGTCCTGTCGATGGGGAACCCTACGGGCCCCCCATAGACCATACTGTAGGGAGGTAGGCCTTGGTAGCAAGGCCTACAACCGAATCGCCAAGAAGAACGCGGAGCAAAGCGACGTGCAAAACCGAACTCCAACGCAAACTATACAAGGAAAAGCGCCCGAAGCGTAGCTTAGGACTCTGACCTTGTATCCGAATAGGACACAAACAATGCCTCTCAGCGCCTGGACTATAAAGGGCTGGTGAGGGTACCCATTGTAAGAGAGAACGCATACCCGATACTCAAAGCAATACAATGCAAACAGGCTAACGCCAAAACTGGACGTAAGGTTATTACTCGACCAAGTTGAGGGCCTGAACCAGTATAAATCATGAGTCTCTTTACGTAACCGCCGAATTCTGCTATTCGCCGAAGCCCAAACAACTGTCCCGGGTACTCCCGTGGCAGGCTATCGGTGGTAAAACATCGACAGCTGGCGCGCCAGGTAGGGGCTTTCGATGAATTTTTTCTTGAGAGTTCGGCGGACCTCAACCTCAAGATGACCTTTTCGACGGGAACAACCTTTGTCTTCGGATCCTGGATCTGCAAGGCTGACGGTGACGGCAAGTTTTGTACCCGTCTCCGAGAAGAAAAAGAATTCGATGACGAAGTTCAATACAAACTCGCCGAGAAGATGACGAAACTCTCAACTTCGGATACAACTCGAAATAAGGAAGAAAGCGGATACGAAACCGACTCTGAAAAAGAGATACAACCCGATTCCAAGACAATCTTCACGGCACAAGAGCCAAGCCTAATTGGACTCGGAGACACAACAACGATCGTGAAGGGATACGACCCATACAACTCAAAGAAGAACTTGGGAACTTACGGACTGCGCAATGCGGCATCAGTCTATCAACACTTTACCCAAAACAAGATGAACTCAGCAAAAAGAATACTCCTGGAGGGAGCATAAGAAGGGATGATCATGACAGTTACCCCACAAGATTGTGTGGTGCATTGGCCAGGTTCTTTCACCTCAAGCAAAGCCCAGACTGGCACGCGTGTTGAAGAACTACCTTATCAAGAAGGAAAAGAACTCGGATCCAGCTCAGAAGCTACAGACAGCCCAACCAAACGAAGGATGGAATACCGAACAAGAAGAGCTCGAAAGAGGTATACTGTATACATGGCAGAGCAGTTAGAACAACCTTTGGAACCACCATAGATACCAGATATAAAATCTTCAGACAAATCAGAAGGCAACATCTCACCAGATGAGAAAAGCGACAGCAGCGAAAATGATGAGCAAAGACTAGCAAGGCTAAAGAAGAACAAATTGAAAGCTAGAAGGAGAAACCGGGCTAAACAAAGGAAGCAAGTCTGGAATAAATACAAGGCGGAGCTAACGGAATACAACAGAAAGAAGGCGGAAAAAGAAGCCACAAAAAATACAAAAAGGGAAAGAATTGAAGAATTAACAAAGGAGTTGTACACCCTCACGAATAACGGAAAAGCAAAGGAAGACCAGAGGAAAGAAGTCAGGGGATCAGAAACACAACCCGACGAAGAAATTCCACAGGAGCCACAAAGGGAGCAGCCACCCAAAAAATCGAATTTTCAAAGGATAGGTCCAGTAGAAAGTGCTGATATCAATGGAAGGAAGGAACACTACTCAAAGCAACAAGAAAGAGACAAGCCAGAATTGAGCCAACGCTACCAAGAAATATCAAGAAGATTTGACAAAGAAGATGACTACGGAGAGTCTGAGTTAAAAAGAAGACAGGTCTTATTACAGAAGGGCAAGATCGCCAGATTACGGAAGAACGAAACCATACGACAGATTCCCTTGTTTCGCAGGAAGACTACAAACTTTAAAGCTACCGCACAAGTTTAAACCAGCAAATCATTCCAAGTATGATGGCAAAGTCAAACCAAGACAATGGCTAAGGGTTTACTCCCAATCTATTGAATTAGCTAGAGGAGACGACGACATCAAGGCTCTATTCTTCCCAATGGCCCTCGAAGCAATGCCGCTACAATGGTTTGACAAATTGAGGCCAAGATCAATCAGGTATTGGGAAGACTTGCAAGAAGCTTTCTGCAACAACTTCGCAGGCATTATTACCCATCGAATGACTGCAGCCGAATTGAAAGGAGTAAAGCAAAGGAGAGGAGAAAGTCTAAGGGAATACTATAGAAGATTTGGAGAATTCAGGGCTCAAGTCCATGACATTACTGATAGGGAGGTGATAGAGGCCTCTGTATTAGGAATCTAGGCAAACTGGCAATACAAGGACTATTTCAATGAGAACCCAAGAACAAATGAAGACTTCAAGAGGGTTGTTGAGAAGTTAATTTCGTCAGAAGAAAGAACTCGGCACAGATTTGCTAGGGACAACCCAGAGAATAGAAGACCCGATTATAGATAGCAAGACAAAAGACCAAGGCAGGACAATATGGTGGCAACCACAGACAACAAAAGAAGATACAATGGCAACGACAATGATAGCAATGGTAGCAATCACAATGGCAACTACAACAATAGCAACAACCGTAACAACAGCGGTTACAACAGTAATAGCAACTATCAGAGTAACAACTACCGAGGAAGAGCACCGAAAAACATAGAAAACTTGCCGTGTCACATACACCCAGGGGCCAGACACAAGTTAGTTGAATGCAACACTTTCAGCGGCAATTCATGAAGAAAGAAAACATGAATCAAAACAACTCGGAGCCAAAGCAAGAAGAATCCAAGGAGGAAAAGAGAGCTGAAGGAGATTATCAAGAACCCCAACGCCAATTAGCAGTGATATTTTCAGGTGTTTCTAACACACGAAGCAAAAGACAAGAGAAATTAGCTCACAGAGCCATCATGGTAGCTGAACCAGCCATCCCAAGATATCTAGATTAGTTAGAGTACCCCATCCACTTCACATGAGAAGACCAATGGACCAATGCAGCAAACGCAGGATGCTACCCGCTGGTATTAGGTTCGACTATCGCAGGAGTAGCAGTAACTAAAGTACTCATCGATGGAGGAGCCGGGCTTAACATAATTTTCACAGATACTCTCAAAAGGATGAATCTGGATTGTGAAGGTCTAATGACACCCACAAGCACATCATTCTACGGAATAGTACCCGACAGAGCAGCTATGCCCCTCGGATAGATAACCCTACCCGTCACCTTTGGCACACCCGACAAATACCGAATGGAATTCATCAAATTTGAAGTTGCAGACTTTGAATCATGCTACCACGCAATACTTGGGAGACCAGCTTTAACAAAATACATGGCAGTACCACATTATCCATACCTACTGCTCAAGATGCCAACAACAAAGGGCGTATTATCATTGAAAGGAGATCTAAAGAAAGCACATGATTGTGACATACAAGCAGTACAAATATCCGAAAGATTACAAGATATAAAGGATGGAAAGGAGATTGCAATGCTGATCAACGAAATGAACCCAGATGAGATTAAGATACCGGCTAAGAAGCCAAGCAACTTCGCACCACCAAAAGAAGCCGCTACCAAGACTATTGACCTACTGACTGGTGATCCAGAGAAGACGGCAATCATCAGTACAAATCTCAACCCCAAATAGGAACTCGCGCTCACCAACTTTCTTCGAGACAACAAAGATATTGTCGCTTGGAAGCCAGCAGACATGCCAGGGGTCCCAAGGGAGTTGGCTGAGCACATAATTGATGTGAACAATGGGTCCAAACCCATTAAGCAGAAGTTACGAAGATTCGCTCCAGACAGAAAAGCAGCAATAAAAAAAGAGATCACCAAGCTCATGGCAGCAGGATTCATCAGAGAAATAATCAACCCGGATTGGCTTGCCAACCCGGTCCTAGTAGAGAAGAAAAATTCAAAAGAATGGCGCATGTGCATCGACTACACAAACCTCAACAAACATTGCTCAAAAGATCCATATGTCCCACTAAGAATTGATCAAATCATCGACTTGACAGCAGGATCAACTATGTTATCCTTTCTAGATTGCTATTCAGGCTATCATCAAATATCCTTAAGAGAAGAAGACCAAAGCAAGACATCGTTCATTACACCCTTTGGGGCATATTGCTATAAGTCAATGCCTTTTAGGCTAAAAAATGCAGGGGCAACGTATCAAAGAGCAATTCAAACTTGCTTGGGGAGTCAAGTTGGAAGAAATGTAGAAGCATACATTGATGATGTAGTAATTAAGACAAAAGAACTTGGATCATTGATAGAAGACCTCGAGGAGACTTTCAAGAATCTAAAAGCATGGCAGTGGAAGCTAAACCCCACAAAGTGAGTTTTTGGGGTACCATCAGGACAACTACTCGGGTTTCTAGTCAGTAACCGAGGAATTGAAGCAAGTACAAAGCAGGTTAAAGCCATCATGGATATGAAACCTCCAAAGAAAGTTAAAGACATACATAAGCTTACAGGATGCATGGCAGCACTCAACAGATTCATCTCCCGACTAGGAGAAAAAGGGCTACCTTTCTTCAAATTATTGAAAAAGGCAGGAAATTTTGAATGAACAGAAGAGGCAGAAGAAGCATTCCAAAAGTTAAAAGAATACTTGGCATCATCACCAGTAATGACACCACCAAAAGACAAAGAGGACATGATGCTATATATTACAGCAACCAAGAACGTTGTCAGCACAACAATTGTGGTCGAGAGAGAAGAACCCGGACACGCATACAAAATGCAAAGACCAGTCTATTACATAAGCGAAGTACTAATAGAATCAAAAGTGAGATACCCACACGTGCAAAAACTACTTTATGCAGTGTTGATATCATCAAGAAAGCTGAGACATTATTTCCATGAACACAAGATTACAGTGGTAACCAATTTTCCACTTTAAGACATTCTATGCAACAAAGATGCAACAGGTCGGATATCAAAATGGGCAGTGGAACTCGGTGCTCTCAACCTAGACTTCAAACCAAGAACAACAATCAAATCTCAAGCATTATCTGACTTCATTGCTGAATGGACAGAAATCAGTCAAAAAGAACCTGAACCAATACTTGATCATTGGAAAATGTATTTTGACGGTTCCCTAAAGCTAGGAGGAGCTGGAGCAGGAGTACTATTCATATCACCAGAAGGGAGAGTTAAAATATGTGCTACAAATACTTTGGCAGGCAACTAACAATGACGCAGAATACGAAGCATTAATACACGGTCTAAGAGTTGCAAGCTCGCTTGGGATCAAAAGACTACTTGTTTACGGTGATTCAGCTGTAGTAATCAATCAAGTCAACAAGGATTGGGATTGTACAAAAGATAATATGGGGACTCAGTACTACGACAAATCCAGAAGAAAGATGGATGACACAAACTACTCAGTCCATGGGAAGGACCCTTCATCGTGAAGACAGCAACAGGACCCGGCACATACGAGTTGATGACTCCAGATGAAATACCTGTAAAGAACACTTGGCATATCAACCAGCTTAAAAGATTCTACAATTAAGTACAACAGATTGTACTCAAGTTTCAAGAGAAATAAAACAGAGATTATTCAAGAAGAACATCTTCAAATATGAGCCCTGTCCAACGGACAGAACCAACCTGTAATCAGGTTGGGGGAAAAGGGGCTTCCCTGTTAACAGCCAACCCGGAAATGGTTGCGCTACACGGGCAATCTTGTCACTCAACCATATGGAGATGGTCTGACTGACGGCCAACGGCCAAATAGCTTCTTGGGTAAGGAGACCCAAGCTAGCATTTGTCACTCTACCATAAAGAGATGGTACGACTGACAGCCCTGTCCAACGGATAAAACCAACCTGTAATCAGGTTGGGGAAAAAGGGGCAGCCCTGCAAATAGCTCAACCCGGAAACAGTTGTTGCTATACGGGCGCAATCGCTTACCCCAAGAGCTGGTACGATTGCTTACTTACCCTGCAAACAGCCAACCCGGAAACGGTTGTGCTATACGGGTCCGGTCGCCTACCCCAAGAGTGGTACGATCGACTACTTCGCCCAAGAAGCGGCACAAGCACTCCAACAGCTCGGTCACCTACCCCAAGAGTGGTACGATCGACTACTTCACCCAAGAAGCGGCACAAGCACTCCAACAACTCGGTCGCCTACCCCAAGAGCGGCACGATCTACTACGTTGCCCAAGGAGGGGCACAAACATTCCAACAACTCGATCGTCTACCCCAAGAGCGGTACAATCAACTACTTCGACCAAAGAGCGGCACAAACACTCCAAACAACTCAGTCGCCGACCCAAAGAGCGAAACATGCTATGGCAAAAAAGAAAAAAGCCACAAGGAAAGACAGGGCGAAACTTGTCCATATTATTCAAAGACATCTAAGAAGAAAAGAAAGACAGGACGAAGCCTGCTCACATCTTAAAAATTCAGAGACAAAGTATATTACAAGGACATCAAAAGAAGGTTGACTTTTCACATATGTTCAAAAAGACGAAAGAGAAGGAGGAAGTACATTCATTTGATCAAGAATTTGGTCTGATAGACCACTAAGCTATACTTTGGCCTCCTCCCAGTGTCTTGAAAACTCAGTCATTACAGAAGCTTCAGTAATCCGCTCAAAAGGAGCATCAGGGGCAACAACCCGGACATACAAAACCACATTGTTGATGCACCGGTAAAAGCCACCCTTCACAAAATCATAAAACCGGGGAAAAAGCACCGGTAATCCCTGCTCGGCAAAGACCTGAAGGAACAAGAAGAAATTCCCAGAACTCCACCATGAAGTACTCAGAGGCTTATCAATCTCAAGATCGCCGATCCTAAGTCTTTTCAGTACTAGCAAGAACATGAAGTCTGACAAAACAACAATTTATACCGAGTTGTTTGCACGAGAGCCAGACAAAGCACTCGAAGACTGTCTCTCAAGACGACGTTCTACACATACTGAGTTGTTTACATGGCGCAAATGAAAGCCAGACAAAGCACTCCACCTATCAAAGAGTCATTTCACGACAAATGGAAACAACTCGTCTACTCAAAGCTACGGATACGCACCACGAAGCAACTGCTCGGAAGAAATCCTGATCACTCACACAATTCGTCTGACGAATAAGTAAAGCAGAGACATCCACACAGAGAAACAAAAGAAGCCACATCAAAAGAAAAGGAAAAGAGAAATTGGGGAAACAAAGTTTATGATGATCATAGAAGAACACGACTACTACATACATCAAATCACCAAGATAAATCTACGACCGAACAATCTGCCCTTTGATATCCTTTACGCCAACATTAAAGCGAGGGCTAATGACAACACATCCAGCCATCATCAGTTCCTCACCAGAGACCCGCTACCCACAGATTCAACATCATCGTCATCTTCGACAGTAAGGGCGCCCCAATCGACTTCGTCTTCGGCGGCGAGCGCCTCCCAATCAACCTCATCTTCACTGTCACTACTAAGGACGATCAAATCCGCCCTCGTCGAAGTAGCATCAGCAGCAGAGAGGGGGACAAGAGTGACCACAGGAGCAGCCGAGGGATCCTCCTTCTTCTACAGAGGGACAACCAGCGCTGATGTCCCAACAAGGGGAGCCTTCCCCACCACCAGAGGGGCTAGCAATGAAGGCGACGACGAAGACCTTCCGCTCGATGACTCCGCCACGGCCATCCTCGGAGAGCAAACAAACGAAGAACGCGACACCTTACGGACACTCTGCCTATGGATAAACTTCTTCTTCGTCATTATGGCTATGGCGAAACAATTGCGGAGTGGCCAGTTAAATAGAGACCAAATTGCCATCCCAGGCAGTTCAACAGCCTCCTCGAGATAAGGATGGAGTTAAAACTTTCTTCATAAAAGGTTAAGTGCGGAGTTAATTCCTTCATCAAAACCAATATGGCGATTCAGCTTCTACCGTCAACCACGCGACGATCCATTTACTGACACAGTTAAAAAGACGGAAGGCACAAATCTACACAACAGTACGATCCAACGGGCAGATTTCAGACTTATCCATCTAGCACCACGGCAGAGTTTTCAGATTACTACAAGAACAACCCGTCAACCATGAAGAAACGAAGGGCCACCTCGCAAGGAACAAAAGAACCCGGTTATTAAAGAAAGAACTCAGGAGCCTCATGAATAACCAGGATTACAGCAGAAAAATGAATGACAACTCTGAAGACAAGAATTCTTTACATTACAAATAGCTTCAAAAATAGAAGATCACACATCTTACAAGACCCAATGAACTCGGCACTACGACAAGCAAGGTAACAAAAATGAGCCCGGACACAACTAGGCTCTGGAACGACTACGTGCTCCAATTTGCTACTCGGTAGAACAAACCGCGCTTGGCTACACTGTTTTCTTCAAAGGACGGACGTAGTGCATCCAAGGCGGAAATCAACAGCACGGCGGGATAACATAGACCAGGGGAAGTCGGCAGGCATCTGTCTACCCAAGCCCGTCGTGATGCAGGATCAGGTGTTGATCTGCACCGGACAGTCTTAAGACAGACGGCGAGGATCAACCCAGAACTGCCGGATGAAGGAACAAAGCCCACATCACAAGACTTCCTCCAACTGCCACCACGTACTTTCAAGTACAATGCCGCTGCGGGATTAGTCTACCTCTAATCCCTATCACAAGACTTCCTCCAGCTACAACAAAATGGACAAGAACTACAAAATACGCTCGGGGGCTGCTCTACTTCACACACTATCATATTCATAACTACAGAAGACTTCAGAACAGGCAACAAAAGGCTCGATGAATCAAAGCAGCACTCAGGAAGGGCATTTATAGGCAAAAGAAGCGGTGCACATGGACTAGGAGCACCAACAGAAGAAATCTAACAAAGGACACAATGAAAAAATATAATTCAATGAAAGACGACTCTGGCGTGAAAGAACGGCACTCAAGGACAAGCATATCCAAGAGAATATTCCACAAGCAATAATACAACCCGTGAAGACATGCATTGAATTCTCCAACAACCAGAATGACAACAGCAATAAGTAATGGAACAAACAACTCAGAGACGTGTGAAGGATCACATACAAAATTACAGTGTCAAAGGATTACAGTTGAAAAAGAACTCGGGTGGAGAAAAATTATAAATCTCATTGATCAAAGACAAATACAAAGGTTACAGACGACCAAACAGGACCGGATAAACTTAGACATAAGATAGAGACAAGATTATTAAATATTGCAACAAGGAACCTAGTGGCGGCAGCAGCGATAGCTCGGACGCAGAAGAACAGATAGAGCAGCATGATCATTACCAACCAAGCATAAGCCCGGGGGCTGCTCAACCTAACACACCAGCATATCTACGAATGAAGAAAGAATTGAAGAAGAATTTTCCTACTCAAGGCAGAACCACAACCAACAAAGAAGGTATTTATAGCAAACCAGAGGTAAACAAGGCTAAAGATCACAAGAAAGAGAGAGGAAAAGAACAAAAGAGCAAAGCAACAAAGGTGAATAGTACCCAAAAGCAAGATTCCTGACAAAAAATAAAAGAAGACGCTCACTCATGGCTATACAAGACCCATCCGTGACCAGCAAAAGACAAAGATCAAAGGAGTACAAATCAAGACCCTTCTTCCGGCTTCTTTTCAACAGAAAAGAACCCAGAGAAGGCTCAGGGGCTGCAAGTACCTACCAAAGAAAAACATATTTTCAATTTTTTTGACCCTCCAGCTTTTTGTACCAAAAAACAGAAGGCTCGGGGGCTACACTCAATGAGTGCAATTTTTGCAAAAATTGCACTCGCTGCACTCAAAGGAAAAAGAACCCGGAGGACATCAAGCAAAAGTGCACATCAGCCAAAAGAAGAATCAAAGAAGACCATATCAAGATTTCACTTCAAGAAGGACCCGGATCAAGACTACAACAACTCGGCCCTTGAAGCTCAATCATGAAATGCTCGGGAGCTTGTCGATGGGGAACCCTACGGGCCCCCCATAGACCATACTACAGGGAGGTAGGCCTTGGTAGCAAGGCCTATAGCCCAATCGCCAAGAAGATCACGGAGCAAAGCGACGTGCAAAACCGAAACTCCAACGCAAACTATACAAGGAAAGGCGCCCGAAACGTAGCTTAGGACTCTGACCTTGTATCCGAATAGGACACAAACAACGCCTCTCAGCGCCTGGACTATAAAGGGCTGGTGAGGGTACCCATTGTAAGAGAGAACGCATACCCGATACTCAAAGCAATACAACGTAAACAGGCTAACGTCAAAACTGGACGTAAGGTTATTACTCGACCAAGTCGAGGGCCTGAACCAGTATAAATCGTGAGTCTCTTTGCGTAACCGCCGAATTCCGCTATTCGCCGAAGCCCGAACAACTGTCTCGGGTACCCCCGTGGCAGGCTATCGGTGGTAAAACATCGACAGGTCCTTATCTATTCTCTAAAAAATTAACCATGTTGGTGTGAAATTTATCAGAGATTTAAACCTCAAACTTGAACTCATTATAATATTGTCATCATCAACGTTGGTCAGAAAATGACAATACCATAATCTGACTTAAACAAAACGGACTACTCCTCTAATTTAAATTTTCCCGTTGGTTCCAATTTAATTAGAAGATAAACATAATCATAATTTACTAAATATAACTGCTCTTCAAATTAAATTCTTCAATTGGTTCGAATTTAATTAGATGATAATAAACATTAAACCTTGCAGGGAAAACTCAAACATAATTGATGAATTTTACCCATAGAAAAATTCTCTTTTGCTATTTTTTTCTTGAGCCATTAATCATTTTCTAGGAAATAACATATTTACTGGAAAAAGAAAAAATAAAATGGACTCAAACTCTTACTGTCTCTTTGGCCCGAGAGTAGAAGCGGCCCAAGGCCCAACTCCACACGACGCCCTCCCCCGCGCCCAGGCCACAACCTGGGCCTAGGCCAGGATTTCTCATTCCTGCCTGGGCTGAAAGCTGGCCCGACAACTCTCAGCCGTCCGATCAAGATCGACGGGTGAGCTGTATTTTCACGGGAACAAAACCAGCAGCGGCAACCAGCTCTCCAAACCCTAATTCATTTGCATCTCCCTCGCCTTCTTCTCCCAGCGTAGCCGAGCGGTAGCAGTCCATCGGCTTTGCCCACGGCGGAGGAATGGCTCCGTCACCAGCCCCCTCGCCGGCGCATGCGCTCCCCCAACGGGTGAGCACGCCGTCGTCGAGCGGCCTGGCGGCGGTGCCCTAGCGCAGCTTGGAGTCGTGCCCCAGTGCGGCGTGGAGCCCTTCCCGGAGTACTCCGATGAGTGGAGGTCGGTGAGGTAAGCCACCTCCCAAGCCCATTCCCTTTCCCCTTCTTTTCTCTGTTTGGATCTTCTTCTATTCTTCTCGGATCTTGTCCGATTTGGGGTTAGGGTTAGGGTTAGGATTAGGGTTCGAGGTTACTGTTCATCTTCCCCGATGGGTTAGGGTTAGGGTTCGAGTACTTTTCAAAATCGAGACCCTCTTCTTACTCTCTTTTCTTCACCCGATTAGGGTTTAGGGTTCGATGAACCTTCTGCCTTTCTTTCTTTTGATCCGAACCGGATCTATCTCATCTCCTTTTAAACTGCTACTTCCCCTACCGGATCTACGCCTAGAGCAGTGGCTTTGATACCATTGTTAGGCCTTATGATTCATCTAGGTTCAGATTGGAGGGTGAATTCATTACTGGTTTAGTTCAATTCGACGTATAACATGATACAGAGAGGGAGGCTATGAGAGTGGGAGATGTTGGAGTGGCTGACCATCGGCTTTGGAGGAAGATGAGCAGTCTATGTCGAGGTCCAGTTGGTGGCGTCATCTGGCGGGGTACAAGACGCAGTCGAGTCCAGCGTGGTGTAGACGTCCGTCATGGTGCCAAGGCGGTCGACGGCGCTTCCCGTCACTTGCAACGCTGCCCACGATCGGAGGGGCCTTCTAGGGTTACTTCGGTGGGTTAGTGGTGGCGGTAAACCTCGTCATCTGTCTCTGGCCCCCCACCTATCTCTTTATATATAGCACTGTGTGATAGGGGCCCGCCGACTAGTGGTCGGTTAAGCGTCCCCGATCAGGACGCGGTCAAGGGGTCCGATTGGCCGTTGGGCCAATTGGTGATCAAACTAACACTGATGACTCCCGGAGTCCTGCTGTCTAGCCTGTCGAAAACGTAGGCGTCCCGTAAGATCAGCTTGATGTCGTCCTCCTTCCATGCCTCCAAGGGGACGTTCTCCATGGTCACCTTGACATGGAACCCCTAGACAATCTCCTCGCTGCCGCCCGCATATTGCCATGTCCAAAGCGAGAGCGTGGAGCCCCCAATGTCGATGGAACCCTTTCACAGGGCACGGTCTTGTTCCAGTGCCAACTTGAAGTCAGCAATGAAGACCTCCGGCTTGTGACGGGTCACCCTGGTGATGTTGTAGCGGGGGACATGCAGCTGCTGGCTGAGAGCGTAGGAGACCTCCAGGGCTGAAAGGATCAAGATGCCCAAGAGGGAGGAGTGAATTGGGCTAATTCTAAAATTCTTTGTAGTAATTAAACTCTACGATTAGCCCAATTAACCCCTTATGCCTAGAAAGTGTTTCTATTGATCTAACGCACAAAAGTTTGGCACCCTAAGTTCCAATCCTACTCTAGCATGGCAATTCTAGGAATGTAAATGACAAGAATTGAATTGCTCAAAGTAAATGCTTAAAGTAAAGAGAGAAGGAGGAACGCGGCGATGTTTTGCCGAGGTATCGGAGAGTCGCCACTCCCCACTAGTCCTCGTTGGAGCACCCGCGCAAGGGTGTAGCTCCCCCTTGATCCGCGCAAGGATCAAGTGCTCTCTACGGGTTGATTCTTTGACTCTCCGTCGCGATGAATCACCCACAACCGCTCACAACTTGAGTTGGGTCATCCACAAGCTCTCCGAATGATCACCAAGCTCCCAATCACCACCAAGCCGTCTAGGTGATGGCGATCACCAGGAGTAACAAGCACGAACTCTCACTTGACCACGACAAGCCTAATGAGAAGGGTGGATGCACACTTTGCTACTCTTAATCTCACTAATGAGGGCTCTCTTTGGGATTCTCAAATCCCAATCACCTCACTAGGACTTTGCTCTTCTTGGCACTCTCAAAGGTGTTTCTCAGCTATTGGAATGAGCAAAAGTACCCCCACACACGAATGGAGGTGGTATTTATAACACCGGCTGAAAAACGAACCGTTATGTGCCTCTGCGGGGTGACCGGACGCTTCGGTCAGTTCACCCCGAACTCTAGTGTTTAAAGTGTGATCGGACGCTGGCCAACGTTCGGTCAGCACTGACCGGAGGCGTCCGGACATGATTTTCCCTCTCTAGAACCTAACTAGAGTCGACCGGACGCTGGCTCTCAGCGTCCGATCACTTCATCTCTCAGCGTCCGGTCATACCAGACGAAATCACCTTGGTCAAATGAACTGACCGGACTCTGAGCCAGCGTCAGGTCACACCGGAGCCAGCGTCCGGTCAGTATTTGACCCTCCATTCACTTCCAACTCTCGATCATATGTGAATGAGGTTTGTTCCATTGGATCTATGGGCTATTTTGGAGCTACCTAATGCTAGATTTAGCAAGTGTGCACCACACCTAACCCACTAGACTCACCTAGGTCTAGCTACCCGCCCTACCCCCCTTAATAGTACGGCTAAAGGAAAAACAAAGTCATAAACTATTCTAAGTGTCTCTTCAACACCAAACGACACTTAGAACTAGTCCATCCATAACCTTGTCGTCCATCCTTTAAAAACCGAAACGATTTCCATCGTAGGGGCATGACCACCATGATTGCCCAATCGATCTCCATTACCATGACCAAACTTAATTGCCTCTAGAAAACACACGTTAGTCATAGTAATCACGTATTGTCATTAATCACCGAAACCCAACTAGAGGCCTAGATGCTTTCAAGGGCGTTGGGGGCAGTAGCCCTCCTTGGATGCAGAAACAACAATGGCGTGGGTCAGCAGGTGGTTCTCCGCACGGGCCATGCTCTCTGTCGCAACAATGGCAATGCACTTGAGGGCCGGGCGGTGGGAGGGGTGACCAGTAGCAAGCGCCATCTCCGCGGTCTTGGCTTGTGGTGGTGGGGTGGCTTGACTGCGGTGTTTGGGCGGAAGTGGTGGAAAAGTGATTCTGCTATGGATGTTATCAGGGGAAAGATGAGTCTGGAGCGGAGGCTTGCTGAGATTGGCTGCCGACGCCGGTCTAGGCAGGAGCGTGCAAGATGACCAACGCCCCTGCACCTCAAGCAGCGGATTGGATCCCGGCACTGGGCGACTTGGTGGTCTGTGCCTAGGAATAGGGATGAAAACGGTCGGAAACGGTATTACAATATAGAAAACGAAAGCGGTCGGTTCAGGATATTTCTACATTTTAGCAATTAAAGAGTATAAAAAATAGTTGAAAATGGTTGTGAAACCAATTAAAAATGACAAATTTTTATGTTTGGCAAAATTCGGATACGATATTATAATATAGAAAACGAAAGCGATCGGTTCGGAATATTTTCGTACCGTTTTCCATTGCATGTTATCTGTGGGCTGTGGCCCCAGTAATTCTGTGAAGATGTGGGTATTAGTGGGTTCCTTATCAAACGGCCATGATGAGATGATAACAATAACAATGGCCAGAGAAATTAAAACCTACTAACCTAGTGGCGTATCAATGGGTATGGGTGTGCATCCCTGCAGAGTTCCGTTCAGACAGCTACGTACGCGCCTGCAGGAGTGCCCGGCCGCGGCCGGTGTCATCGTCGTCCATGCCTTGGACCACGGTTCTGTTCATTATTACTCACAGGCAGTCAGGCATGGTGGTGTACAAAAGCATATGTATGATGTGCGTAGGCTTTAGGCTGCTGAATGCCAGCAGCAGTACCGAGCGTCCCTGTCACTGTCAGCAATGCAGAGTTTAGTTGAGGGCTTGTTTAGTTCCACCTCAACTTCTAAAAAGTTGTTACAGTACCTGTCACATCGAATGTTTGCGGCCCATGCATAGAGCATTAAATGTAGACGAAAAGAAAAACTAATTGCACAGTTTGGTGGGAAATTGCGAGACGAACGTTTTGAGACTAATTAGTCCATGTTTAAACACTATTTGCCAAATAAAAACGAAGGTGCTACAGTAGTCCAAAATCCAAATTTCGCGAACTAAACCAGGGCTGAAGCTGAAAACGACGCCCCCTATTGTAAATTCGCACTGGCATTTGAGTCATCAGCTGCTCCACACATAACAACGCTGCAGGCTGTCCCTGTTTTCCTCTCCCTTTTGTTAGCTGTCTCAAATATCTGTTTGGACTGGCATGATCATGGTCATGTAGATAGGGGGAAATAAAATGGTACTCCTACCTGCCAAGCCCAGGTAGTATAGAAGTCCAAAGCCTCGAGCAGTTTGATTTGCTCTTTTCTTTTCATCAAACAAAAGAATAATGTTACCTCCATTATCCATCCATGATGATAATAAAAAAAAGCATGTATATATGGGCACATTTGAAAAGTACTGTATTCGCTAAGCAACCGAATGCCTCTCTGACGCAAGTGAAATCAGATTGTATATATATTGTTCCATCCGTCCGACAATGTAGGGCGTGGCGTAGTTGTTTTGAAACACGCACGGGATCGGGAGGCGGCGATCGATCATCAGGTCCCCATCAAGCTAAGCACCGGCAGTACGTTTCAATTATGGATGAACGAACCTGGTCATCCACGCGCCGCATTTGGACCAGGCAGCCGCGCATCGATCCAAACACACACAAGAGCGCTAGCAAGTATATCTGCACTACACGTCCTTTTTTTTTAATTGCTTGCCTTTCATAAATCAGCCGGCCGAAGCCTCAACCATGATCAAGTCATACACATATGCTGGAGTAACACGCCACACCTCTGAGCAATGTGAACTAGAAACCTGACGAGCTAACAAATGTGCAACTTTATTAGAACTTCTACAAATAAAAGAGAAAGAAAACTCTTGAAAGGCAAGGCTAATTTCCTCCATCTCCTTCAGAATAGGATCAATGATGGATCTTTGTGACTCCTTCCACAATTGCACAACCTGAAGACAGTCGGTTTCCAAGGCCACCTGATGTAAACCCATCTGTGCAGCAAGCTTCATGCCATCCCTGCACGCCAAGGCCTCCATGGAGCAAACATCAAGACCACGCTCATACCAGATTGCTTGTGCCGAATAGAACGCGCCTTGATCATCTCTGATAATGGACGAGGTTGCTCCTTGCTTGCTTTCTTCAGAGAACGCAGCATCCGTATTAATCTTCGACCATCCCACCTCCGGCTTTCTCCATTTATCCCTATTGTATGCTGGAGCTGGTTTGTCAAATTGGTGGCTCAACTGCCATAAATCATAAGCTGTATCTTTGGCCCAGATCACCGCCTGCTGAACCGGCATCGTCAGCTCTCCATGGCGTCGCCGGTTCCTCAGCATCCAGAGCGCCCACATTCTAATCATAATCAGAGCACGATCTCGTCTTGGGCAAAGCTGTGACATCAAATCAGCAGCCCACGTCTCAACATTCAGGCTTGGTAATTTGACCCCTGTTGCCCATCTTGTATATTGCCAGAACTGTCTCGCCACTGTACAGTCCAAAAGTACATGCCTGATCGATTCTTCTGGCTCTCCACAGGCCTCACAGAAGGCCTCCGGTTCTATATGACTTGTGTATAAAATTTGCTTCGTCGGTAGGAATTCGTGCAAAACTACACGTCCTGCAATCCGCCAATACCGCCGTTGGCGAAGCCCAGCCCACAGAGTACAAGAGCCACAGCGAGCGAGCGGCAACGCTGACATGGGCGGTGGTATCTATCCTGGCGGAGGAGGACCTGGCGCCGTGGCGTGGCGGCACTGCCTCCGCGCTGCGCCCGCCCACGCAATTACTCGCGGCGCCCGCCAGCAGCAAAGACGTGCCCGTGCCCCCAGCTATGCTATCCTTCTAGCAGGCGGAGGCAAGGTGGGCGGAGGGGCGATATCGTGCCCCTGGCAGCAGCGGGAAGCAGCGTGCAGTTTTCATCGAAGCCGGACCCCGGACCCCAACTAGTCCCCAATCCCAGCCCGAAGGAAGAAGGTCGCTGTTGGTCCAGGGGCCAGGGACGATCCATCGATTCGACCGAGGCATCCATTACGATGTGGGCATGGAAAGAGAAGAGCGCGCGGATGGACGCGTCTGTGGCTTCCGACGTCCGGAAGTGGCAAAGCCTCAACTGCCGGCAATTAAGCGCGTCGTCGCCGGCGTCAGCGAGCGATTGAGCGATTAAGTGCGCGCCTCGGATTAATGGAGCCCGATGCATGCGTTGCCATCATTGGGCTGAGACTGAGAGCGACGTCTTGCACCGAGCTAGGTATAGTGTAGCTACTCTTTCCTCTTTGGAGACGACGATTTGCCGATGGATAGCACACCGTTTTGCTTGAATTAATTCAGTCCAGTATGGAGGACAGGATCTCTCACAATTATATATTTACCTCCTGCTGGCCTTATATAGTTATATGCCGTTACGTAACAGGTCGTTTATGCATCGGAGACGGATCACGGAATAGCTAGAAGGCCAAGTAGCAGTTCCGGCGGGCGAGATACGGTGTACGTAAAGCACACAGTGTCCAAGTCGCAGTTCCATGCATACTTGAAGCCTAATCAGCACCCGACGGCGACAGGACCCAGCGCCCTCGATCGACCGCGAGGCCTGCCGTCAGTCAGGCGAACGAACAAGACTCTGCACGAACGCAAGGAGGATAGAAAAAAGAATACTCGTACCCAATGTAAGTGCCATTGACAATTTGCAGGGAAGAATGGCCGCTCGTGGACAACTGGTAAATGCAGACGAGTTGCTGCCTTACTGGTCAAAATCAACTGCAACCAAAGTGTGCAGGCAAGTAGTGCAAGTGCTGCATACAGGAGAGAGGAGATCATCTCCCATGACTCATGAGAGTCATCGCCTGCCGCAATGGCTGTAACAGTTGTTTATTGGAGTACTACATCACTTAAAAAAAGGATTTAGACAAAGAGGCCGGTGTGGCGTACGACACGGGCCGGCTAGCTGCAGATTATTACTTGCTTGGATCAAATGCAATGCAATACGGTCCATGATCACATAAATAAATGTGAAACCTACCGCTTAGTCGGCTGGTGATACGTCAGGCGACGAGTTCATAGCTAGCTAGATAGACCACATTTGGAGCAGCAGCAGCCAGCAGGCCCGGCGCCGGCCGTTGCCCTCGCGACGGCGACCGCCGGCTTTCGGCGTGGATGCACACGATCCAACCTCCAACCTCCAACGCCGACGATGATTATTGAATACTACGCTCTCGCAGGCGCCGGCAGCAGGACAGGAACAGGAAAACAGCCCAACAGCAGCATCGATCAACAGGGGAAACCAAAACGTGCGGCTAGTCGTCATATTCGTTTGGTTTATAAGCTATATTTTTTTAGCCAACGAATAGTATTTTTCTCTTATAATAAATCAGTCAATGATATTTTCAACCATGACTTACCAGCGAACAGGGCAAATGCCGACTGTTAGTATGTTAGCGCTCGGCTGCAGATGGGCGCATCATGGGGGAGGGATTAATTAGAGATTGATGTTGAGGCCGAGGCCGACGTGTGTTAGGCGAGACGGATGGCGTAATGGCGCTCCGCCGAAGACACAGCTTGCAATCACAATGGCGTTGCGAACTGCTCCTACTACTCTGTCTCTACTCTCACTCTAGTCTAGTAGTACCACGTCACTGTTGTCTGTTCAATCGCCACGGCCACGGGGATGATATGATGGCGCCAAGGCCACAGTTCCCAGTCCTCGGAATGCCCTGTTTACTGGCGGCCATGCGCGCTGACGCAGCAGTTCAGTGCGTGACTTGCACACGCTTGGGAACAGCCACGTGTAGCGTATGTACAGCGTGACAAACAAAGCATTTTGGTATGGATCTCTGGCCTAGCTAGTGGGGGAGCAGAAGGATCGGATCTGATGAATTTTGTAGTAGCAGCCAGTAGTGGCTGCATGGTCCATGCCCAGTTGCCGGTGGACCTGGCTTCCGTTTCTCTCAGTGTTCTGCAGAATAGATGATTGCCACGTCGTGGTGTGCATCTTATGGATTGCTGTATTATTTGAGAGGGACGTACTGGTGGCCGGGGATTTGGACACCTCGCCGGTGGCCAGGTGAACCGAACGTGCGCCGTCTTTTGATTGGGGGGATGGGATGGAACACTGGGAAACAAACAAGCGGGGTGGTGGGCAAACAAATGGAAATATTTTGTAGACAGCTCAGTAGTCAGTACTATGCGCCTTGTCGTGGTCCTGCGACTTCCCCCCACCCCCACCCACCCATCCACACACACCACCACCACCACCACACACACACACAAAAATGACGGACAGTGCTAGTAACTCTGAAGCCTGAAAAATAGCTACTCATACCAATGAGAATGGAGATCAACAAAATGGAGAACAAGAAGGACATGAAATCCATTAGCAGCTCTATCAGTTATATTTCATTATTGGCATTCCTTGACCAATAGAAAAAGAAAGAACGTTATCAGTCTCCAGACGCATCTATCTATAGAAAAGGAGTAGGACACCTGATATGAGGGATTCAAATTTGTCCCAAGTTAACTATCCTAGTTTTGACATAATTCATAAAGAAGAACAATAATATTTATGTTATCAAATAAGTATTATTCAATACATTATGAAATGTGTTTCATCGTTTATGTGGTACATTGTACATGTTAATACTCTTGTGAGTTTCGCACTGAGCAGGGCTTCAACTTGGGAAGATTTCATGGGACGGAGCCAAGAGCAGGCGAAGTGGCTCAAGGTGAAGATCCACAGGCCAACGCCTACGTACATCTCAAACTATGAAAGTTTGGGAAAACTGCCAAAGTGTAAAGATCGTTTTGCCTGTGCATATTCAATAATATTTGTAAAACCTAAGTCAAAAAGGAGTGCAAAATGGTCAATGAGAAGTGCATTTGCTCTACTCCTGGTATGAGGAAAAAGTCCAAATTACCCCCCTCAAGTTTGGCATATATCCGGATTACCGCTTTAACTTACATTTGGTTCAATTTACTCCCTCTAACTATTTCAGTTGGTCTAGTTTACCCCTTAACATGATTTGTTATTTTTGTTTTCCAACGTATTATATTAAAAAATATATCTTAACTTTTTTCCACTATTTTGATAGCTTTGGAAATTTAATAATAAATTAACACTAGAGATACAATATCGTATAAAACATAATGATGAAAAATTCATAGTGCATTTTTCTAACATAAAATACAATGTCTTCTATCACCTCACAAAATTTGAAACTTAAATATAATTTGTACATAGAGAAACAAAAAAGGAAAATCTTTTTAAGGTGTTAGTTGGACCAACTTAAATAGTTGGAGGGAGTAAACTGAACCAAATGTTAGTTTGGAAGGTTATTTGGACATAGGCCAAACTTGGAGGGAGTAATTTGGACTTTTTCCCTAGTATAACTGGGCCTTTTAGACAGCCGCAGCGGCATGATTTTTTTTCGCGAGCTTGTCCTTATGACATGTATTTCATTAAGCAGAAACATAGTTTGACTGGTTACCACATCCCCAAGTAATCCATAGATTACCGTGGAAGGATGGAAGACAACACGATCCAAATAAACCTAACTTAAATTACATTATATGAAAGTTATGCAACCAATTGAGCAAATGCCAACGAGACTAGCAAGCCTGCTCGAACATAAACTCGAACCCCGCCACGTCGAATTGCATAAGCGCACGAAGTGCGGCCCTTTTTACGGAGTTGAGCGAGCCGTGGAATGACCGCCGAAAGTCTGCCACTACCTGGTTATCCGACGACTGTGAGGCGGTGTGTTCTCACTGGACATAAGCACCTTCTACGCTTGAAGGGTGGCATTAGGGGCTCGAGAGGCACACTTTACCGCCAGACGCGTGCTACGGCAGATGGTGACCGATGACGAAGAGCGACGGGTTCGACGTCGGGTTGTCGCCTTGAGGATAAGAGTCTTCAGCGGGGCGAAGACACGCCTAGCAAACTTCCTGACGAGGGCCGAAGGAGAAGTCGGCATAGAGGTAGGTAGCCGATCATCACCAATTAATACCACTGCCAGGAGCATTCATCAATTTCACCCTTGCATCTCTGTCAAGTTCACGAACCCCAACAGACCAACAATGACGTCTTAAAACAGCCTAGAAAACTTTGGACGCGATGGATTTTTTTTTATTTTCAACTAATCGTGCAAGGGTGTGTGCATATAAAAAACCGCTTTGTAAAAAAAAAATTGATCTCCATCATAAAAAAGATGATAGATATCTTCTAAGGGGCTGCTAGACTTCGTGGTCATTTATTGGGCTGAGTCATCGCCTTATTTACAATGGGCCGCATAAGAAAAGTGGCCCGTTAGTCTCACACAATCCATCCCGAGAGCGCATCGTTTAATTCTGCTTTTGCTTTATTTTCGTTTCTCTATATTCCTATATGCTTCTTCCTTTTCTTCCTTATAATCATTTCACTTATTTGGTTTATATAATTCTAGTTTTCTTCATAATATACACCCTCCATTTGTATTCCTATTTTATTCATTTTCAACAATTTCTATTTTTGCTCAGACCGTCTCTATCTGATGCTGAAAACACCCATTTTCTTTGTTTTGAACAATTTATCCTGAAGGAAAAATACTTTAAAATACATGTTTAAAACAAATCATGTTTAATTATAGAACATCTTTTTATTTAAGTTTAGATATTTTCTGCTGAGTTGGTAATTTCTAAACGGAAATATATGGAACAAATCACATATATTTCGTCCAGAATATATTTTGTTTAAGTAAGAACATTTTTCTTGTCAAGCTACATATATATAGTTCTAGGACATTTTTACTCGGAGCATTTTCTTTGCTTTTTTTAAACACCAGGATACCTTGTAGCATTTGTGGACTAGTGAGCAGGAGTAGTACTTCTCTCTTTCTCGTATGAGAATAACCCAACTCAGTTACCAACTTACCGTTAAGATATTGCCCAGGATTATCAGAATTTTCTAAAACAAGCCGCGGTGAAACTCTCAGTTGAACATGATTAAAACTCGAGTGACAACAAGCATCAGGAGTGCAGAGAGCAGCAGCACTTCCTGCTGGAATGGAAACAACGCGCAGTCACGAAGAGAAAGCACACATCTCAGCCATTCCGAACTCCCAGCCCCGAGCTCAGTTACCTCGGGTGATTATTCGTCGAAGTAGGATCACCACACGGCACACGCACGCGGCGCGCCGGCCTTCGCTCGCTCGCAGTCGCAGCGACGACGTCGCTCTACGCTTCCTCTGGTATGCCGTCCAGCGCGGGCCTCCAGTCGCCGCCGCGCCGCGCAACGCCCGCGCCCTCCTCCGGCTCCGAGCGCGGCGGCGCGCGCGCCACCCGCCCTTCCAATGACACGGCCGTGACTATATGCCGGCGGCTCGGCGCGGCTCCGGCTCCGCTGCACTGCCTCCGCGTGACGCCCATGGCGATGCGCTCCAGCTCGCCCCTGCTCACCACGATCTTGGCGCGGACGCCTTCGCCGCCTCGTGACACGACGGTGACGCCACCGCCGCTGTGAAGCGCTTGCCGACGCCGAGGGCTCCCGAAACGGAAGAAGCAGCTGTGCATGCTGGTGATGGCACGCAGGTTAGGTACCTTGTCTGTGGCGAACCTCGAACCTACTGGCCATGGCGCAGTTTGCTCGGGCCTATATATAGAGGAACGCGCGTGCTGTACGTACGCATCGGCCGTCTTGTTGATGGAGCTGGATTATTGTTCTTCTACGGCTGAGGCGGCGCCTCACGAGTCATGATCACGAGGCATGATCCGGCCGGCTGCTTGATTCGTCAGCTGACTTTCGGGATTGAGAATGAAGCCGGTAAGGGTCAAATGAGGCGTTTTGGCTCCGGCCGCTACACATGACTGATGCATGGTTTGATGATTCCAGTATATATTCGACTGCCCAATGCCCAATGCCCAATGCCTACTACGTGATGCCACGACAGGTTGGTTGGCGCCGTTCTCGCCCAATGATTTGCATGCGTCGCCGCGCCACGGGCTTACCTGACGATAGATCATGCTTGTGTATGTAAGGAGACAGTTTCATGATTGTACATGCATCCGAAAACTGCTAGCTAGTCCAATGATAGCTTTGCATTATTGAACTCTGATCATGTACTCTATATTCTGGTCTGTACTCCTTTCTCTCCTAAAATAAGTGTCATTCTTACTTATTATAAAAAAGTCCGTAACTTTAACCAAATATATATATATATATATATATAAATCATTTATGGTGCATATTAGTATTATTAGACTAATTGTTGAGTATATTTTTATAATAAACTTATTTAGAGATAAAATATTACTATTTTTTTACAAAAAATAGTTAAACTTTAAATGGTTGTATGAAACTTAAAGCGATGTTTATTTTAGGACGAAAGGAGCATGCACCACCGTAGCTAATGTCAGTTGCGTGGGAAAAACAATTCAGTGGCATGCGCATGACCCCAACCCCCAAATAGCGCCTATCAGCTCTGCAAGGTGACTCATCCGTTCAAAGTTGCACTGCAAAAGTAATTTAGATGCAGAGTTAGATGTGATTGTTGTTTATTTTAAATAATGACATATATGTGCATACTAATTTAGATGCATATTATATCTTTTCCATAATGGGAAAGACGAATAATTTGAAGAAGATTTAAAAGATTATTTTAGGTTATTTTTCACAGAGGCATATGTAGCTAGTAATCAATTAAATTCCATGTATGTTGGTGTCAAGTATATAACCTTGGATGGATGTTTTGCTTTTATTTTCCGACGAGCCATCCTCAGGTCAAGCATAAATGCATAATGCGCGCAGAAACCAGCCCATGAGAGCTAGTGGAAATCCTTTGGCCTAACATCTAGTTCATTCACTGGCCCAAGTAGGAAATCCTTTCTTCTTCAGATTGACAGTTGTCACGCCTTTTTTTTTTTGTTTTGAACGCAAATATCTTCTTTCTTTTTTTCACCAACCTTTTTCTAGTGGTTTCTTTACATTGGGTCCCCATTTGAATAGGCTAAAGATTTTGGGATTTTGATAAAAAATATACACACCATCCAAACAGGGTAGATAGTAAAGCAGATTCTCAAAGTCTTATTCATTCAAAGTCTCAAAATCCCATAATTTCCTTCACACTAGATAATCCAGATTTCTAGAATCCCTAGTCATCCAAACGACATCTATAATGTATTTGATTTGTTTCTCTAAACCATGTTAAGTTTTTTTTTATCTACTACAGTTCTATTAATTTTATGGAACATTGACCATTTCCACATACTTTCACTTTGTTGGAACAAAATGTTTGTTTATGCAATACATAAAATTACGCATAGGGAACAAATCGTACAAGTACAAAGCCACAGAACAAAAAAAAAATCGTGCTGCCAAGTGTGCTCAACAAGAACTATTCATATGAACAAAAAGAGATGAGCTAGGTGGAAGTTCACAAGAAAATAGTTCTAGATTCAGGAGGAGTATTCCATCTTGTCAAGAAGACTATTCTAGTTTCATGAGAAACCAATTCAGGCTGAGGAAATAAATGTACAACTTCAGAAGAAAAATAACAAAAGTATAATAAAAAGTCTGTATATGTTGGACACATCACTAATAAATCATGCAACTTGTGGAACAAAAAAATATGTGCACCTGAAACAAAACATCGCGGATACATGACCAACACTATAAAAAAACACAGTATAAATTAATTAGAAGCTAAATATACACTGGCGATACCAAATTATGCAAGCTAGAAAAAAATGAATATTGGTTGCTAGAACATAAAGCTCCCTAGGATAAAACCAATCCACTTGGATTCGAATTCTTGACTTGGCAGGAGTGTCAGTAGTATGTGATATGCCTGAGTTCGTCAATTTTGAGACTTGCGTTGCGTGCCTAATCTTTTGGAGGTCTCTATAGGAGCAGAGTAAGGATGTGTGCATGTTTGTGAGGGTCTTTGTTGGGTGACTAAAAAAATATGCAAGGTAGAGAGAAAAAAAAAGAAAAACAAGAATGGTTTCTGTAATAATAATAGACGAAAAGTAAAAGAAAGGAAAAGAAGAAAAGCCAGAAAGCGGACCGTGACAAACCCCTCTCTGCCTTTGTGGCCGCTGCACTTGTCAAAATCTCAAATCCGTGACGTGGGTAACTCGGCAGGCACTCCGCAAGCCCGCGAAGACGACGAGCCAGTAAAACGCGCGCGGGAATCCTCTCGGACGCATCACGCAGATCCATCCCGCCGCCCCAGAATCCGCAGCAGTTTTGCGTGAACCTGGTGAAGTGGAATTAGTGGAAGAAGCTAGGGGACGGCACTGCGCGCGGCCAACAAGCACCGTTGTCGCATGCATCGCCCCTCCGGGCAACCCCGGGACGGCCGGCCTGTCCTCGGCTATACACTTTGGTCGATCGCTCTGATCTCGTTTCGTTTCCTTGTTCAACGCGTCCATCAATCACATGCGCGCCATTCCTTTGCATCATTATTGGTCGCAATGCAAGTGCGGTCATCGTACCAGCAGGAGCAGCAACGTCCGGCCGGACGCGGACGGAGCGCCACTAGACTGACGCGCAGCTGCAATACGTACGAGAGCGCGCACATACACCAGTGGCCAGGCGAAAGCTAGCCCGGCCAGTGCGTGCCTGTAAAATTAAAGGCGGAGTGGACGAGTGTGGTTCTCTCATGCATGCCCACTAGGTAGAGTACAAATCAAAAGCTCCCCCATCCCCAACCGTAAAAGATGCGCGGCGCGGATACTTCGCTAATCACACGTTCACAAATCACACCTACAGAGTTTCTTTTTATTTGCAAAGCAAGAGCATCTCCAAGAGTGTCCTAAATTTTCCTACAAAAAAAATCCACGTCTTTCAACTCCTAAAAATATATTGAGAGAACAAAAGAAGTCCATCTCCAACAGCTTTCATTAATTCACCCATAAAATATAGAAGACAATTTTACATCAAGAATTTTATACTATTTCTAAATTATTTTAACTTATTTTATATATTCTTCCGCTCTTGTACATTTTCATCTGGAACACTTTCATACTTTTTATTTTTTTTCCGCCCTTCCACCTTTAATTGGCTGAAGAATAGGCGAGTATCCGCGTGACCGTGACTCCGCGCAAAGTTACGTGCAATAATGGAGGAGGATTTCCTAGTGCGTAAATTTTAGGAGGAAGGATTATGAGTTGTTGGAGAGGGATTTTTTCTCATCTTGCCAAAAATCAAGGATTGAAAAAGAAAATAGGGTACTCTCGGAGATGCTCGCTTTGCATGCTTTTCCAAAATGTTTTTTTTATATAAAAAGCACTGGTTCTCTCTACTATGACGATGCTTCTCGCTAATATACAAGCTAGCAGCTCATGGCATGCCGTCCTCGTGGACGTACGCAGCACGTTCCAAAGAATTCAAAAAAGCTAGCTGCTGCCACTGATCTCCACCGAATTGATATATGTATCAACAAGCAAGTTAAATATGAAAAGGAATACGAACGAAGGTGAAAGGCACCACCAGCAGCGCCAATTTTTTTCTCCCTTCGTGCAGTGAGCAATGCAAACCGATTCTTATATATCACCTATATTATATATATGCACTGCATTGCTTTCTACCCTGTCGTCCTTTTCTTTTTCCCCCTGGCTGCTGATCCTTTTTCTAATTTCGATTCGACGGGCTAACCTTCAAGAAAATGCTACCCAGATCGGATCCGCAATATCATATATATATGTCCAGAGTCCACAACACCTTTAGTTTACCTTGCTTTTGATCTGGGCTCTGGTGGACTTTCCTTGCTTGTTGGGCTAAGCACATATCGATCGACCGGTCGACGATGGATCTCTCTTCTGTCTTCTCTCCTCTCGGTGACATCTGAGACGTACGCTGCTATAGCAGCTAGCGCCCTGCAAAGCTACTAGCTAGCTATAGCATCTCAGTATATATAAAACCAGAAGGAGCGAATGAACCTAATAAGCTTATATTAGTATATATATTCAGGAGGGCAAGAAAGAATAGAAGAGAGGCCGCGCGCGTATATTAACAAGAATAAGAAAGAAAAGAGAGGTTCGGCCGGGGAACTGATCGATGACGACGGAGGAGGTCGCGGGGCTGGGGCACCTGCTGGTGTTCGCCTTCCTCTTCTGCTTCTCCGCCTTCATGGTGGCCCCCGTGATGACCGACGTCACCATGGCGGCGCTCTGCCCGGGCCGCGACGAGTGCTCCCTCGCCATCTACCTCACTGGTCTCCAGCAAGCGGTGATTCATTAAACTCCCTACCTGGCTAGCTCATGGCGCCTAGATAGATCATCCCTGCTTCTTCATCCTTCCCTGCTAGCTAGCTTCCCCAATTCACTGCATCCGCATGCACGCTGGTTCGCTGCGTCCGCGAGCGGAGCGAGCGAGCGAGCTGGGCGCGCAATCGTGCATGCATGCGTTTATTTTGATTTCGTTCGTTTTTAATAGTTTAATTAGTGCAGCTCAACCCTTGGACCGCCTCTACATTACTACCTAAGCTTGCAATCGATAGCCGCTGCTGCCTGTCTTTTTTTTTGTTTTCTTTCTTTCTTTCTTTGTGTGTACCAGTCAGGATGCACGAGAAGTCTTTCACTCTTTCCGCAAGCCGATTGATTATAGCACGTACGGAACGGGGGTGGAGCTAGATCGTGGTTGCTTCTTCGTCTTCGGGCACGTTTGGTTTGCAAATTTTTTGACGAAATGCTACTGTAGTATTTTCGTTGTTATTTGGCAATTAGTGTCCAATTATAGTCTAATTAGGCTTAAAAGATTCGTCTCGTGGATTTCGTCTAAACTGTGTAATTAGTTTTATTTTTTATTTATATTTAATGCTTCATGCATGCGTCCAAAGATTCGATGTGACGAAAAATCTTAAATTTTTTTGCAAAATCACGCATTTGCATGAAGTTTCTTAATGAATTCCACTGATGGGTAGTAGTAGCCTGTCTAGCTCAGTGCCCTGAAATCGACACAAAGCGAGCGAACTAGCGAGATGCCGGTTTACAATTGGCAGAGAGTGCGCGCGTGAGGTAGACTAGACGTGACGTGAGAGAGCGTCAGCTCAGCTGGCTTCCTGGCTCCGATCCGTGCGTTTCCCCGGGTCCCCGGCGTGCTTTAGCTTTCAATGTCGCCGTCGCGATATCGCCCCGTTGGAAGTACTGGTGGTGACCTGGTGGTGACCGGTTTGGTGTGAGAGAAAAATACTATTTGTTGGTTGATAAGTCATGACTTATAAGCTAAATACGACAAACGAACGTGCTGACGGTGATGGCATGCGGCAGCCCATTATATTGTCCTTGTCGCCTCCGGTAACTTCCTTTAGAGCACTGCAGCACTGCGCGCACTCGAGAGGGAGATCGACCGGCGAAGTGGCCGCCGCGGTCGTGGTACGTCACGCGCGCGGCCGGCCGGCCGGCGATTTCCACCACGCACGCATGCAGGAGACTTTGCCGACGTCTCAAGTAAACAAACGCCGCACCGACCACCCTTCTTTCTTTACCATTTGTTCCTTCCCCCGGACCGGCCGCTCCCGGCTCCCGGCCTGATGTCAAAACTCAAAAGCAAAAGGCACACCGTAGTACGTCCCGAAGCTGGTAAAAACGGGAACAAAAGTCGTCGCCTAGTACTCTAGTACCCGACTGGCAGTAAATAAAGATTTTAGGCGTGAAAGGAGCAGTGCCCGGTCGGTCTCACTTAGCGGTGGTGAAAAGCTACTAGTACCAATGCCTGTCAAATCTGCCGGAAAGGCAAGGCGAGACCGCGACGCATGCATCGGCCGGCCACCATGCCGCCCCAGTAACCCGGCTGTCCAGTTGCTCTCGGACTCGGATCGGACCACAGTGAGAGGAAGGCGTGCCGGCGACACCACCCGATCCGCCACTAGCCCACTACTGCAGCTGCAGCCTCCGCAAAAATCATGTCAGCCCGCCGTGAGACGCCGATCGAGGGCCCAGCGGAACAGCCCAACAGACTCGATCCGGCCGTTTCAATCTGTCGAATTCGAATTCTGAAACATGCGTGTTTGTTTCAGGTTACTGGCCTGGGCGCGCTGGTCCTGACGCCGGTGGTCGGCAACCTGTCCGACAGGTACGGGCGGAAGGCGCTGCTGGCGCTACCCGCGACGGCGTCCATCGTTCCTCTCGGTAATCAATCACCGAACCATTGCTGCGGACTGAAGGTCGTTGTTTAACATTACTCCTACGTACTTAGTATATTCTGTTCTTGTTCCATCACATATAGGCATCCTGGCGTACGGCCGGACCAAGGGCTACTTCTACGCGTACTACATAACCAAGACGCTGACGGCGATGGTCTCCGAAGGCACCATGATGTGCCTCTCGCTTGCCTACGTGGTACCACCATATTACTATCTCTGCCTCCCATCAATGCAAGCTGCCGTCTCACCAGCTGACAGACGATGCAAGTTTGTCTGGATCCATTCATGCACTGACGATGAGCCCTTACGTGCTCACTCCAGGCTGACAGGGTGCCGGAGACGCGGCGCGCGGCGGCCTTCGGCGTCTTCTCCGGCGTCTGCAGCGCCGGCTTCGTCGCCAGCACCGTGGCAGCCCGCTTCCTCCCCGCCTCATCCACGTTTCAGGTCGGAATATATATACGATGATGATGATGATGGTTTCTGCCTTTCTGGCATCCGATCCGATCCGGCAAACCAAGTAACCAGCAGCAGCGTCGTGCGTATATATGCTTGCGCTGCAGGTCTCGGCAGCGGCAGCCGTGGTGACGGCCGTCTACATGAAGGCCTTCCTCCAGGAGACGGACGGCGGAGCCTCCGTGTCCTCCTCCTGCGGCAGCAGCGGCAGCGACGAGGAGTCCTCCCGGCCGCTCTGCCTTCCCTCCTCCAGCACCAGCAGCGAGGAGGCGTCGCCGAGGCTTCCGCCACTTCGGAAGGCGCCGTCGCTGTCGGAGTTAGCGGCCATTCTTACCAGCAGGTGACGTCTGTTCAGCCTCCCATTCCATTTTCTGAATAAACCGACTCCTGACAGGACTCTTTTTTTTTTTGCCGGCCCCCTTAACTAAAAGTTGTAATGGGCTGCATTGGGTCCCTGCAACCTGCATTGCAAAGCATATATGTAACTGTTGCCAAAAGCCCAAAACCCACTCTAGTTATAAACCTAAGCCTACACGATCAACATGCACTAGGTGAAACCCGTTCTTAACAACCCCCCGGAGCTTTTTAGATGATGGGCCTGTTCACTTGTCTGAATTTTGGAGGAATCTGGATGGTTTGGTGGAGGAATCTGGATGGTTTGGAGTAATGCTGGAGGAATTTGTGAGAGAAAAACACTGTTTGGATGAAAAAATAAGCGGATCAAGCCGGGTTTTAAGGCGTACGCGAACGGGGCCGATGATGCACCCGATGAATGGCAGTGCACAAGTTTCTTTCAGAGAATGACACAAAGTCACAAAGTGAACTAACGTCTATCCTATTGCCTAATAATAAGCCACAATAGATGGTTAGATAAGATTTTTTTCTCTGCATGTCATTGTATTAAATTAAATAAAAGATATATAGAAAAGTACGGTCACCAGAGCATGCTGATTAAATAAGAATACAACTTCATATGTGTCTCCATCTCAATATTCCCTCCTGAATGCTCCAAAAAACTTTTCTAAAATGGAGAATGCTCCAAACAACTTTTGCAGCTCAACCTTCTCCAGGGCGGCCGTCGTCACATTTTTCCAAAGCCTTGGTGAGGCAGGCTTACTAAGTACACTACTGGTACACCTCTTTTGCTCTGTTACAAAGCACACAGACATTACAGATGAAGAGTATGCAAATATCATGGAGCAATATCATGACATAAATACTATGCAATTCTCCTGAAAGAATTCAGTGCATGAATTCATGAACTAAACTTATATTTAAATAATGCCAAATATTGCACTATCATATACTCCCCTAAAAGAATGAAAATCGCACTTCCTAAGAAATCAAACAGTTACAAATTTATCAATGTCTGTATATTTAAATAGGTATTATGAAAAATATATTACATGATTAAACTAATGATACTAATTACTATGCATCACAAATATTGATATTTTTTTCATATATTTGGTTCATAATAAACTTAGAATTGTTTGACTCGTTGCAAAGCGAGATTTCCTTTCTTCTTATGACAGAGGAGTATGGTACATCTGACTGACGGGCGTTTTTGAAAGTTGCTTCTAACTCTTCTTCCCTTTGGGCTGCAAAATGCAGTACTTCCTGAAGGCAAAATTCCATTATAGTAAGAACCAGTATGCCAATTTGCTACTTATCATTGGCATTACAGGAAGCTTCTCGCAGGTACAATTTTATCTTGAATGACTTTATGTGTGAGTGTGACCACTGAAGTGCTCAAATTTACTTAGCTGCGTCTAAAGCCGTTTAAGAATTATGATGATGCAGCTAACTGTGATGCCACTCCTAGTGCCAAAGCTAGGTGAACAGAAGCTACTTGTCATAGCACTTATAGCGAGCTGCGGGCAGGTAAGGATGCTGCTTTGTTGGATGTACTGCATATTTGTCTCTGGTTAATTCAGCAATAACTATTTGATTTGCTCCGTCTTGGATGTGCAGGCATTCCTATACAGCATCGCATGGTCGTTCTGGGTATGCAAGTGATCTAGTGGCAGTATTTTTTTTCTATGAGATTTTGATTGGCATTAATTGTTTGTTCTAAGTTTCACGTTGTGCATGTTTTTTTAAGGTCCCTTATCTTGCCGCAAGCAGTGTGATATTAAGCGTGTTGGTCACACCTTGTGTAAGTAATTTTTGTTATAATGACGCTCTCTAGTCTTGTTTCTGGTTCATTACGACATCTGAACATAACTTTTTTTTATTGACTATTTTTCAACAGATAAGAAGCATCGTATCAAAGAAAGCAGGACCTTTTGAGCAGGTAAAAAACATGGGTGAATCACAAGCAACTGATAGTTTCCCTCAATTCCAGTATATATGAACGCAAATGAAGTTTCTTCACAAATGAAATGGCAAACTTCTTATATATGTTCTACCACCATGACTCCTTTTGCATTATTTAATTTGCAATCAAGGGAATGGTCCAAGGGTGCATCACTGGAATAAGCTCAACTGCAAGTGTCATATCTCCTCTAATTTTTACTCCTCTCACAGGTATATATATGCATGATTGACATTGTCTTAACTTATTAGCACATCTAAACTAAGAACAAGTTAAGCTCTTCAGATTTTGTTTTCCATCCTAATTTGTCCATTTGGCTTCACAGCCTGGTGTCTATCAGAAGCTACGCCTTACTACTTCAAAGGTGTCAGCCTTGCCTGTGCTGGATTTGCAACGGTAGGTTCCAGCTGAATATGTTCATTGCTACAATAAAGCTGTTTCGTTCTTTGAAATCAACTTCTTGCAGCTGGTAGCGTTTGCAACGAGCATAAGTATGAGGCCAGCTGAAGTGCAGCCAGATAGGAAATAGATGAGCTATTGACCTCTGTATTATGGGTAAAAGAAGGTAGACACATGCCTGTAAATAGTCTTTACATCCTACACTTAGTCTTCTACTACCATTTACTATTCAATGTCAAATGCAGTAGTATTAGTATTGTATAACTTCCTTGCTGGGCCACATTATTAGTTGATCAACACTGCACAGCGGCCAGCGGGAAGTATTGTAAATATCAGAAACCCTTCATATGTTTGAGTACATTCATACTTGAAACAGACCTGCTAATTCTTTGCCTAAGCAATGTTGTTACTAATTGCGCTGAGCAATTCAACTTTTTCAGTCCTGATTCTAATGTGTATCGAACAATCAGTAGACAAAATATAGCAGGTTTTTAGAAAACAGAAAGGCTTTCTAGCTCAGGTGCTTTCCACAGAATACTGTGTCCTGTTCCACATGATGTAATGCTCTGTCATAAACCATGTGTCCTGACGCATGACTAATAGAAGAATATACTGAGAAATTGATGAGGAACACTGTCTTGTTATTGCTCAACTTTTGTTTCTATTTTTCTCCCATTTGCAGAACTACGTAACAAATTTACTTATGTGAATTCCTTGTTCATTTACAAAGTCCATGGCTCTAAGTTGATCATTTTTCTTCTGGCAATTATTATTGTTCAAGCAAATAACACCAAGCTCCAAAGCACTTGTTAACCTGCAACCTTTAAATCCTATTGATCATAAGCAACTACCGCAGGAAATATATATAGCAAACAGATATCATAGATCCAGTGAAGTGATATGATTAAGCCTCACAAAAAAAGAAATCCTATTCAGATCTCATATTCATTCAGTAATGTCAGTAAATACTTTGTATTTAGTAAAATAGAAAAAAAGTTTGTCTCTGTGGTAATCCATATGGCTGCAATGCCCAACAAGTAACAACAAAGCCAGAATATTGCAGCTGAGAAGAATAAGAAACAAAAAGGTACTCGCTAATGTACCTCCACGTTCCAATCCATCAGGCATTTTGCAGGGACCAAACACATTTCTCACACACCAACATACACCATTTTCATATCAGTAAGTTGTACAAACCAGCAATGAAATGAAGCTAAAAGAGTCCCTCAAATCATCATATGACATTAAGTCATCCTGCTACTACACGTGAGAAAATAGACATCAAGGTAATCTTCACAGGAATGAACCACAAAGTTTTTATGGTGCAACACCATTTCAGATTTTCATAAGACAGCACACAATTTGGTTAGTCCAATTTTTTCATTAAAATAGCCCACTAAAATCATACTTATAACATAGAAATGACAAGCTACTAAATCATAGTTGTTCTGTTATATCATCCATGAAAGCGCGATAACTTATTACTGTATATTTACAATTTTGAAACGGCCCTGAAAGGTGGACAATAGATCGCTTAACTCAACACTATTCAGAGGCATCAGAGGTCTCTTCATCATCGTCGTCATCATCATCATCATCATCAGATGACACACCTCCAACTGCAGCCCGTAGCACTAGATTAAGTAATCCTGTGTTGTCCTCATGGTCCTCTGATGAATCTTCTTCAGCTGATCGTTGCCTATGTTCTGATGCCAGTATGTGTTGGATCAACAGATCTGGTAAGTCAAAGCGCCAGAACTTGGCTCTTCTCTTGCGAGGTCTAGACTGGAGCTGCCAAACAAGGGAGGTACTCAATAAATTGTAAATGTTTAAATTTCAAATATCAAACAAAAATGGATGATGCTGAACTGGAAAGACGAAATCATGGAGAAAGTAGCGATGTGCAAATGTCTCCACCAGATCAATAAATATGGCATCCTGAACAACGGATTGCTACAGTTCTCCACTATGCGGAGAATAAAGGTTGGCCAAAGGTTGAGATGTAAGGGGACATAGATGGCCAGGAGATATTACCTCATCAACATTTACCACAGGTGCCCGCTCAATCGCAGAGGGAGTCCAAACTTTTACATCATTATCAATTCCACTGCTCGCAATTGTCATAGCATGAGGATGAGGCTCAATGCAATTTACAATGCACTCATCACCCTCCATGGCTCGTAAAAACTTCCCATCTCTCTTTCTCCAAATAAACATCCGTCCACAGTCTGACCCACTAGCAACGTATTCATCATTTGGCCCAATGAAAGACACACGCTTCACAGTTTCACAATTGCGATGACCGACATATACCTGAGGTGCAGGTTGAGAAACATCATGTCCAGATGCTGACATTCTTGATTTGCACCCTTCATTTGCTCCAATCATAACAGATTTTTTGGGGTCAGATCCCAGCCCTCCATTTTTAGGGAATAGATAAATATTCTCTTCATTGTAAGATACAAGCAACTCACTCAGGTGAGAGAACGCTAACCCTGTTATGCCAACACTCTTATCATCAACAAGATGTGGTGGGCAATAGCAGTCAGATGTGCGACCGAAATCAGATGATCCATCCCACTTGCACTTGCGGATGTCATATACACGAGCATATGCATTGCTTCCTCCAACAGCAAAAAGATTTGGGTTCCTCGGATCTATTGTAATCGCATTTAGTTGGACACGAGTTGAGGATAGTGATTTAATGAAGGAGCTTCTGCAAAGAAATAGTTTTGAGGCCGTGTTTGTTCTGAGATCAAACTGCACAAGAAATAAATGGCTAATTAGACTTGGTTATAGTTCAGTTTACAAGCACCTGAGTACTGCACGTGTTTAATGGCTTACTTGTTGAACAAGGCCATCCTCACCACAGCTGTAGAAGATATAAGGGCTACCGGGCTCTATAGCCAAATTGTGAGCCCTTCCCCCATGTTCACCAAGCAATGTTGTGGAGACGTCACCACCATCCTGTATCTTGGCAAGCCTCACCTGGTAGAGGCACAAGAGCATCACAGCTGATGAAAACTGAGACGGTGAATACGATCAACTAAAAGTTGAACAAGAAAGCAAGGAGCTAAGAAACCAACCTCGCCATCGGCAGCACAAGTGACAATTGTCTGATCATCTGAGCAGGGCATGAACCGTGCCTGGAACACATTGCCGCCATGTCCTGAATGAAACTCTAATTTGACGGTCCCGGTGTCCCAGTCCCACAGCATCACCCTCTGGTCATCGGACCCCGATATGAGGGTATCACCGGCCTCATTGAAGCTCACTGTGTTGACGCAGCCCGTGTGCCTGTCAAGCTTCCGATGAATCTGAAGCCGCATCACAAGGTCCTGTAAAGAGGTAATTCCATCAGCAATCCACAACAAATGCATCCAGTATTCACTAACTTTGATTAATTTGTTGTGATTCCGACTGTCCTGTTGAACACTCTCATAGGGCAAATAACCAATCCAATACGTCAACCAAACACCTACGCAACACGGAAATCACATCAACCGGCACCACGCAACGCTCCCCAGCTAAATGGAACTCAGCACACCCCCAATTAGCGCCACGCGGCCAGGGCCCGAGACCACACCACGCCATTGAACACACCGGCCGTCCAGCCCAATCGCTGCGCGCGCCGATCCGCCCCCGCGACACGGATCGAGATGCGGGAGCGACGGGGGATTGAAAGGGCACAGTGCGGAGAAGGAACGGACCTACAGAAGGCAGGGGGGAACTGACCTCGGAACCGGCCGCGCGGCGGGCGAAGCGTCGTGGCAGGAGGTCCCCGACCTCGCGGAGGCAGAGGTCCGCGGCGCCGTGGCGCGCAGCGACGGCGGCCCCTGGGCCCGGGTGCCTCCACGGGCGGCGCATGGTGACGAGATGGTGTTGGGCTGTGCGGTGAACGGGTGAAGGCGAGCAGCACGAGTCCTCGAGAAGCGCAAGGGGCCGAGGAAAGATATGTGGCCAGCTCGCGCAGCCAGCGCGTCCACGTCGTCGGCTTTTCGTGGCCGTGTTCACGTCGTCGGCTTTTCGTGGCCGTTCGATCGGTCGCGCGGATGGTCCAGATCGAAGCGAGCCACGGTTATTTTTCGAAAAAATCCTTCTATTTTTTGAAAATCAACTCACAATTTAGAGTCTCTCTCAGGATATTTTGCAAGAAACTCCTCAGATTTTTTTTGAAATCAACCCGTAGTCCAGAACGGATGCCCTCCGGTTTTTTTGCAAAAAAACCCTTACCTTTTCCGAAAATCGACCCATGCTCCACAAACCCTCTCACCATTTTTTGCGAAAACCTCCTCGGATTTTTCTCAAATCAACATACAGTTCAACTTTGATTATATCTTTTTTTCCCAAAAAAAAAACGTTTGGCCAGTGCACCGCGCGCATGGGCGCGCCCGAAAGACTAGTAGGGATGAAACGAAGGAAGCTCCGGTCCGCGGTGTGGATTGGGGATTTTTTTTTATTTTTAACACATTTTTAAACTATTTTTAAAAACATTTTTTTTCAAAACTAACGCGGCGTGGCTAATTCACGCTGCCGCGCCATGTATGAAGGCGCGGCAAGGGTGCGTACGTGGCAATGTCCTGTCCCGCTGGTCGCTGACGTGGTAGGCCTTGCTGCGCCACCGATTAGGGCGTGGCTGTGACGCGCCACCCGTCCAGGTATGTGGCAGAAGCTAAATAGAGGCTCATGCCTAGTCCTTTCCTCCCTCTCTGTTTTTATTCCATGACAAGCATGTTGCCTCGCCTGCGTGTGCCCATTGCCGCCGCGCCTCCCACCTCGACCACCATCAAGCGCCATTGCCTCCCGGCTCCCCCACGGCCGACCGTCAAATTTCCCTCCCTTGCCGGCCCCTCCATATCTTTCCCGAAACTCCTCCTTGGCCTTGTTAAGGTAATGAAGCTCATTCTCGGCCTCCATGATGGATCAAAGTTAGGGTATGGAGGAAAATATGAGTTCGTTAGAACGTTGGATTGAAGGATTAGGATTATGATTAGGATTGCCATGTTAAGGTTAATTGGTTAGTTAGAATTATGATTATCATATATTTTAAGGTGAATTTTTATATGAATTTTGCTTGTTTGAGTTTGCATCTCAACTTTTATATGTGAATAAATATATGGACACACTGTTGATGTACCAATTTTTATTTTTTACTGACCAAAGTATAGTTTTTATATAGTTTTTATGTTTGCATCTAAGATAGAGTTTGCACCAAAGTATAGGTTATATTTTATTTGTTGTAATGCAAATGGTTCTCATTGGCATTAATTTGTGATGTTTTGATTTTTGTTTGTTAAATTACAACCGTTTTATTAGATACAAGAAATGTATCGAGAGAAGTTTTAGTGAAAACGGGGTCGTCCTTGAGATTTATAACCCGACGCGTCTAGCAAAGATGTCCCCATCCCTCCTGACCTCCCTGTCCCTAACTGTGACTATGGTTTCCCGGCCGACGTGTTTCAATCGAGACATCCAAACACAGCGGCGCGTTGCTTCTACACATGCAGTCGTTTTAATATAAGTAATTGTTTCCACTATTTTTTTCTTTATTTGTGTAAGTAGACTACTAATATTTTATTGGAATCTTGTTGTGTAGGCCCATGAGAGATACTTTTTCTTTCAGTGGATCGACGGTGCAGATAAGTTTGATTATAGGTACCTCCTTTTCGACGATTGGTGTAGAGGGAGACATCTACGTGAGCACTTCCAGCGGTGGGTTCCACCCCCTAACCCCCCGTCAGTGACGGCTAAGGAGAAGAACATAGGCACAGTTAGACGACTCGAGGAATCTCCTCTGTGCGAATACGGAGATCGAACTGTGATAAACCCTGAGAATACGTTAGAGTTTGTGTGTCCGAACAAACACGAAGTAAGTGAAAAATGTATCTGTTTAAATGTTTATCTCTATATGTGTGCATGTACTAATATATTCTCTTGTAGCGTTATGGATTTTCGAAGTGTCGTTTTAATGAGTGGCTCTACGGTCCTAAGAATCAATGGCCGGAGCCACCAAAGGCAAAGGAAAAGAAGAAAGAAAGGTTAATTTACAAAGCACCTCCAGTCAAGTGCGAATGTGGTGTTAAATCCAACTACGGTCTAGTCCCTTCGAAGCTTGGAATAGGCCATTATTGCGGCCATATGGTTGACAGCGCGTTATTCGTAACTCGATCGATGTTGGGCTTGACAAATGGGGATTGGAGAGACAGAGGGCGTTAGAGGAGGAGAGGGCAAGGAAGGAGGCAATGGAGGAGAAAATAGTACAGATGCAGGTCTTGAATGACCATGTTGTTGCATTGTGTGCTAGTAAGTCATTGAAAGCCTTGTTATTTTTCTTGTCTGCTTTTAAATGTAATATAATCGCGTTGCTAACTTGTTGCATTTCGTACATGAAGGTATTGGATGTAGCGAGGACCATGCCGCAGAGGTGGCCCGTGCAAGATTTGAAGAAAAGAAGTTACATGAGCACAGAACGTGAGCTGGTCGCACCATTTTGTTTACACCAAAATTTAGAAGAAGAGTCATAGGGACTCGAAAGCTCCCAAGATCACGTCATCGAGGAATCAATTACGTGTAGATCGGAACCAGCTGATTTGGATGCAAAAAATGGAATCGACTTTCTTCAGATAGCGCCAGCGGATAACGACAAAGGCTATGATTCGGCGCCAGGATGAAACATGTTGGACTCTACAAAAATGAAAAGATTAGAGTCCAAGTTATCTTTAATTAGGAATGTTTTCTTTAGGGTCAAAATTGTGATGAGTCGTGCTTAGACAGGAGTCGTGCGTAGGTCCCGGGTATAAATATCAAACCCCGGCTATTGTAAAAAGATCATCAATCAATCCAAATACAAGTCAATTACTTTTTTTGGCTTCGGCCACACCTTAGGAGTAGGAGTAGAGTAGATCTCGATGAGTTCTTCAGCGAGTATGACTGCATCAATCCGGTCGACCTCCACTACTTGTCTGTAAGTACCGTCATGGTTTATACCTCTGTTCGTATAGTTGCATCGATCCGGTCGACCCCCACTGCGGCTCTGGTATAAGCTAGTTATCGACTCTTGTTTAATTCAAGTATGGCCTATGTGATTCTGCCTCACACCCCACTCCTTGAATTAGATCAAGGTCAAGTTATCGGCTCTACCTTAGAATGACAGTCTTTGGTAGATTCATTAAGTTACCGATATTACTTATTGCTTTTATTATTTATCTAATTACACCAATATCACTCTGTCCGATTGAGATTGATTTAGATCGGTCTTATATCTTATTTGACCCATCGTTTGCTAATCTAAAACTGATCTAGTATACACCTTAAACGATGAGTTATGTTTTATCGGCTGTTTTATATCAATCTTAATCGTGCATAACGTGCGGTTAAGGCATGTTGCGTCTCGAGTAGATCTATTGGCTAACGAAAACCGTTCCACGGCCCGTTATCACGGCCTGTGTGATTCTGCCTCACACCCCACTGTTAGCACCGTAGAGTGGGGATCGTTATTTAGTAGATCTATTCCTGGTAAGGCATGACTTTAACTGTGCGCTATGCCTGAATCGACTGTTTTAGCCGATATCGAGTGCTTTCACGAATAGTTCGTATCACGAGACCGTTGAAGTAAAGATAGGTTGAAAGATATGTTAGCCCCATGATCTTATTATTGTAATACTGCCTGCATGATTCTGCCTCATGCCCCACTGATATTAGTAATGAGTTAGAGTCGTCGAGTCTATTGTTATTTCTATGGCCTGCATGATTCTGCCTCATGCCCCACTGGTCATGGTGATAGATGAGATCTAACATGTTTATTAGATTTATCTTTATTAAATAGTTAAGTGGTGTTGAATCGTTCCTTCATATAAAAGGGGTTCGGTTACTTGTAATTATTGGCTCAGCACAGACCGATCATTGTTGATATCTTATTGTCATTAATTTATATTTGCTCAAACAATTATATTTATCCTGAATGATAACCGATTCCTCTTACATAGCCCCATGAGCATTAACTGATTTATTCTCATGAATATGCTGGAATCGGCTATTTAGTCGATCTTCTTTCATATTGGCTCTCATAGCCGCACATTCGGGACTGTCTGGCAACACCGGCAAGTTCTGCCCTTAATTACTGATGAACTTTCTCTCCTTGTCAATTCCAGGGTCAAATTGATTGGCACGTCTCGGGAGGATTGCGCAGGATCGACCATCCCTGCGTTGAAGCTAGGCGGATCTGCTCCATCGAGCGGACCCTTCCTGCTTGCTACGTGTGTCCTCGGCACATGACGAAAATTCTGTGTCGACACACGTTTCTGGCACGCCCGGTGGGACCCCACAATCGTCATGGCGGTTCACAACAACGACGACATCCTTATGCTATATTATGAAGATCTACCTGACGGGGATAAGTGTATCATCGACAAAGCTATAGAAGAGTTTCAGAACAAATATTTGTTGTCTTACACCAAAACACGTGACAACACAATTGTTCAGAAATTTCCACTACCAAGAGTTCTGTTGCACAGGCAGACGGACACAACTGAAGCTGAAGACATGCGTTTCTTTAAAGAAGTTGTGGACAAATCTATTCATGATGCCATATCAAGCTATAACGAAGCTTTCATGGATGTATTCCACAACGCCATGAAGGAGGCGATTCATGGATTTCTAGTTGGTCAGGGCGGACCGGCTTATTACAACATTCCAGATCCGTCGACCTAGGAGACCAATCAAGTCAGTACCAGCCATCAAGAAGCAGCACCGACTGGTAGTGGTGATGTCCAGACAGTTCAGGGTTCATCTGAACAAACTCAAGGAACTACTGCAAATCAAACACAATGCCATCCTAGACCATCAGTATAGCATGTGCAACAACCGGCGGGGCAAAATCAGAACCAGATGATCAATTTTGGCACATCAGGCCATATACCGTCGTCGGCTCAAAAAATAGCACCATCAGTTCAGATGATCCGTAGAGATATAGATCCTTATATCTATAATCAGAGACTTCAAGCAGCAAGTCAGCAAAGGACCCAGCAGATTGAGATTCCACAAGGGTATCACTATAGCATAGATTATAACACCCTCCACATGATGTCAAATCTAGGATATCAAGACATGCGGGATTTCAATCCACAGATGGGTCAGTAGGTGCAGAGGAATCCAAATCCGTAAGCTGATAAATTATTGCTGAGGGTGACTGAGATGAAGAATCAGTTCGGTTTGAAGCCAAAAGGGCTGACCTTTTTGTACAAACGCCTATATCCGGAATGGTATGATTTGGTCGCTCTTTCAACAAATTAAAGGCTCCCAGAATTCGCTAAGTTCACTGGCCAAGACAATACAAGCATGATAGAACATGTCAGTCGGTATCTTACACAATTGGGCGAAGCGTCAGTTGAGGATGCCCATCGAGTTCGTTTCTTCTCTATGTCCTTATCAGGGCCAGCCTTCACTTAGTTTTCATTATTGCCAGTCAATTCCATTGCCAATTGGGCTGACCTGGAGAAGAAGTTTCATACATATTTTTACACTAGGACTGGAAAAAAGAAGATTACCGATCTGACAACTATAAGACAGAAGACTAATGAATCGGGCATTGAATTTCTTCAGAGGTTCTGAGAAACCAGGAACTTGTGCTTGTCCTTAAACTTGGCCGATGATCAACTAGCTGCTTTAGCTATTCAAGGAATGCTACCAATGTGGAAAGAAAAGCCGCTGGGACAAGAATTTGACAACTTGGGACAATTGGCTCAACGAGTAGCAGCGCTTAATAGCTAATTCCAGAATATGCGCAGAGGTACCCGATTCTAGAAGAGTACCTCAGTAGCCGAAGCTTATGATCCATACTTAGTCGATAACGGCTATGAAGATGAAGAAGAAGAGGTTGCTGTAGCTGAATGGAATTGGGGCAAGAAGACAGTGATGGTGCCAAATTCTTGGGGAAGAGGAGTCGAGGAGAGCTATGACTTTGATGTCACCAAATCAGATAAGCTCTTTGATTTCTCGCTTGAGAAAGGGCAGATCAAGTTGCCCGATGGTCATGTCATGTTACCCCCTGATCAGTTGAAGAATAAGAAGTTCTGCAAGTTCCATAATGCGACTTTCTATTCCACTAATGAATGCAGAATCTTCAGGCAGCATATATAGAGAGCTATTCAGCAGGGGAGGCTCAAATTTGATACGCCTCGGAAAATGAAAGTCGATAACAATACTTTCCCAGGAGATCAAAACATGGTTGATGCTGGGCTATTCAAAGGAAAAACTAAGGTCCTAACATCAACCAAATCAAAAGAAGCTGGAACAGTCGATCCCAAGATGCAAATATCGGCTGACGAGTACAGAGAGATTAGAAGATGTCGTGCCGAGCAAAAGAGCCGATACGAGCAGAGGAAGATGTCTAAAACAGAGACGACAAAGCCATGGGTCACATCTCGGATTCTGTTGAATAAATGGTGGCGGCAGAAGGAAAAGGATTATCAGCGATGGTTGAAAGATCAAGCATACCAGCATCAATTGAAACAAGAGAGGTATGAAAGGGAACAGGCTGAATTACATTGGAATTGTCCCTTCTTCAGACATTGCTGGAATCAAGGTTTGAAATTGCCTACCAAACATGATTGTCTAGAATGCAGCAATCAATATCGGGAGTATAGGCAGTCTCAAACCAACAGCCGGTTTATCCATGCTCAAGATACACATCATCATAATAACATGGATCGGCGCCTAAAAAATAAAAGTGTTCATGATCGGCTTGGGAAAAGAGTCATTGATTAGGACTGAGCTGATTATGAAGAGAAAGACACTGAAAGAAGATATATGTGGCATGAAGGCCAGTGGTGCCCAGAAGGTTTAACAAGAAGCCGAAAGAGAAGGGTGCAATGCCTAAGGAATAAAGAGATGGAACAGGCTTAGGCATCCGGTAAGACTCAAGTGTGGTGTACTAAACAAATAGCTGATAAAAAGCAACCATCGGCTAATATCCAAATGGCTTTTCTGTTGCCATCGAAATTTAGAGCTCCGGCAGATCAAGAAGTTTATTTGGATTTCGATGAACCAGAGTATGAGGAGATAGTTGCCAAGTTGATGGTTGTGCAGCAAACAATATTTGACAAACCAATCAAACATCGACACCTAAAAGCATTATATATGAAAGGTCTTGTCGATGGGAAGCCGATGAACAAGATGTTGGTGGACGAAGGTGCATCTGTCAATCTTATGCCTTACACTACTTTTCGTAAACTTGGTAAAGGATCAGGAGATCTGATGGAGACTGACATGATGCTTAAGGACTTTGGGGGTAATACGTCTAAGACCAGGGGGGCAATAAACATCGGGCTAACAATCGAAAGCAAGACTCTACTCACTACATTCTTCGTCATTGATGGAAAAGGGTCGTACAATTTGATCCTCGGTCGTGATTGGATTCATGTGAATTGTTGTATACCATCGACCATGCATCAGTGTTTGATTCAATGGCATGGAGATGATGTCGAACTAGTTCGTGCTGATGAGTCCATGAGCTTCGCAACAGCCGATCCAGTCTTTTGGGAACTAGGAGATTTCGAATGTTTTTCTGGCAAGTCATGGGAAGGAGGCTTTGTTAAGATCAGCAATGAAAGCCAATAGTCGATGCAAGCGATCGGCTCTGAGAGTTTGTTTTAGTAGAAAAATTACAGCTTCACATCGGCCATTGGATTAAAGGAAAAATAAGCGTTGAGTCTTAGAGGTGGATTTAGGCCGACATATGTGAATGCTGAGTGAAAGTGTAAGTGCGATTCAGGGTTAATGGATTTCTTAAAGAAGATCTGTTTTGCTTAATAGGATGCTCGACCTGGGTTGATTAATCATTCGACTTTTGATATAAAAAGTTCTATGGTACGTTATCCTGACACCCGGTCAATATTTGATATCCGATTCATTCTCGACTCTAATAGCCGGTACCAGAAAGGTATCGCCTCTAGTTCAAGAAACGAAAATCTTCAAAGACAATAAAAGCCAATACGATATGTATCGCCTATAGAGCAGAAACAAAAGATAAAAACAGTAGGGCTTCACACTAAGGCGCATTCATGAAAAAGAAGTCTTTGTTCATTGGTTCCCCTAAGTACAATCTAGTCAAAGACTTTGTTCACCACATCCTGAGCAGATGTGATGTCCACGATGGCCTCTGCCACTACGATGAAATCTTCTGTCAAATCTTCATGTCTCTCAAGGCCATCACCAATTGGGAAGCCAACCTCCATGGCGTGGAGATCATGCCCGGTTTGGACCTGTGCCGTAGTTAGCGCCACCGATGCGTCGTAATAAACACCGTGAAGAGTAGTCTCCTGGACACGGGCCGGGATGTCTTGGAGACGAGCGTCAATGGGGGAACCCCTCGCATTGATGGCATCTGCGGCTGTGTTTGCCGCCAATTGGAGAGATTCTAGTTGCACCGTTTGAGCTGGCAATTGCAAAAGAATATCAAGACAAAGGCAACAGAAACCAGAATGGAAACATTCATGGAGCTCATCTTACCTGCTACCGTGGCATCAGACTCAGCCAGCCGCGCTCGAACGGTATTGGCCTCCTCCTCAGCCGCATTAAGGGTCGCTTGGAGGACTCCCAGACGAATCTCCAGTTGGTCGTTGTTCGAATCGCCTCAGAATAGCGGTCGTCGGCCGCCTCCATTCTTGAAAGAAGCGCTGGGCATCATCACCATCATTTGAATTGGAAGAACCCGATGACGAAGCCGGCGTGGAAGATGCAGCATCAGTGGGTTTATCGGTCCTGGGAGGTGAAGGCTGTCGTTCACAACGAACCTATAGGCGAGTCAGAACAGATCATCATCATGAATAGAGGTTGTCAATCTCACCTCATGCGTCGAGAGACACTGGTTCATCGGAATGTCTCCCACCAGGATCTCCTCTACCACGCGCTTACCTCGATTATCTTTGCCGGCCATGAGAAATGATTGAATATACAGAAGAGAGGAAGAGAACCGCTGTAGGGTTTTGGCAAACAGAGGAGAGCGAAGGAACAATTGTGAATAGAGAAGTGTTTGAGGCCGAAGCCCTCGGCTAGTATTTGAAGACATGAAGCGAAGAGGCAGACGCCTCGGGGAGCGCAAAAGGCAACCACAATTAATAGAAGGTGAAACACCACTTCACCAATGTTGAAGAGAATACATGTCAGATGACTAAGAATGGAAGATCGAAGGGCTCGCTTAATAAAGACCTAGATAGAATTAAAGCCAAGGGTCTGAATCGGCTATTTTTAAAATCGGTTCTTCAGCCAGAACAAAGGACGACTTTCAGGAAGGCTGGAAACGAATTATCCTTAATGACCAAGGGCAAAAGGGCTGATAGAGTTACCCTATAAACCCACGCATAGCCATAGTACAGTCTCTCCTTGGGAAGTTTAAACCAAATTGAGGTACGTTATGCTGAAGTTTACAAGAACTTTATGATTAATGGCTTGAAAGATTTGTGCTGCCTTTGGCTACGCGCCCTTGAAAAGCATTGAAGCCTACGAACCAAGGATTGCAATGTTATGATTGAGAGGTCAGGTATGAGCAATTCTCTAAGGGAGGTTTGGTTTGGAGAGTAAAATTGCCGATCAAATCAAAGGATAGCAAATCTGGCAAAAAATAGTTGACTAATTGAGAAGAACCTTATCGGATCAGGCGTGGTGCGCTGGGTAATATTTATATTTTAGAAACACTGAAGAAGGATTCGGCAGAGCAATCGAATGGGGAATATTTGAAGGAATATTACCCTAACATTTGGATTAATACTGGGCAACCAATTTGCTCAATTGACAGCTCTAATAGCCGGTACTAGGAGGGTATCGCTTCTGGTGCAAAAATAAACTCAGAAGGGTAAAAGCTGGTACAATGTGTGTCACCCATAGGAGCAAAGCAAACATGAACAAAGTGATTCACATAGCGTGGAGTACGAAACAAAGAAGAAATCATTCAAGACAGAAGAATTGTTTGCTAATATCACATATTACAAACTACGGGTCGGGAAACACTTTGGCTATTATATATCATCGGCCTCGGGAGATGATCGACATCGAACCATGGCTAGAGCCGATTCTGCAAGGGAGAGACATTCAGCGAGATTCTGGCTATGCCGATCAATGGAGGCGAGCAGATCATCGTTGTCTATCCACCTCCTTTGATAACAAGGGAGTTAGCGGCGAACTGTCGAAGAAGAGGTTCCTAAAGGCCGAACGGAGTCGGTCCTATTCTCCAAGGCAGTGGGGGCATCGTGAGTTGTACCCTCTTGACAATGAGGGCGCTGATGCAATGATGCAGGTCCGTTAAGGGCCTCCTCAGCGAACTTCTTGCTATTTTCCATGATCTCAAGCCTACAAAGAAGTGGAACTATACTAAGGACGTGGAAGGTTTGAGGTGAAGCGAGTCGTTTTTCGATCCCTAGCCATGGCCTTACATATATAGCCTGGGGGATAGAACTTGCCAGCGGTATGAAATTGAAATCAGATACAGAAAGGGATCGACGCTCCGAGAATTTAGGGAACAAAAAACGAAGAGATAACAGATTCAGACTTATTGCTCTCCGAAGTTACAGAATGACATGGGATAGATACAAAAGATTTATATTGACTAGCAATCAACCCACCAGGGCCTCTTTGGATTGAAGGGAGTTCGAATCCCCACAAGGCCGAAAGTCATCATAAACCAAGTCACATCAGCCCGTTGATAAAATTGCGATAGGGAAGGAAAAGGCCGCTTGTCTAACAAATGCCTAGCTGATTTCTCGAAGCCGCTGGAAAGAAGCTTGTGGCTTTCCTAGTGGGCATTCGATTGAGCAAACAAGAGAAAGTGTCCACGCATTTTAGCCTTTGCAAACACTAGAATAGCTCTGCGAGCATGGAGAGAAGACCAGGTGGTATCACAAGAATTCTTCTAACCGCAGTAGCTGATTCTCTTGCTTGACAAGTTGCTAAGATGGGAAACACAATTGCCCTATGCATAAGAATTCTTCTAACCGCTTAAGATCTTCATAAGATAGACCATGGAAGGTCCAGCGGGGTCGAGAGCACTCAAGGAGGCAGGAAGAGGAGAAACATGGCCGAATTGTTGAGTTACTCTCGCCAGGGTCGGATGGGCATTTTATAGCTGGCCCGGGAAGATGAATCCAACTGCCCGTGAAGCAATGACGCTCTTGTAAAAAGTCTTGAGGCATAGGCTCACGAGTGGACGCAAGCGGCGACAAATAGTGGACCCCAGATCAAGGTCCTCTACCCATGATTGTGGACCAATCAGGGATACAGACATGATAATTTTGGAATAAAATTACTTTTATCCCAAAATTGGGGGGCATGTATTTACACCAAAATTTGGAAGAAGAGTCATAGGGACTCCAAAGCTCCCAAGATCATGTCATCGAGGAATCAATTACGTGCAGATCGGAACCAGCTGATTCGGATGCAAAAACTGGAATCGGCTTTCTTTAGATAGCGCCAGCGGATAACGACAAAGGCTATGATTCAGCGCCAGGATGAAACATGTTGGACTCTACAAAAAGGAAAAGATTAGAATCCAAGTTATCTTAAATTAGGAATGTTTTCTTTAGGGTCAAAATTGTGATGAGTCGTGCTTAGACAGGAGTCGTGCGCAGGTCCTGGGTATAAATATCAAACCCCGACTATTGTAAAAAGATCATCAATAAATCCAAATACAATTCAATTATTTTTTTGGCTCCAGCCACCCCTTAGGAATAGGAGTAGAGTAGATCTCGGTGAGTTCTTCAGCGAGTATGGCTGCATCAATCCGGTCGACCTCCACTACTTGTCTGTAAGTACTATCATAGTTTATACCTCTGTTCGTATGGCTGCATCGATCCGGTCGACCCCCACTGTGGCTCTGGTATAAGCTAGTTATCGACTCTTGTTTAATTCAAGTATGGCCTGTGTGATTCTGCCTCACACCCCACAGCAAGGTCAATTTATCGTCTCTACCTTAGAATGGCAGTCTTTGGTTGATTCATTAAGTTACTGATATTGCTTATTGCTTTGATTATTTATCTAATTACAGCAATATCACTCTGCCCGATTGAGATTGATTTAGATCGACCTTATATCTTATTTGACCCATCGTTTGCTAATCTAAAACTAATCTAGTCTACACCTTAAACGATGAGTTATGTTTTATCGGCTGTTTTATATCAATCTTAATCGTGCATAACGTGCGGTTAAGGCATGTTGCGTCTCGAGTAGATCTATTGGCTAACGAAAACCGTTCCACGGCTCGTTATCATGGCCTGTGTGATTCTGCCTCACACCCCACTGTTAGCACCGTGGAGTGGGGATCGTTATTTAGTAAATCTATTCTTGGTAAGGCATGACTTTAACTGTGCGCTACGCCTAGATCGACTGTTTTAGCCGATATCGAGTGCTTTCACGAATAGTTCGCATCACGAGACCATTGAAGTAAAGATAGATTGAAAGATATGTTAGCCCCATAATCTTATTATTGTATTATGGCCTGCATGATTCTGCCTCATGCCCCACTGATATTAGTAATGAGTTAGGGTCATCGAGTCTATTGTTATTTCTATGGCCTGCATGATTCTGCCTCATGCCCCACTGGTCATGGTGATAGATTAGATCTAACATGTTCATTAGATTTATCTTTATTGAATGGTTAAGTGGTGTTGAATTGTTCCTTCATATAAAAGGGGTTCGGTTACTTGTAATCATTGGCTCAGCATAGACCGATCATTGTTGATATCTTATTGCCATTAATTTATATTTGCTCAAACAATGATATTTATCCTGAATGATAACCGATTCCTCTTACACAGCCCCATGAGCTTTAACCGATTTATTCTCATGAATATGCTGGAATCGGCTACGAAAATTCTTTGTCGACACGTTCAATCTCCGATTGTGTTGTCTAACAAGGGGGACGAGGATGAGGATGACACTGCTAGGTTGAGCGATCTCATCGCTCTTACTGAGGCGGGCTTATAGGCAGAGGTGGCTGAGGACAACACCGGTAGACTGAGCGAGCTCATCGCTCTAGCAGAGGCCAGCTTGCAGGCGGAGGAGGATGACAACACGTTCTTCACTCAGGTCGTAGAGGCCATAGATGAAACAGAGTCCGCTTACTACAGGCGATAGACAGATCAAGGCAATGCATGTGAGCCTAGCCACATGAGCCAGACGAAGGAGGACATGTTCTTGACTCAGGCCGCAGAGGCCGTAGGTGAAGCGGAGGCAGCTTACTACAGGCGACAGGTAGATCAGAGCAATGTAGGTGAACCTAGCCACAGCAACGAGGTTGTGGTAGAGGACTGGTACTCGGATTACGAGTTGCTTACTCAGTATGTTTCAGACTGAGGATTGGTATTGGTGTGCTAGTTCAATGTTTTAGATTTGGTATTTGTATTGTAGTAGAACTTTCTCGGTGCTGCATTGTGTTTTATTTGAACTATTTATGTATTGTACCCATGTAACAAACATTGTTTAATTTTTGTAACGGACATTGTGTTATCTCATAAAACTTTCGCCACAAAAAATGGTATTACAATGCTGCAATTTGCATGTATTTGTTACGTTCTCGGTAAATAATGCTTTTGCTTTTGTCATTGTCACACATTCGGGTATTAATTTTAGGTCTTAGTTTGGTGCCCATCTTGTCCAAACATTATCTAGAAGAATGTGCCACTCACTAATGACCTTATGTCATGTCTATGCTATGTTGTTTTAAAAAAAAGTTAAATAAAAAGTTGTTCTCACCATTGCGATTTTTTGAAACCCCCTAAATTATATGCATCAAAATCTTGTTGCTGCTGATGTGCTCAGAAGGGAGTCTAGCCAGCGCCCAGCATGGGTTTGCCATGCCACCGTCCACGGCGCGGCAAGGCTGACGCGCCAGCAACCATGGCGCCGTAAGGCTGACGTGCCCTAGCCATGGCGTAGCGGTCAAAAGCGGCAAAAGGAACAAGGCACTTCTGTTATGTCATCGTGTCGGTTTAACAAATAGGTCAACAAGAAGGTTAAGTACACGAGACAATTAATACACAAGTTCAGCAATACTAACTTGGATACGTCCCAAGTTCATCGCAAGTTCGACAATACCACTGTTCGACATAAGTTCAGCAAGTCATAACTATGACACAAGTTCATCAATACATAAGTTCGACATTACTCGACATACTACATGTTCCATCAGTATATGGGTGTTCGAGTACAAGTGCATCATGTCATCCTAAAGAACTCCTATGACCTAGGAGTAATGGGTACCGCGGACATCGCTACCTCTTCGGACATGAAGGCGGCCCGTTAGGGGTGAACCCAACATCGGTACGGTCTCGCTGGTGGTACACCCGGTGGTACTATTGAGTGTAACTAGGACCCTGCAATTATAATATAGGCATCGTTACTTACAATGTTTAAGTAATTGTGACGTATATGGCGATGGGTTGTTTCAAGTACCTGTTCGTCGAACTGTGTAGGAAATGGTGCATCACCAAGCCGAGACATCCCAATCTTATTGTAGTCCTCCTCCTCGTTTAAGTAATCAAGCTAACTGTAAAACTATACATAACTTATATTTACTAACTTCATTAAATATCTTTGCTAACTTATTGTATAAAACTTATCCAGTCAAACTAAATTTGAATCCTAACCCTAACAAAAAAATTGACAGAGATGCAGAAGAGCATTACCTCGACAAAGATTATGAGTCACCACAATCCACCAATGGGAAGGAGATGGCCACCGGCGGCAATGGCCGACCGGCAGCGGCCTACTTCTTGAGGGCGGCGGTAATCCCCCTTTCTGGTGGACGACGATGGGGACGGGCGGCGCGCGATAGTGTGGAGATGGAGGGGCGGCGGCGACAGTAAGGGAGGCAATGAGACAGGGGGAGATGGAGTCAGGGAGGACTAGCACACGATGGCGGGCGCGGCGGGGGGCGCGGCGCCCGGGGTCACGGCGGGCAGGGCGCATCGGGCGCGCTGGGCAGGGTGCGGTGGGCGTTGCGGCCACAGGCTCGCTGGGCGGGCGCGGCATGGTGGTGGCCGAGTGAGAAAGAGAGAGAGAAAAGAAAGCGAGGCCGGGTACAAGGGTCTGCCGTGCCGTGATGCATGTCGTGGCAGGCCCGCCGCGCAATGACGGGTGCCGCGTCAGACCTGCCACGTCAGCGGTCGCCGCAGCCGTTGATTGCCCCCTGCCGCGCGTCCATGCATGGTGCGACAGCGTGAATTAGCCGCGCCGTGCAAACAGCCGCGTCCAAAAGTGTTAGTTCTGAATTTTTTTTAAATAGTGTTAGTTTTAAAAATAGATTAAAAAATGTGTTAAAAATAAAAAAAATTCTCTATTGGGGGAGGCCGTCATGCTCCTGCCTGCCAGGAGGTTACACGCTGCCGACCTGCAGGAAGGTTACACGTGTCAAGGAGACAAAGGTCGTCTATGGACTACGGTTGGGATGGTAATGGGCCGGATCGATCATTATGCATTTTTTTTATAAAATCCATTATGCAGTTGATCCGATCCAAAAACAAATCAATTGAACTGGTCTCAAAGTCCAAAATAAATTAATAGGTCTATAATCTATTTCCTAATAGGTGAGATAGATCGACCTAATTGTCACATGATATATATTTCTAATTTGGTGGTCTTCTTCTTCTTTTTTCCAAAAAACATGGTTAGCCATAATAATAATTTATAATTATGTCTACGTTTGGAAGTAGATCGAGGAATATCATGTTTGAAATTGAAAATAGATAGAATTAAAATCATGATTCACTGGCAAACTTGAATTTGATATATTGTTAATAATGTTAATGTGTTATCATAATACTTTTTAATCTTTTATCTCATCGTTTTTTAGAAGTATTGATAGTATCCATAGCCCATGACCTCGGCGGGGAAAACAGTTGAGAGCAATCTGACTAGAGCTTGATCACAACTGATCGATCATGGCTTTCTCAACAAAGACGTAGGGTTCAAAGTGGAAACTCGAACTTTGGTAAAATAATTCTGTATCTCCATATACTTTACATTACATATTTGTCTTTGTCTCGATCTACTTTTGGGTTACACTTGTTTTTTAGAAAATCTCAGTGCACTACAATATCAAGCGTGAAGCCTAAGTAAAAGGAGTGATGTTTGAAGCTGATTCTGAACATCCCACAAAGCTATTGTTGGTAATCACTTTGTGTTGTAGGTATAAATCCATATACCTTACTAACACTCTTTGATTGCAGTATGGACTTAGCAGCAAGGTTTATACTCCTATTTAGTTTTCCGAGCAATAGAAAAACCTAGTATACCTTCCGGCTTTAAGTTGTAATTTTCAGAAACTTCTATTCACCCCCTTAATACGACATCATGAGTCCTTTCAAAGATGACATTAGTATATCTATTTGGTCACACCAATCCATGTGTGAAAGTTCTAGTTTGGTTTGGTATTTACATGATCACCTTAGAAGGACTAATGTGTTGTATGTTCAGATACATAGGTGTTTAGTCCATAGGTACATTAGTGTGAGCAACACTTAAGCCATGGTAGATAGGTGACTTGAATATGTTGATGGTGCTCAACTAGTGAGACGAAGGAGCTCATTGCATATGAGCCATGACATGATGTCATGTGGCTAGGTGGAGAAGATCAAGAGGCATGGCTTGACTATGATGGACCGAGTTGCAAGCATGAAGGGAAAGTGAGAGGCTCAGGTGTGATGGATCATCAAGGCAGTGAGATGCGAGTAGAGAGCTTGGCACCGATGGACCAGGGCAATGGTGAAGAGCAAGTGAAGTTGGAATTGATGAACCAATAAGGTCATGTGATGACATGAAGTGGATCATATCATTCATGAAAGGTCAAGCCAAATGTTGATTTGTGTTGATGGTCAAGTGGCTTGATGGAGAGTGACGGAGGAACTTCATGTTATGGACAATGATCAAAGGTAGCGCGGTTTGCTACACCTATGAATGATCATTGTTCATTATTTGATGAAGATGAAGGTTGGATGTTTGTGTGACATCATCGACGGAGGAGATGAAATGGAATGCACAAGACAAAGTTATATTTGTAGGGCATTTCATTTCATTGGTCTAAAGTTGAGTAGAGATATGCTTAACCGGATTGAGGACAGATGGTTGTACTATCAAGAAGGGAAAATTTGTTTACATATTGGTCATCTAGTGCCACTTAAAAGATCTAACATTGCATGTGTTCCAAGGATCGAGTGGCGGTTGAAAATGAGTTTGAAAACCTTTGTTAAGTAATTTGAAAAATGTTAACTTGTGCTAATGGTGGCGGTTGTCTCATGGGAAAACACTTAGTGTCGGTGTTTTATAAACCAGACTAGTAAATTTATACGATTGTCACGCTGCTCTAGGAAGATGATGGTAGCATCCAAAAGACACGAGGATTTATACTAGTTTAGGCTAGAGCCCTACGTCCAGTCTCAGAGATGATTGAGTGCGTGTTCCCCTTGCGGGCTGGTGCGTTCAGTGCGGTAGGTGGCCATTGTGCTCCACCTGTTAGGATGCCCTAATGATGCGGTACGTGACCGCTGAGCCTTGCCGTGTTAGTGTGCTGCGTATTGGGGTTCATGACCTAGGCGGGACCGAGTGGTCTTGTCGACGCTGTATCGACCCTGCCTTTGTGAGAGTCTTGATTTTCCCAACCTCACATGGGCATCTAACATTGGCTATGACCTCCCATGGTTTGGCACATGGCGTGGGGGTTTTGGGCTACTCAGTCCGTCCCTGGCCTATAAATGGAGAACTTTCTACCGTTTGAAACACTCGTGACTGTGACTACAAGCTGTTCTTTTTGCCTCTTTGAGTGGTTAGATGTTGAGGGAGTGATGAAATGAGAGAGGGAAGTCTGAGGGGAACTACGTGGTTCCCGTTATGCGTCCCACTAGGGGTCGCTTGTGGTGGGTGGAGCTAGTGTCGCCTTTTCCAGTAGCTGGTGCTAGAAGGAGATTTGCGAGCAGGAAAGGACCAGGGGATGTTTAGGACATTTTCTGGGCTCAGTGGTTTTGGCAGCTCCCAGTCCTTTTAGGTTTGGGTTCACTGAAACACTGGTCCTAGTGGCCACGATCAGCTTTCCCGAAAAACTATGGGAGTCATCTCCTTCTTGTTTTCTAAGGTGTGATGGTGGTGGCTTCTGAGACCACCGACCCTAACCTCTCCTGCGTGCTTTGGTCTGGAGGTGCGGCAAGGAGATTCGCAAGGGGCTCCTGGTTGCTCCTCGTGCTCACGGCGCTCACCCCCAGATGTTTTCATGGTATCATCTTCGAGGTGATACCTGGTTTTGGCACCTCACGGACGGTATGCCCACCCCTGTCTTTGAAGGTGCTAAGCTAGGAAAAGTTTCCCCTGAGTTTTGGGCTTCCACAGCGGTGATGAGCCCCCGAGCCCCGAGGCCATGGTCTTGCCTTCGCCTGGGGTCGCCGGAAGGGCCGTTTTGGCTTGATGGATCGAGGAACCATTTCCCCAACCTCTCTTTACGTGGTCACGAGGCTTTTGGCAACCGTGCAGTGGCTCATAGGCTTTGTACCTTTTATTTTTTCCGTGTGACCGAGCTATGATAACATTTTGGGCTCCACACCTCTTCATATGGAAGACACCACTATGTTACCTAGGCTATCTGCTTCGTCGATCTCTCCCAGAGAGCTCATGGACCTTTTGACGGTTTATGAGCCTCCGAAGCTAGCCTTAAGTCATTGGACCTAGAGGTGCTGGGAGGAGTTTTGATCATGGCCTGGCCTCGACTCACTTTTGGAGTCGCGGGGACCTATCTCCTATTTTTCCCTGGTGTCCCTGCAGACCTTGAGAGGTCACAATGCCTTGTTACAGGTGGGTTTGGTTTTGCCCCACGTGGGGAGAGGCATGTCCACTGTAACCACGTGGTCAGAGCAGTGCGCCTCATCGGGGTCGATGGGTAATCTGAGCGGGACCCGATATCCTCCCTGCTCAAAACCAAGATGGGTTTGGAGGAAAAAGGTGACATCACCATTAGAGGCACCACTACAAGAATCCTCATCTTCATAGCGAACCGAGGTACTTGATCAATGAACTTCACAAGGAGAAGTCCAGTTTGAAGGACTTAAAACACCAAACCCTCATAGAAAGAGCTAGCTTGGGAGAGAAGCACTTCCGTGTATCCAACTAAGTATGCTTTCCCTTTGTTCTAGTTTTAATTTCTTTTCAATAATTAATCAAATGATGAATTGAAAACAAAATAAAAGGGTGTATCTAGTTTGCTTTAATTTGCTTTTAAGAGCTAAATAAAATAAAGAGGACTCAGAATAATCTCTTAAATGGAAATGATGAATAGTTGCTCTGTTGTAATTTCTTTCAAGTACCTAGTTTTTAGCCTCGAATTGTCCTGAGTTTTGGATACGACTGATTTGATATAAAGATTTACTCTAAACTTGAAACTCGTGGGTAGCGAATGCTTGATCTAAGTCTAGGTAATTGATGGACATGATATGAGATGGTCTGAGCTGCTGTTTATCTTGTTCCAAGTGACATTAAAGTTCTAGAGATTTATCTTTTGAAAAAACACAAAAATGCTACATGATGAGTTCATGTATGACAAAGCTTGAATGCCCACGAGAGACATACATGTTATTTAGGCTAGGAAAACCTCCACATATATGTTGCTTGCTTTTGCATTGAGTTTTGTCAAGCTTTGTTGACCCTTATGAGAGATTTGTCAGGCTCCTAAAATCAAGATCACGTACACACCACCCAAATATGCACTACTCCTACACTAGGGTAGGCACAAAAACATGCCTTCCATCTAGATCCACCAAAAAAATATTTTACTCCTACACTAAGAGTGAACACAAAACATGCTTGATAGGTTTTTCATCCACCAAATAAATGCTCCAAGTTCTTGTCACTATCTCTCAAAGTTTTGTTGCAGAAAAGAGACATGGGGCTATGCAAAAGCTATTCATAAAAAAAAGAAGAGAAAAAAATGATGATGAGAAAAAATGGACACAAAAGTGTTCGAGATATTTAAAACAATGGGTACTCAAATGCCCACCTGAAAAAAAGAAGAGATGAATAAGACAGCCCCTGCTCTCTAGCAAAAATGTTTCCAAGTTTTCAAAAGAGAGATAAGTTTTTAAGGAGCAAAGTAGAATTAGGTTTGCCACCATATATCCACACACAAGCACATCTTGATTTGATTGTATGACTTAACTCTCTTTGGATCCGAGGTTTGACTTTACAACATATGCATTGCAAGTATGCTCTAGCTTTCTCCCTACCTATGAACTCCATATAAAGCCTTAGTGGTAGGAAGAAAAAGGCATAACATCTTTATTGCCTTGGTGAGGATCCACAAATACCACATATATTGAGAGACTTGAGAGTGTCATACACTGAAATCTTTGAGTTTTATTTTTGAAAACTTATAAAAACTCTAGAACAATGGTGGAACAAAGAACTTGAGATATAGTGCTTGACTTGATCGTTCTGTCTTTCAATTGCTCAAGACCCAAGTGAAGGCTGAGAAGTCCCATGATTGAAGGTAATATGGGTAAGTTTGAAAGTCAGATCAGTTGATTCTAATCTAGAGGAGAATTTTTGATTGAACACCTATGTACTTTTGTGGCATGAACACACTATAGCAACTCCTGATCCATTACTGAGTTTAGCTTTGCTTAGGGACTGCCAAAGGTTAAGCTTGGGGGAAATTATTGACGGTCACTAACATCAATTATAAACCATCAACATAACTTGTATTTATACTTAATTCCATCACCAAACAAAGGTATAGGTGTCTAAACTAATAAATTCCATGAGTTTTGGTGAATCTATGTTTTTAGCAAGGTTTATTCAGAAAACTGTCGAGGAGGACCTATTCGTCAAAGTAAATCATGTTTATCCGCAATGAAACTGACGCGGGAAGAATCTAGAACACTTCGGAAGGCAACCCACCAAAGCAGACCCCGAGGGGCTGACATGTGGGGCTGGTTGACCCCACCTATAGGCGGGCAAGCCCATGGGACCCACCTATCAGTCTTTGCTTTGAATGTCGGTTCTCCACTGCCATTGAGATCCAATCTATGCCGTCCTTTAAGTCGGTTTGATCCAAGAGCTCATGTTGTACGCTCTGGCCTATATATACTAGCCCCTACCACTCTCAATAGAGCCATCCTAAAACCCTAATTCATATTATCCTCATCAGAATCAGAGCTAGCTATCAAGAGAAGATTAGTCCTCTATAGGATTTAGTCTTATAATTAGAAATAGTGAGATAGAGAGTGAGGGAAGAGTTTGGAGGAGATGCTGGCCTGTCGGTCTTCTCTCTACGGCTTGTACCTTGGTGGAATCAAGTTCTACTTGAGCTTGCTTCTGAGATTTCTCTGGTAATTAACTTCTGATTCAAGTAAGTATTTTGTTTATATTGTTCGTTAGGATCTCGACTCTGTTTTGAGTGCTTTATTCTCTTCCTAGGAGAGTAAAGTATTAATCGTGAGTGTAAGCGTGGTGCTTAGACTTAGGTTAATCGTGGATGCACCCTGTATTCCAGATCGGTGGTAGATCATGGTTGTGACATCAGTATTATATAGCCTCGTATTATATAGCATCATTGATCCTTTGTAGTCCACCTCCCATCTGTAGGCCAAGTTGGACCTAGTTACGAAGGAAAGCATCCTCTGCTAGTGTATTTCCCTAGTAATGTCCCTAGTTAAATAGTAGAAGGCATAGCTTACCTAAGTTAGAATTAGAGAACCTCAGTTATCCTCTCTATGCTCCTATTTATCCTTAGCCTTGTTGCTACTCCTACTTAAGTTAAACCTTAACCTAGTCGCTACTCCTCGTTAAGTTAGACCATAGTTAGTCTCACACGTTTCCCTGTGGATACAATACTTGGAATACTTCCGGGTGAAAGCTACAGCGGTATCCGTGCGCTTGCGGATTTATCTATGTGCGTTAAATATACGAACAAGCTTTCTAGCACCGTTGTCGAGAAACGGTTGCTGAATTAACTTTAAGCCTAACTTGACATTTTATCTTTTATTCCTGCTTTTTGCTTTTTCTTTTTACCATGGATTCCACTCCTATATATTAATATGCTAAACCCACGAGCGCAAGCCTAAAGCCACTAAAATCTTCAGAGCCTATCCTAGTTGTAACACCCCGGGTGTTAGTCACAAGTTAAGCAGTGGAATTGGACTTAAGTAAACTATGTCAAGCAATGATTATGATCTCTAGTTCATAATCTAGAAGTAATAATGAAGGTGTTGAGGTCCAATCTATGAAATTAAGTCCCAACTTGAACTTGGACAACACATCTTTGCTTACATGTGGACTCTGGTTAAGGTTAGGCATGAGTAATGTTAAACATGCTTGTTTTATGTACATTACATCAACATGCATCCATCTTGACCAGTGCAAAAGTTTCATGAAGTTTGGAATCAAGAAGTCACATGAAATGATAAGTTATAACCTTGATTGAATTGCTTTATTAAGTAAATGGGAATATGAGATGTCGACAAAACCTTGCTACCTTACCCAAATAACTCTAATTGAACTCTACAACAAAAGTCTTGAAGAGTTCGTGTTGAGCAAATGCCAAGAAAAGGCCTCAATTGGTCAAAAACCCTAATTCCAGGGTTTAATGAGGTGCTGCTTTGACCAAGATGAAGAAATGGTTTCTATACCAGATATGAAGTTTGACCTTAAATAAAAGTTAAATTTTAAGTGGAGTACAACAAACTTTATTTTTGGACCAAGACCTGATTCAACTTCTAAGTGTCTCATATAGTGGTCTCAAGTTTGAATGCAGTGCTATTTTGACTCCTGAAATTTTTCTTAAGTCCCCGATCAGTAGCTGCGTGATGGAAAGTTTGTGAATTTTTATCTTCCAAATTCATATAATAACTCAACTAGATTCCTTAATAAGAGTTGAAGTACATTCTGTGTTGCAAACAACAAAATAAGTCTAATCAAGTTTTGATCACGTTTGCACCTTCAAACTTCAATCTCAAAATTGAATGTTGGCTCTGAAAACCACACTTTGGTCTGAATGTTCAGAACTTGTTTGCGGTTTCGTATACTCATCTTCAGAGCTCTGGATCTCTCAAACTGATCCGAATCTCACTTGGATCCTTTAAGCAAAGTTGTTCACCACATATAGCTCTACAACTCGTAGTAAGAAAGTTTGATCCGCTACAACACGAAATCAGGATTTAGAGAGGGGAGAAATTTAGGGATTCAATTGGTTTTTGAACTGATTTGAAAAAGCTTTAGGAGCTACACTATCGTTCGACCACGCGTAGGGGAGCGATGCCGCGTGGCCCGAAGGCTTGCTCGCATGTTAGCTGTAACACCCGAGCTCAGGGCTTAATAGGATTAATAGGATACTCGTACCAATAAGTTGCAACTTCTTTTTCGGAAGCCCATCCGCAAATAATCGAGGTTAAGCGTGCTTGGCGGAGCGATGGGTGACTAGCGGGAAGTCTCTTCCCAGTGTGGATGAAAAGGTCGAAAAAAGCCCTCCTTCCTATAGCTCGCTCTATATTCTAGTTTTCTCCCCACTCAGCGGGCCCATGGATGGGACGTTACGAGAATGGTATCGAGCTCACTCGCGGTTTTCACTCGCTCCTCTCTGCGATTCTGCAGAGCAGTGCCCTCCGTGGATCCGCGTGTGCAAGCATAATCCTCCACCAACTCGTTCGGCACCGCCGATCTCTTAAGGGGTGAGGATGTAACACCCGAGCTCAGGGCTTAATAGGATTAATAGGATACTCGTACCAATAAGTTGCAACTTCTTTTTCGGAAGCCCATCGCAAATAACTCGAGGTTAAGCGTGCTTTGCACTTCGGAGCGATGGGTGACTAGCGGGAAGTCCTTCCCAGCGCACACGAGTGAGGACAAAGTCTTGAAAAAAACAAGTGTTGGTGCGTGAGGGCGCCTATATCCTAGTTAAGCTGCCAGATGTAAGCGGGCCTAGCCTCAGAGAGGTGGGACGTTACATTAGCCATCTCGCTAGCACTCGCACCGCGTGGATGAAAAGGTCGAGTGCTCGCCCCTCCTTCCTATAGCTCGCTCTCTGTTCTTTGTTTCTCCCCACTCACTCTCGCCATGGATGGCCGAGTAGCAGAGCTCGCGCAACCGCTACTCCTCCTCTGTAGAAGCCCCCTCCAGCCACTCAGTGTGCCAATCCTCGCCGGGCTTCCCGTCGGTCTTCGCTAACTATAGCCATGGCCACACACACACGACATGGCCACCTTTTGGCTAGGGCGCCCCATGCACGCCCTGATGCTCCCCACCGCTGTCGGCCCCTGCTGGCCAAGGTCGACCGACCTCGAGCCCATCCTCGCCGGCCGTCGGTCCGCTGCTGCCGTGGTCGTGCCACCTAGGGCCGCCTCATGCTAAGCCAAGCTGTCCCATGGATGCGCGTGGACCCCCTGGTGCTCCCCCATCTTTTCCCCGACGCCGACGACGACCTCACTGACCGGAAATCGCCGGACCGACGATCCTCCTCCGCCTCCTCTGTTTTGATCCGCGTGAGGGACCTCATGCAACAATTGGAACAAGTGCAGGGGGCTAACTACAAAGTCTATGACTCAGTTGAATAGTGCCTAGAAGGACCTGTTCGTTGGAATCTATTTTCGTGAAAGTTCGGGGTCCTCGGTGTAAATCTGTTTTTCTTTTATGGCTGAAATTTTAGAAAATCATAATAAACCGTAGAAAAATCGTAAAATAGAAAATGAGGACTTTTTGGAAGACTTGAGAGTAGATCTATATAGTAGAGTCATAATATGATATGTGTTAGTAGAAAGTTTCTGCTGTTTTTATTTATTCTTGCAAAGTGCTTTTAAAAATCCTTTTAAGTTGTCGAATGCATATCTTGAGTTATAGAAGTTCAAAAATGGTAGTTCTAGTTGTGTTAATCTTGTGATGACATGCTCTAGCTAATAAAAATATTAAACATGCTAGTTGTGTACTGTTTTTATAATGTTTTGATTTAATCTTGTTAAATAGGCAATTTTAGCTTGTTTTGCTGGTTATTCTCATATCTAAAGTTGTGGTGCTCCAATTACTGTGGAATTTTTATGGTAGGCTACTGATGCTATATGTGTGCTGTGGTAAAAATTTCATGTTTATGAGATGCAGTATGGTTGAGTTATTGATTTAACTTAATTAATGCCTGATAAATGGTTTTAAATGGTTTATAAATAATTTATATATGCAAAAATGTGAAATGTGGTTCCCTTGCCCTTGCATGGTGGTATTGTGACCTGATAAACCATAATATGGCTATATGTTTATAGAAAATGATGATTTTTAGATTTATCTTGCTTTTACATGTTTTCTTACAATAGCAATTTGTCTTTTTCGTAGTAATTAAATTATAAAACCTGAGCATGTGAAAATTGTATAGTATACATATTTTGATAACATCTACCACTCATGAAAAATCTTAGCCCCAAACTAGTTGTTCTCATATATCACTAAAATTATATATATGTTTATTAGGAGAAAGGATTACTAGAAGCATAATGGTAGATAAAGCTTGTAATTATATTTGGCGATGCTTTGAGTAATTGGTGTTCAATAAAGTGTTGCTAAGTATGTTAGTGGTGGTTGAAGTTCTTGAATGTCTCATGTGTGCATGCTCTTTGTTAGCAAAACAAGTGAAGCATCAAATTGTTACATTCTGAAATGGCTGCATATGCATTTTCTGTTGTGATGATAATTTTGTAAATCAAATAATGTTTTATGTAAATGGGGTGAATACAAAATTTGTATATAATTTACTTATATTTCCTGTCCTAAAATTTCATGATTTTAGACCTGATCGTTTAGGAGTTATAGATTTTAGAAGTTTGCGGTTAGATTTTGCATGTCCTCTAGATAGATCTGAATGATTGTATTGTTTGGCTCATTTAAACATGGAATAATATATTGGTGGTAATAGGAGAGTTGTAGTGATTTTTCTAAGATTTCCAAAATGTTAGAGAACACCCTTTTTGGTGGTCTACAACTCTAGTTATAGCTGTTCAAAGTGGAATGGCAGATTTCTGTCCAAATCTGAACAGAGATGCCTTCTTGGTGTTGTTTGACCTTGTTAGCTGTAGAATTGTCTTAAAATGATAATGAGAAAGTTATAGATAACTTAATAATGTTTCCATAAAGTTAAGAATCATATTTGCTGAATGTCTAGAACTCTAGTTATGCATTTCTGAAGTTAATATCAGCTTTCTGTCCTTAGTTGTATAAGCTCTGCTTCATGATGTATTTTGATCTTGTTAGCTATAGAATCATCTTAAAATGATATTGAGAAAGTGTATATAACTTAATAAGATTTTCATAAAGTTAAGAATCAGGTTTGCTGAATGTCTAGAACTACAGTTATGCATTTCTGAAGTTAATATCAGCTTTCTGTCCTTAGTTGTATAAGCTCTGCTTCATGATGTATTTTGACCTTGTTAGTTGTTGAATCAGCTTTTGGTTTTAATAGCAAAGTTTTAGATAATTTCATTAGCTTTCCAGAAAGTCTTGAATCACACTTTTTACATGCCTAGAACTCTGGGTATGATTAAAACAAGTGACTGTGGTGCTGCTGTTCAGAATCTATGTTTGTACCTAAAGTTGTTTGCTTCACCTTGCTTTGCTTTGTGTGTTGCTAAGTGTGGCTCATGCCTTTGATGGTGTTAAGTTAATATACCTAAAACCTTGTGAAACTTGTGTCATGCTTAGTGCTACCTTCCTTGCTATCCTAGCATGATAGGTTGTGGGATGTTTAACTAAGTAACGTGGAATGCTTATATATGTTAGGTGTAACCTTGTGCTCATCTTGAATACTTTTATGTGAGGCATCTCATATTACCAGTCTTCACATTCATGCACTTGCATTGTTGCATCTTATCTAGGTATGCTAGATGCACCACGTGAAGGACACGATGATGGAGCCAAACCCGAAGAAGGGTTTGGTGAATCCATCTAGAAGACAGAAGGACCAAGCAAGTGCTAGGACCAAAGATATTACCAAGATGGTGCGAGCTAACTGAACTAACTTGTGTCGGATCCTAGGCAAGCCCTGAAGCATTCTAAGCCTCCTATATTTTTATAAATATCACTTTAAGTCCTTTATGTTTGATTCATTATGTTATAAGAGTTGATTGAAACCACTTGATGTATAGAACTACCTTGTCCAGAAATATACCTTGAACCCTATGTAGGTCTAGGATCAAATGTATGCTTAGCAATGCTTAGACCAATAGAAGTCGGGTGATTTTCTATCACCTGTGAGATATAGGTGGATACTAAAGCACGGTTGGCTATATTTGCTATCATGGAAATAACCATGTGTTGATAAATAAAAGGAGACCTGGCGGGATTGTGATAGAGAAGCAACAAGGCATGGAGGTCTTGGTGCCTATTTATCCCCGTCTGTGTGGGTTAAGGACCAATTCGTTGTACGTCCTTATGTCATGTTGAACTCATGCCTAGCACTTAGTTGGCCGGATAACTCGTTTCGACTGTGAATCCGAGTAGCTCAACTCAGGGCGGGACCCGACAAGTAAAAGTGCACACACTGGAGGCAGTAAGGATGTGTGGGGAGCCAGTGACGTGAGTCCAAGGGCAGGCTTGGCCTGAACTTCCTGGCAGACTGGTAGTATCCCTGAGGGTGTGTCACTGCTCGATCCTGCGACTATACCTGAGTTGTACCAAAGGTGACCTAAGACTACCTTGGTGCAGGTATGTCTAGGTTTGTGTTAGGAATAACTCCCCAGCTGGTTGGAATCGATTCGAGTCGCCGTCTCTCCCGGATAGTGAGAACTTGACTGAGCAGCGGCAACATACCATTAATTGATGGAATTTGATGGTTATCATGAATATGGAAATGTTACACCGGATATGGTTACTAATGCTTGTTAGCTTAATCACATGATTGCTCTCGTACATTTGCTAATCTAGAGATGAATAGCTATAATTAACTTGGTTACCGAATTATAAAATGTATAGCTCAACTAGTGGCTTTTATGTAAAATTTTGCCAAGCTAGCTCCACCTATAAAGCCTTGCATACTCTTTGGTGTCACTTTATTTCTGGTTTATGACGGGTAAGTCTAGCTAAGTACATTTGAGTGCTCAGGGTTTATCCCACCATGTTGCAGGTGAAGTTCTCGACCTGCTGAAGATGGTGGCTAACCGCCAGTGGGCTTGGTGACTCTATATTTATTTTTCATCTATATGCTTTTATCAGAGGATGTCACTTATGCTAGCAATGTATTTGAATCTTATATTAATGTAATCATTTGAAAGCTATGTTGTTTCCCTAATCTATTTTGAAACCCATACTTGCACTATTATTTGTGAACCCATTTATAATATTATTTTCACTACAACTCTATGTATGTGATGTGTATTTGCTTAATCATGCGATCTTGGTTATGATGTTGCACTATTATTTGTGAACCCATTTATAATATTATTTCCACTGCAACTCTATGTATGTGATGTGTATTTCCACTCGACAGACTACCGGATTTATATAGGTGAAAGTACGCACGCGTTAACATGTTAAACAAGGATAGCCGCACTTGATCTTGTATAAATTGGGTGGTTCTATCACACTAGCACCTAGCTATGAGTTGTGCCCGTGTTTTATAAAATTGATTCGGGATCAATCCTTCTCGGGAGAAGGTAACGAAAACCCATACTCACACCTACAAGAGTTTGGATAGACCTGTGCATGCTTGCGTATCGCTGGCATGTCTAACAATACCTTAAGATGGAAGTTGTTTCTGTTCTCTTTAATGGGAAGAGCTAAACAATGGTATAGTCAAACCATAGGAAGTATGCAAGGAGATTGGGAAACACCATATTCTAAATTTTGTTTATGTTTCTTTCCTATCTCTAAAGTAGTTAGCCGTCGAAAAAATGTTTTAAATTTTAGACAACTAGAAGAAGAATCTCTTGGCACATCATGGGATCATATTAATGACCTCATTACCACTGGCCCCGACCTTGGTATTTCAGACCCGATGCTCCTTCAATATTTCATATGGGTCTTAGCAAGGATTCTGTGCAAACCCTTGATCAAGCCTCTAGAAGAGCTTTCCTTTATTTGTCTGTTAGTAAAGCAAGATCTATGCTTGATAGAATTAGTGGAAAGACTCCCTGCACTAGCATTCATAATGAACTCCCCGAGAAAGAGAAGAAATCATCTCCCGAACAAGAAGATAAAGTTTTGATAGCCAAATTACAACCACTCCAATCCCAAGATTTAGTTGTCAATCCTGAACCATCAATACCTCAAAATCCTCCAAGGGAAGGAGAAATTCAACCTTTTGAAATTTCTTGTGAGGGTGATCTTTTTGATGCTGATTTTGGGAAAAGCTTAAACTTCTAGTTCCACAAGAGACATTCGAGCGAATATAATTCAAATCCTCTCAAGAAGGGATCTCTTAGAAAGCGTCATTGTTCCCATATAGGACATTGGAAAGAACACAAGGGTGGCATATCTAGTGAAACCATAGAAGGAGAGCCAAGCTATCTAGAAGCCATTCCTATTCTCTCCCCTTCTATGCCCATATTAGATGTCTCATCTGAACATATCTCTAAACCCATCCTTGACCCCGATGATCCCTCTTACGCTCTTTCTTCTAAGACTCATGACGATCCTAGAAATCTACTAAGACACCCCAAGCATAGGAGTCAAGAAGGCCACAAGGAAGACCAAGAAGAGCAACAACAATGGCTGGAGGATATTAAGAACTTATGTGATGTTGCCATTGAATGGATGGATGAGGCTTTAGATAAGATCAACCCGAGAGTCACCAATCCAAGAGAAATCTTGGACAATAAAATGACCAATGAATGTCATAGGCATGGAATTATGGAGACAATGTTTCCGCCTATAGGCATTCATGAAGAAATAACCTTGGAGTAGTAAGATGACGTCGATGAGCATAGAAGTTATTTCATGAGCACCTCATCAAATCCATGCTCACATGAGAAATCTCCTGAATTAATTGGTCTCTCCAACATTGCCACACACGAGATCTTCAACCCCCTCATACTTCTTGTTCATAAAAACTTTGAAAGGGTGGTTGTAGATGTATATGTTTATCATAAATATTGTAGATCTCGTTGTGTGAATCTTGAGATAGGTACCCAGAGGTTGGTGTTGGAGGGAAAACCACTTCACCAATTTAAAACACAATTCGAACATTTCCCAAGGACGAGCTTCTATCCTACAACAAGCACTATCGAGAGACAACACGAGCTTTCATCTTTTGTTGTGATGCTCTTGTGAAATAAGAATAGAAATATAATTATGAAAATATTCCTTCGTGTATTTTGGTCACTAACCATTCCAGGTTTGAAGCAAAAAGAATGAAGGATGATGACCCAAGGTATGTCCAGCCATTTATCATGCAACATTTAATTACATCCATCCAAACTTGATTTTTCTGCAAAATGCAAGCTGGGGGATAGACTTCCCTAAAATACATCTCTTGCCGCATGTTGCTAAATTATTTTGGTTGTCTCTACCTTTAAGACATGCTCAATTTGCTAAATAACAATCGTGTTCTTTCATCCCCATTTGAGTAAATCTCTATAATGCTTTCATGTTACCTTTGTCTACCATAGTAAGTTTTGGTTTGGAAGTACTCGACATACTTCCAAAGGTTTTTTAATTAAGCGAGGTACTTAGGTTAAAATGCCTTCCTTAATCAAATTAGACATAGAGTCTAGTTTGGTTATTGAACTAAAAATTGCTTTAGTAGATATTGGATATTTTATTGGACTAACCTCTGTAGGAAATTCTCAATTCAATTTGGGTAAGTCATGAGATGAATTCAAATCAGAGATGAAGTAAGACACATGTCGAACTCCAATAACATGGCGCAAAGAAGACAGCTCATTCATCATGGATGAAAGAACTGTAAGTATTAAAGATCATTCATTTTGTCTTTAGCTACAAGTTACCTTTGCCTTGAAGCCATGCTTGTATAGAACATGATAAACAAAAACTATGCTAAAATAATTCTAACACTATCTTTTCATTAGCATAGAAGGAAATTACAAAATTTTGGACAAACAACCCGTGTTTCAAAATTGTATTTTCCTTTGGGTATGTGTTGTCCACTAATCCTTTGCAGGTATAAAACAATGAGTGAGGCAGAAGGTCTAACAAGGTGTCAAAAGATCAAAGAGCAGAAAAATGGCATGACAAAAGGATGAGAAAGAAATGGTGCAATTTAGGAAACAAGAAGCTCATGAACACCTCGTACTGTGATTCTAGCCAAACTAGGAAAACTTCAAGCAAATAGGAAGGACCATCATGAGTCATCTACCCTTCGTCACATGGTGTCATCACGCTCCAATGACAAAGGTAATATCCAAAGGTAAATGGTCATTATTTAAAAAGTTTTTCCTTGATTATGATATGCAATAAATAAGAAACAACATGTTTGAGTTACAAATTTACTTGATCCAACCTGATTAACTCAACATGTTTAGTTCTTCAAGCTTGTTCTTAGCACCACTTTCTTGATTTCATAGTTTTAACCAAATGAGCTAAAATATTGCACATCCTATCTCTGTAAGATGATAGTCATAATCATATAAAGTTCGATACATTATGTAAAGGTAGACAATCCTTCCATAGGTTAAACAACTCAATCTTTTCTGCCAAATGAACTTAAATAATCTTTTGGTCTTATCACCCATGACATAATTGAACACAGCACATAACATTAACTTCATCTTGTTCAATGTGCCTAAGGTTAGAGAAGAATAAGGAAAGTTTTGGTTATGTTGGTGTTTTCTCACCAACAGAGCCCATGTACTTGATCTCTACCTTGTCTTTATGAGCAGGACACACTTCAAGCAAAGTGTGTGAGTCATTGATTCCCCAATCTCTATAAGTGGAAGCGCTGAACCTCTCAGCCCAAAATCAAAACTCAAAACCAAGACGGGTTTGGAGGAAATAGGTGACATCACCACTAGAGGCACCACCACAAGAATCCTCATCTTCAGAGAGAACCGAGGTACTTGATCAATGAACTTCACAAGGAGAAGTCCAGTTCGAAGGATTTAAAACACCAAACCCTCACCAAAAGAGCTAGCTTGGGGGAGAAGCACTCCCGTGTATCCAGATAAGTATGCTTTCCCTTTGTTCTAGTTTTAGTTTCTTTTAAATAGTTAAGAAAATGATGAATTTAAAACAAAATAAAAATGGTGTGTCTAGTTTGCTTTAATTTGTTTTTAAGAGCTAAATAAAATAAAGAGGACTCAGAATAATCTCTTAAATGGAAATGATGAATAGTTGCTCTGTTGTAACTCCTTTCAAGTACCTAGTTTTCAGCCTTGAATTCTCCCAAGTTTTGGATACGACTAATTTGATATAAAGATTTACTCTAAACTTGAAACTCGTGGGTAGTGAATGCTTGATCTAAGTCTAGGTAATTGATGGACATGATATGAGATGGTCTGAGCTGTTGTTTATCTTGTTCCAAGTGACATTAAAGTTCTAGAGATTTATCTTTTGAAAAAACACAAAAATGCTACATGATGAGTTCATGTATGACAAAGCTTGAATGCCCACGAGAGACATACATGTTATTTAGGCTAGGAAAACCTCTACATATATGTTGCTTGCTTTTGCATTGAGTTTTGTCAAGCTTTATTAACCCTTATTAGAGATTTGTCATTGTGGGGGTATTAACCCCTATACCCTTATGGCTAGGTTTAGGCCGTCCCGGACCAGGGGGTCCGGCCCACCAAAAGACGACGCACGGCCCAGCCGATCTGCTCGGAGTCCCGCGCAAGGAATCAAGGCAGACTTAGAGATCAAGCAAGATCCTAGTCGGTTAGAATAGGAATCCTTATCTAGCCACCTATGGCAATTGTAATCGGTTTGGATTAGTTTCCAAATCTATAACCCTGTCCCCCAGACCATATAAGGCGGGCAGGGGACCCCTCTCAAGAACAATCTCATTGACAAACAGCAATACAATCAGACATAGGACGTTAGTATTATGCCCTCACGGCGGCCGAACCTGGATAAAACCTCGTGTCTGTCTTACGTCGCCATCTCGTTCGTAGCTTGCGCACCTGTCTGCCGATAATCTACTACCTTAGGCATACCCCTAGGTAGACTGCCGACCATATTTCGTCGACAGTGGCGTGCCAGGTAGGGGGTGTGTGTACTGCTCCCCAGACGAACAAGATGGTCATCATCCCCGGTTCCATGGCTACACCGAACGGCCTCACTTTCACCATCGGCCAGATCACCTGGACCACTGGCTCCAACAACTTCATCGCCATGACCACGGAGGAGGCGCAGATCCAATCTGCGTCGACCACTGCATCACCAGCATCGGCTATGGCTCGACCATGTTGGATCTAGCTCCAGCCACACCAGCATCGTCTTCAGCCACGCCGATAACCCGTCGTTCGCTTCCTCGCTACAAAGGGAGGCAGATCGACAACACCGACCTGCTCGACTCCATCGATCAGGTCGGCACCAAGCTTGCTAAAACCCTAGCCCTGGTAGATTCGATTCAAAATCAACCTTCCGAGTAGGTAACCACTACCCACAACAGATCTACCCGACTAGCTCGGGCCAGTCGTCCTTCACGACTCGGTACGGATCTCGTGGTCAGGTCTACTCCTGAAGGGCGCTCCGTTCATTGTCGACCAGCCCCCACAATGGGTCTCTAGCTCTCCGAGTGCGAAGCCTTGATGGAGAATTACCATGCCCAGTCCTATGGCCTGCGAAACACTGCTTCCAACTACGCGTACAATATACATCAACCTCGGCCAAAGCCATGCAACTTTGTCAACATGGTTCGGATTGAGGAGTATCAAGAAGGATCGGTCCACACAGTTCAAGAGGGCGGCTCAAGCTCCCCATCCAGCACCGCATCTAATGGCTCCATCCACACTGAGCTTCAGCTTCGTGATGATGAAGAAGTTGAATACAATCTGGATATCCTAGACCACCCCCCGGGGTTCCCACGATTCCCATCCTTCCCACCAAGGCAAGGAGGCTTGATCAATGTCGTCAGTAATGATGAACCCACGGCAGTTGGTGAAACAGAACAAGAAAGGCTAGCACGCGAAGCACACAATATTGACCGGCTTAATCGCAGACAAGCCGAAGCCGAGGAGGCACGATGCATAAGGCTCCAGCCACGCGATCTCAACAATGGCTTTGATAGGGTAGGGGAGAAGTAGGTCTTTAGGACTCCAAGCGCCAACGTAGCTGTTGCTATGGCGACAATGCAACGACTACCCAATACCCCGGAAATCTAGGCAATTCATGATGATATGCAAGCCTACCTGATGGCTGCCATGGCCCAGACCACAGAGATTGCAAACCAAGCCCGGGCTCCGTCTGTCTCAGTCGAATCAAGCAGCAGTTGTCAGTACTCAAGTCGCCCACAACCACCCAACCAACGTGGCTCGTGCAACAATGACCCACCAGACAATCGTCAAGGCGGAAACGGTGGTCGTGACGGTGGTCGGGACAACAACCGCCGTGACTACTAGGACAACAACTGCCGCAACAACCGTGACAATCGCCGTGATAACCGCGATCACGGGGTCAACCAGGGTGGCAATTGGGATCGCCATGATGGCAATAACGATCTCCGCCATTCCCTCGGAGAACGCGATCTACGTGATCGCATTAACCAAAGAGCCAACGATCGTGCATCCCACGAAAGCTATCGTCATATGGAATATGATACTACCCACGGCCCTCTGGGTTTGAAGCAGTTTACTCCTCACCTTCGCCAAGTCGTGTGGCCAAAAAACTTCAAGCTCAAAAAACTCTAGAAGTACGATGGCAAGGAGAACCTAGAATTACGGGTCATGCTCTACCAAACCGCATGCAGATCAGGCATGGCTGACGAGCACGTCATGTCTAATTACTTCCTAGTCGCCGTCGGCCATGCAAGCCACCAATGGCTGGTCAGCTTGTCGGCAAACTACTTTGATTCTTGGCAATAGCTCAAGCAAGTATTCATCGACAACTTCATTGCTACTTGTGAACAACCCGGCAACAAATATGATCTGTAGCGGATTCGAGATCATAAAGATGAGCCACTGCGCGAGTATGTCCGACGCTTCTTGGAGATGCGCATCAAGGTCCCATCAATCTCCGACGACGAGGCAATCGAAGCTGTCATCACTGGTCTCTGCTTCCACGATGCCCTAAGGGACAAGCTCCTCCGCAAAAGAGCTGAATCAGTCACAGCGCTCCTAGCTACTGCTAAAAAATATGCGGACGCTGATGATGCTAAAAAGATAATCATCGAAGAAGCAACAAGGGTTCCACACTCCGACCACCCCCCACACCGCGATGACTACCGCGGCAACCATGGTCGAAACGACAATTTTGATCGCCGCAACCAGCGCAACGATTTTCACGACCACCACGACCAGCGTAATCAGCGGCGTAATCGCCGTGACGATTATAGGGGCAAGCATGCTCGAGAAGATGATGGCGAAGTCAACATCGTTAAAAAAGGTGGCGGACGTCGTAACTACGAAGAAGACTACGCCAAAGCATTGAAAGGACCCTGCCAGCTCCATCCCAAGTCAAACCATACCATGGAGAATTGCCGTGTTCTCAAATCCATCTACTCGCGCCAACAGGCTCTGGATAAATCCGACAAGCCTAACGACACAGGGGAGCAGCGTAACGAGGACAACGATGATGAAGACGTAGATCCCCGTCACAAATACGTCAAGCCAACCGACCATGTCCACACCATCATTGGGGGCAAAGTGTCCATCGAGACCAAATGAGAGCGCAAGCTGCTCGCCCGCGCTTGCTTGAACATGGCCAATGCCGACAACCTCATTGCCGATCCGCGGCTCCCTCCTTGGTCTCACCGCGAGATCTCCTTCAGCAGAAAGGACCAATGGGCTGCAATACCTGAGCCAGGGCATTTTCCTCTAGTTCTCAATCCTTGTATCAACAAGGTTTAGTTCGATAGAGTGCTGATTGACGGCGACAATTCCATCGATATACTATTCAAGAACAGTTTGCCAGCCTTGAAGATAACCTAGGCTAATCTTAAGCCATACGAGGCATAGTTCTGGTGTGTTCTCCCCGGATAGAGCTCCACACCTCTCGGGCAGATCATGCTACCTATGCAATTTGGTACCCCAGACCACTTCTGCACCGACCATGTCAACTTTGTGGTCGCTGACTTCGAAGGCACCTACCATGCTATCCTTGGCCGACCAACGCTCACCAAGTTCATGGCCATACCTCACTACAGGTATTTGGTGCTCAAGATGCCTACTGAGAAGGGGGTTCTAACTCTTAGGGGCAACGTATACGCAGCTTAAACCTATGAGGATGACAGGTTCAAAATAGCAGAGGCTCATGACCTCTCTATTCAGATGGCTGAGACCATGCTCGATGCCAAGCAAACCCCAGCCGACCACTTAGAGATCCTAGAGCTCAAGGCCCCACGCAAGAGCATCAAGTCCAAAGAGCACAAAGAGATCCAGCTGGTCGATGGTCATCCCAGCAAAACGGCCCTTATCGGGGCCAACCTGGATCCTAAATAGGAAGACGCACTCGTCAGGTTCTTGAGGAGCAACGTGAGTGTGTTCACATGGAAACCCGCTGACATGCCTGGTGTACCTTGGAACTTGATCGAGCACTCCTTAAATGTCGATGGCAAGGCCAAACCCATCGAGCAGAAGCTACGACGGTTCGCTCATGACAAAAAGGAGGCTATTAGGGGAGAGGTTACATGGCTTTTAGTAGCCGGATTTATCAAAGAAGTGTATCATCTGGAGTGGTTAGCCAACCCGGTTCTTGTACGCAAAAAGAATAAGGAATGGAGAATGTGCATTGATTACACTTATCTCAACAAACACTGCCCTAAAGAGCCCTTCGGCTTACCTCGCATAGATGAGGTCATAGATTCAACTGCCGGTTGCGAGCTGCTTTCCTTTCTCGATTGCTACTCTGGTTATCACCAGATCGCTCTCAAAAAGGACGACCAGATCAAGACATCCTTCATCACGCCCTTCGGCGCCTACTGCTACACGACCATGTTGTTCGGGCTCAAGAACGCTGGGGCTACCCATCAACGCGCCATATAGGCCTGTCTCAAAGATGAGATAAAAGACGACCTCGTCAAGGCTTATGTTGATGATGTAGTTGTTAAAACCAAGGAAGCATACACCCTTGTTGACAACTTAGAATGTACCTTTGTAGCCCTGAACACATTCCAATGGAAATTAAACCCAAAGAAGTGCATTTTTGGTGTTCCATCTGGTATACTGCTCGGCAATGTCTTCAGTCATGATGGCATACGCCCTAACCCGGAGAAAGTAAAAGCTGTCTTGGACATGAAGCTGCCCAAAAAGGTGAAGGATGTTCAGAAGCTTACCGGATGCATGGCTGCCCTCAGTCGTTTCATATCTAGATTGGGCAAAAAAGGACTACCATTTTTCCAGCTGCTCAAAGCATCCGAGAAGTTTGAGTGGTCGGAGGAAGCAGACGCTGCCTTTACACAGCTGAAACAATTCCTTACATCACCTCCAGTCCTCACTGCTCCTAGAGAAGACGAAACCCTCCTACTTTACATTGCGGCAACTAATCGAGTGGTCTCCACTGCCGTGGTGGTCGAGCGCGATGAGCCCGACCACGTCTTCAAGGTACAACGATCAGTTTATTTCATCAGTGAGGTGCTCAGTGAATCCAAGACCAGATACCCGTAGATTCAGAAACTGATCTACGCTATACTAATTACATCTCGAAAGTTGAAACACTACTTCGACGGATATCGTGTGGTGGTCATGACCGAGTACCCTTTGGGAGACATCATTCGCAACAAGGATGCAAATGGGCGCATCGTCAAATGGGCAATGGAGCTATGCCCTTTCTCCTTGGAATTTGCAAGCCGTACTACAATCAAGTCTCAGGCACTTATCGATTTCATCGTCGAGTTGACAGACTTAAGCACACCTGCCTCTCAGGGGCCCACCGAGTATTGGAAGATGTACTTCAACGGCTCTCTCAACATCAATGGCGCAGGGACATGAGTCCTTTTCGTATCACCATCCAAGGAGCAGCTCCGATACGTCCTCAGGATTTATTTCCGGCGTCTAATAACGTCGCCGAGTACGAAGCATGCCTGCACGGTCTGCGCATTGCGGTCGAGCTCGGTGTCAAGCATGTCTATGTCTATGGAGACTCAGCTCTGGTTATCAACCAGCTCAACAAGGACTGGGATACGACCTGTAACAGAACCGACCAAATCATAAGAACGTAAGTACAAAAACAATCACCGAAGCGATCAAATTCCTGTACTTAAGCTCCCATAATCCCGGTAGTCCGGAAATCACGAAGGATTTCAACCAACTCTCGACATACAAACCAAGATCATAATGATTCAACACAACACATCATTCGTTACAACATTTCACAAGTAGCATTCGGATTACATCCATCAGAGTTTAAATAAAATATTACAAACCAAGTTTGAGTGTGCGGAAGCAACATAGTTTAGTACATAACTTCATAGTTTCAAATACATTGCCAGGATCAGAGTCATGTCCCACAAAAGCATTATCAGGTACGAGAACTAGTAGAGACCGCGCCCAACGGTCTAGTCTTCATCCCCAGCAGGGAGAAGGCAGTACTTGCAGTAACCAAAGAAGAACTGGTCATCTGCAACAGGTGGGAAATAAACCCTGAGTACGAGAAGGTACTCAGCTAGACTTACCCGACAAAAATCAGAAATAAAAGACACCAAGGATCATGCAAGGCTTTTCAGGTGGGCTAGCTTGACACAGTTGCATAAAAGAGCTTATGATTATAGTAACCAATTTAAACTTATTATCAAGCTTATCATTATTTACCCGTCCACTAAATTAGCTTTTGTACTAGAGCACTCACTTATTAGGAGCAAACAATATTAACCATAGCAGGTATAATAAGGTGTCATCATCATCTCATCATTTCGAACCATTAAGTATTAAGTGTATCTACATTGGAGATAAGCCCGTCAAGTTCTCACTAACTTGGAGAGACGGCGATTCAATCGAATTACAACTCAGGTGAGGGGGTATTCCTAACTCTCACCACCGCATACTTTGCAAGGGTAGCCGTGGGTCACCTTTGGAACATCTCAGAACCAAATTCACGGGTTCGATCGGCGCCAAGACACTCGAGGATTACCCTTCCGCCGGGACGATCGGGACTTTTAAATCACACCGCCTTGGACTCACGCCACGGCTCCCTTCCGAGGCGCACTTTATACTTATCGACTCCCTACCGAGGTGAGCTACTCGGCTTCATGGTCGGTCATCGGACCTGCCAACTAAGAGAGAGGCATGCGTTCAACATGAATAGGAAAGGCTCCAAGAATCAGTCCTAAGCGACTACTGAGACGAAGTCATCGCAAACCGGCAAGCCTCCGTCCGGTCTTCATTTCAAATTAAGACTGGTTCTTTTCCACGATAGCAAATATAGCCAACCGTGCCACATGTATCTTCCTATATCTCGCAGGTGATGGAAATCACCCGACTTCTACCGTGTTTTAAGGTGGCTAAGCACTACTCGAGCTCGAGCTACATAGGATTTAGGGTAACAATATCTCGGACAAGGAGTGGGTAACCAATGCAAAGCAAGTGTTTGCATCCAACACCTAAACTTAATGCAACAATATATATATGTAACAATAATATCAGAATCGCATTTTGAAAATTAGGAGGCTTAATATGCTTCGGGCTTGCCTTTCACAAAGTTGCAAGGACGGTGGTCGTGGCACTCAACGGCGACCTCGTCTAGCACTTCTCTGAAGGTTGCTCCTCTTGAATCTCCGGTGTCATTGCTGCTTTGCTCATTTCAGCCTCGAATTCCAGCAGGTTACTCCTTCCGATACACCTATTGCATGCCGATGCACAAGATAAATATCATGGATGCATAAGAAATGACATGATGCTCATGATGAATGAATCATAATGGGTGTTTATGAAAACATCTTTGGACACTCGTTTACGAGTAATTAGCTCTATTCAAATCACTTTAAGCATGTATCCAACTTAACTTAAATAACAAGAGCAACTTACCTAACTTGCATAACCTAAGATAAAGATGCTCATCTTCAGTTAAAGGCCTAACACCTAGGAACAGTACCATGAACTTAGAATAGTAAAGACATACTTAATATAATAGTTAAAGCTTCATATGCAACAAGTAGTAACTTAATTCTATCATAACCAGAGTTCTATAACTCCAAATGACTTGCAAGAGGACATTCTGGAAAGCTTATGAAATTCTCTACAATTCATTTGTAAACATCAAAGCATGATTCTGAAGTTAACCAAATCCAATTCCAGTAGGCCTAGAATCTGTCCCATAATGACAGGTTGCTAACTTAATTATTCAATGATGGTGCAAAAGCCTAATTTGACCAAACCAAGTTTACCAACTTGTTTTTCATACCTAAGAAACATCAGAAAGTATAGTGCTAACTTCTAAATAAATTATTTAATATCCTTTTCCAATTTATTTAGTTAATTAGGTGATTTAAGCAATATATAGTAAAACTATTCATAAAAATCTACAAAAATTACAGTAGCTATCTCATGCTGCACATAGACTACCATAAAAATTTCAAAGCCATTGGACCAACATAACTTGCTGTATCCAAATTAACAGATGACATGTCTATTTCTAGCATAATTAGGAAACCTTATTAAAAAGTGTCAAGCAACAGATTTCCCATTTTTCCTAGCATCCTTCTAGCATAAGAATAGCACCCATAAAATTTTACCTTCACTGGATCTATAGAAAAATTATGAAAATTCACACAAGATCCACCCATTAATAAAAGGAAATTCTATAACTTAAAAACTACACATGCATTAGTTCTAAAGTTTTTACCAGAGCTTCTAATAAGCAATAACAGACTGCCCACAAAATTTCATAATTTTTGGACCACAGAAACTCAAGATAAAATTCAAACAAGTTTGCATGTATCCAAAAACACATTTCAAAGTCCTAATTAATTCATCAAAAATTTCTAAAACATGTGCTCATATAATATTTTTGTTAAATACTAGACATGACCAGGAACTTAACAAAATTAGAACCACATCATTTGGATCTATATACTAGGAGCTACATATTTTTGAATAACAACACAATTCGGTGAAATAATAAATCAAACAAATAAGAATCAAAATGCATCCACAATGTTGGACCGGCCCGACGGAACAAATGCCCATGAAAGCACACCCGGCGCTGCCCAAGACGCGGGCGCCCATGGGCCAACACACACTGCTGCCAACGCTGGGCTCCTCCGCCGCCATGACAATGACAGAGGGAGGACCACCAGGTCACAATGAGGGAAACAGGGGAGGAGCGACTGCCGGTGGCGTAGCTCGCCGCCGGTGACTTCTCCGGTGAAGGTAAGGGTTTCTACGTGCTCGCCTCATCCTAGCGGACCTAGGGGAACCCTCATTCATAGCTATTGACGCGACAAGGAGGGGTGGCGATGACCCGGCGGCGGCTTCGGCCCGCAGCACGGCGGCCGGGCTCCGTGGCTTACGACATCACGGCCCTAGTGACTCACTCACCGAGCTTCAGCGTCACATACACCGAAGCTTAGCGCAAGAAAGAGAAGGCGATAAGGGGCTTTGAGCGGCATGGCCACGAAGCGAGCTCGGCCGGCTGGGCGGTCATGGCGACCGGTGGAGCCACCCTGTGCGGTGATCTCTACTGGCGTGAAAACGCGGTGATGGTGTGGTCACGGACGGGGAGAAGCTCACTGTGGGGCTATGGCTTGGACGAATCGGGCAATGGAGCTTGGTTACGGTGGATTTTGGCTCGGCGGCTTCGGTGATCCAGCAGAGCTACGGTGAGCAGAGGAGGCGAAGGAAGGGAGAAATGGAGCGGCGACTCGGTGAGCAGGCGCTGGCTTGAAGTGGAGGACAACGGCAGCGGCGGTCAGGCCAGCCACGGCGCGTGGCCACGCAATCAGAGACCCGGCGACGTGTGTCCCCCACGCGGCGCCTGTTGTCTGAAGAATGTCGACCATCAGAGCGGCGCATTGAATGAATTGAACCACTGACAGAGCATGTTTGACGATGATTAACTCCCAATCCGTGACGATCTAGACTACGCCCTAGTTAACAAAGTTGATCATCTATATGTGAACTACAACTCTTTCCATTGGAGCTCGAGCTGGTTTGGCTCGGTTAGTGAGATACAGTGCTCCAAACATCAGCTCATGAAACTGAAATCTGCTTGGGACTTAGAAAAATTTGCTAAGTAAGAAATCAGCATGTACATCTGACTTGTGGGCCATGTTTGAGCATGTTCTAGCCATTTTCATGAGTTGGTCATAAAACAACTTTTGTTCCTTGATAAATTAGCTACAACTTTTGTAAAGAGTGCACAGCCATGCAAAGCTTCTAAGCTGGACTTTTGAATCAGTCAAACGATGACACTCCATGGGTCAATTTAAGTCAAACTTGCACTTGAGGACATTTTGGTCATTTTGGTCTACATGAACAATGTTCCAACAAGTAAACTAAGTATAGTTAAGGTGTATTAGACCATGATCACCCATTTTACAAAGTTGTTATACCACTTCTACTGATCACATGTGATAAAGAAAGTAAAACAAGCAATTCATACATATGTTTCAATACAATGTTTCACATGTTGCATGACCTTGTTGTTATCCTATACTTGTCACATTACTACCATGTTGCCATGCTTCAAGACATGGGAAATTCATGTTGCATTCATATGTTGCACTACTACCATTCACAAGCAATCCAACGACTGAAAACAAACAGAATATGCGAATGTTTCATATGTATGTTTCAGGAAAATGACATGATGAGATAGATGATGCACATGTTTATGAGACGAAATGCAATTAGTAGAAGCCAAACACCGAGGGTGTTACAGCCCTCCCCCCTTAGAAAAATCTCGTCCCGAGATTTGGAAAGCGTACCAATCAGTATAGAAAGCTGGATAGTTTTCCTTTAAATAATCTTCCCGTTCCCAGGTTGCATCCCGTTCACTATGATTACTCCAAACTACCTTGTATAACTTAACCACTCGTGTACGAGTCACTCTTTCTTGAGTATCCAGAACTTGCACGGGCTTTTCCTCATAAGAAAGATCAGATTTCAAGTTGACTTTTCTTGTTGCTATTCTTTCCTCGGGAATACGAAGACACTTCTTCAGCTGGGACACATGGAATACCGGAAATATAGCTCCCATCTCACGGGGTAGATCGAGTTTATAGGCTACTCTTCCACTTTTCTCGATAATGCGGTAGGGTCCAATATATCGAGGCTCAAGCTTCCTTTTAATTCCAAAATGCTTGACTCCTTTCATAGGGGATACCTTCAGATAAACATGATCACCTACTTCAAACTCAATAGGTTTCCTTCTCTTGTCAGCATAGCTCTTTTGTCTAGCCTGTGCGGCAGTCATATTCTTCTGTATAGTTTGGACTTGCTCTTCGGCTTCTTTTACAAAGTCAATACCATAGAATCTTCTTTCCCCGGGTTCCACCCAGTTCAAAGGAGTTCTACACTTGCGGCCATAAAGAGCTTCAAAAGGAGCCATTTTGATACTCTCTTGATAACTGTTGTTATAAGAGAATTCAGCGAGAGGTAACCAGTCTTCCCAAGAGCCTTTGCAAGAAATAAGACAAGCCCTAAGCATGTCCTCAAGAATTTGATTAACACGCTCAGTCTGTCCTGATGTTTGCGGATGATAGGCAGAACTGCGGATTAGATGAGTGCCAAGATTCTGATGTAAGCACTCCCAAAAGCGAGCCGTGAACTGAGGTCCTCTATCAGAAACAATGGATTTGGGTACACCATGGAGACGTACCACTTGTTGAAAATAAATCTCAGCATAATTGTGAGGATGATAGGTAGACTTGACCGGAATAAAGTGAGCAGATTTAGTTAGACGATCTATGATAACCCAGATAGAATCACAACCCTTGTTGGTAGTGGGTAATCCAACAATAAAATCCATACTAATTTCTTCCCACTTCCAGCCAGGAATAGAGAGTGGCTGCAACAGTCCGGGCCTTATGTGAATAGCCTTGACTCTGTAATTGTTATCACACCTTGCCACGTAAGCTGCGATTTCTTTCTTCATCTTGGTCCACCAATAATACAGCTTGAGATCTTGATACATTTTACTACTACCAGGATGGATGGACAACTTAGAAGAATGGGCTTCAGCCATAATTTGATTTCTAAGTTCTTTATCTTTGGGTACCACAAGTCTATCATTAAACCAGAGAATTCCTTTGTCATCGACCTTAAAGTGCTTGGTCTTTTTCTCTTTCATTTCCCGTTTGATATGAAACACACCCACATCAGTCTTCTGGAGTTCGATAATTCGACTTCTAAGAGAGCAATCCACAGTGATATTGTGAAGTACTACAGGATGAAGGAGGTGTGACAGATGAAAGTCTTCACTAACTAAGGAATTGCAATGGGCCTTTCTGCTTAAGGCATCAGCAACCACATTCGCCTTACCAAGATGGTAGTGCACTTGAAGGTTGTAGTCCTTGATCAATTCTAACCAGCGCCGTTGACGCATGTTCAACTCGGGCTGAGTAAAGATGTACTTGAGGCTTTTATGGTCAGTATAGATGTTGCACACATTACCCAGCAAGTAATGTCTCCAAATCTTTAGGGCATGAACAACTGCGGCTAGCTCTAAGTCATGGGTAGGATAGTTGACTTCATGCTTTCGAAGCTGGCGCGAAGCATAAGCAATTACTCGGCCTTCCTGCATAAGAACACACCCCAAACCGGTGCCACATGCATCACAATAGACATCAAAAGGCTTTTCGATGTCAGGTTGTGCCAATACAGGAGCAGAGGTTAGCAAGGTCCGCAAAGTGTGGAAGGCCTCTTCACACTTCAGAGTCCACACAAACTTCTCATCTTTTTGCAGTAGTCGAGTCATGGGCTTGGTGATTTTTGAGAAATCCGGGATAAAGCGGCGATAATAGCCAGCCAATCCCAAGAAACTTCGAACTTCTGTGACTGTAGTAGGTGCCTTCCACTCAAGGACTTCTTGCACCTTCGTAGGGTCAACCGAAATTCCATCACCAGATAAAACATGACCTAGAAAAGGTATCTTGTTCAACCAGAATTCACACTTGCTGAACTTAGCATAAAGCTGGTTATCACGCAACCGAGTTAAGACAATTCTCAGATGTTCAGCATGCTCTTCTTCATTCTGAGAATATACAAGGATATCATCAATGAACACGACGACAAACTTGTCCAATTCTGGCATGAATACAGAATTCATCAGGTACATAAAGTGTGCCGGAGCATTTGTCAACCCAAAAGACATGACAAGGTACTCGAACAAACCATAACGGGTAGAGAAAGCTGTCTTAGGTATATCTTCAGGACGAATTTTGATCTGATGGTAACCAGACCTCAAATCGATCTTGGAGAATACCTTAGCTTTAGAGAGCTGATCAAACAGAATATCGATGCGAGGAAGAGGGTATTTGTTCTTGATGGTAACAGCATTTAGGGGACGATAATCTACGCACATGCGCAAAGATTCGTCCTTCTTCTTCACAAAGATAGCCGGACAACCCCAAGGAGAAGAACTAGGCCGAATCAAACCTTTCTTCAATAGCTCATTCAACTGACTCTTTAGTTCAGCCAACTCATTGGGCGGCATTCTATAGGGCCTTCGAGATATAGGAGCCGTACCCGGAATGAGTTCTATCTTGAATTCTACATCACGGTCCGGAGGTAATCCAGGCAAGTCATCAGGGAAGACATCTGGAAACTCACAGCACAACCTGGTAGATCCTCAATGGCTTTGGCTAGGGTAGCATTGATCTGTATTGTGAATAGAGATATCACGAGGTAATCGCACTAGAAAACCCTTCTTATCCACAGGATCCTCAACATTACCACACGGGTTGACGTATCGATCAACACTCCATTCCCACTCATCCACTTCATTCCTAGGATTATATCAATTCCTACCCCGGTAGCACTACAAGATCCGTAAGGAACTCTCGATCCCCAATTTCAAGCTTTACATCTTTTACTACTTGGTTAGTCATGATATTATTCCCAGCAGCACTAATACAATAACCACCCTTGACAATTGTAATCACATTCATCTTATGCTTAGATGCAAAAGTAGAACTCACAAAGGAATGTGAAGCACCCGAATCAAAGAGCACAACTGCAGGGTGATCATTAACAAGAAACTTACCAGCGGTGACCACTTCACCAGCAGGAATTTCCTCCACAGTAGTGTAATGAACATGCCCCTGACGGACATTTCCTTGAGCATTCTTGGGAGGATGGGGACATCTATTTGCCCAATGACCAGGCTGGTTACAGTTCCAACACGGCCGGTTAGCTGGTGGGACATTGGAGCTGCCCTGCCCAGAGGTATTCTTTGGCAAGGAAATTGTGTACCCCTTGCGAAAACCAGTTTTAGCTTGATTCTTCTTCTGAGGTGGGCGGTACCGAACATTAGCATTGGGTGGACGGTACTAGGCCTTGGATACTATTGGTGCCTTAGACTGAGAAGCACCTGCCTCAAAGTTTCTTTTGCGGTTCTTGGAAGCGGCATATATCTTATCATTGTTCTCTTGAGTCAGAGTGTCACTAATAAACTCATTGAAGGTGACACACTTGCAGTTGCCCATTGACTTCATCAATTTAGGGGAAAGTCCCCTCTTGAAGCTAGCTATTCTCTTAGCGTCAGTATCGACAAACTCAGGAGCATACCTTGCCAGGTTGTTGAATGCCTGGAGGTATTCATTGAGACTCTTGTTGCCTTGGGTGAGCTTCATAAACTCAGTATGCTTAATGGCCATGAGACCAGGAGGGATAAAGTGTCCTCTGAAAGCTGCCTGAAACTGACCCCAAACTATCTCGACGTTTGCAGGGAAGGTGGTCTTGTGATGTGTCCACCAGATGCCTGCATGGCCTTAGAGCTAGTGTCCTGCATATGTGGCCTTCATACCTTCAGTCAAGCGGAGCAATCCAAACCTTTGCTCTATCGTGCTCAACCATTCATCAGCTTGTAATGGTTCTTCTGCCTCACGAAAGATAGGAGGCTTTGTATCCATGAAGTCCTTAAAGCTGCTGTACTAGTTTGGCTCGGGTCCTTGGCAGACATGACGATCCTCACGGTTAGCCATCGACGATAGCCTCAGCCTAACATGCGCTACCGACTTTCCACAACCATCTCGCATTAGCTCTACTGGTGTGGGCGGTGGTATGAGGTGGTTGTTCCTCATTTCCCATGCCACGATCGCGACGAAGGTTATGAGCCATCTGCAAAATGTATAGCCAATGAGCACTGACGATGTGGAAATTTTTGTAGATGAATCGTATAATTATGCCCAAACTGAGTCCATTGGAGGGAATGCATTTATATTATCAACAGAGGCACAATCATTCATCACAACCACACAACTCATCAAGCGCGTCAATGGACACATAAATGCGATGAACTTAACCAACAACATGATCCATAGACCGCAAAGACGGAATTTAACAAAGGCTCACATAGGTGGAGCATAATACGTTCGATAGGTTACATTCAAGCCATAGTGGTTCCAAACTTACATCCAAAGATAACTTATGGTTCGATATTACATCCCAACGATCACTTATTCCAAAGCTACTCGTTCATGCATGAGGATCAACAAAAGACTAGCTCTTGCGCATTAGCTAAGTAGTAAGCTAAACTATGCCTCGTCCTCGGAGTCAGTGTCGAAGATCTCTCCTCCATCTTCATCACTAGCAGGCTCTAACTCCTCATCTTCCTCCTCATCAGGTGGAATGTCCTCAGGTCCATTGACCTCCATGTCATCATCACCTTCAGCCATGATGACACCAGAACCCATCTCATCCTCATCCTCAGGTGGCAGGAGAGGGTGAAGTTGATTATGTAACAGGTGAACCTCCTCATGGAGATTGTCATTGTACTCCTCAGCAATTGCCACTTGCTGCTCTAGCTCTACCTGTCGCGCTCTCAACACATTCTCTTCGTGCCAGGCTTCATTCCGTTGGTTCATCACGTGAATCAACATGCGTTCATAGTTGCGGTGAGCAACTGTCAACCTCTGAACCTCAAGGGTCTCTTGGTCCCTTTCATGTGTTACTTGCTCCAAGCGGTGCTGAGCCGCATTCCTCTCAGCAGTCACCCGAGCTAGCTCTGTCCTCAGCCTTTCCTCCTCAGTAGGCTCAGGACGGGGCTCACGAGGAGCTAAACGGTGACAAGGCGCCCTGCCTCCAGCGGACTTGCGAGCAGTGAGCTTCGTGCGCGTCATCTGTAGCAAAAGTTACAATGTAAGGGGAGAATCATTTAAGGGATACGGAATTTAATTAGTCGGGACAATCATATTTTAAAGGAGGGAGTAATGCAAGAAATGCCATGTATGCTTGAACATGATGCATGCACGATCCGTACGTCCTCACCATCCTAGAAAAATTTAAAGGCTAGCGAAATATACGGTGGCATACATACGTTCTCTCGTATACGGTAGCTAGTCGATCTACAACGATACGTTGTTAGTGTACCTGCAGAAAATTTCATTTCAGCCCAGTAATTTCCCAAAATGCATAAAAGCAGGCAATAACTAAATACTTTCATACATACATCCCCTGATGCACATACTCTAGTATCACAGTTACCCATCAGAGATACCCACATTTAAGTACTCTCATAGATACATGATTGAACATGTAAATATGCGAGCAACCACAACTACTCTCCCCTAGACCGACGATTGGACGGTCATGCTCTCACAACTCCCACTTACCAGAGCGTAGAGGTATTTGATCCAAACATTACCACCCAAGCGGATGGCATCCATACAATAGCACGCCGTATGGACGACGAAACAGGAACAAGCAGGAACCCCCAAGTTAGTACTTTAATAAGCCACCTAAGAGTCCTTATTTGGGCATAAGGGATATGACCACTGGCAATACTTAGTATTTAATTTAGGATTTTCACAAATACTTTTGTTTTAAATACACAAATGACATGTTTAGTGTCAAATCTTGCTCTGATGCCAGCTGTAACAGAACCGACCAAATCATAAGAACGTAAGTACAAAAACAATCACCGAAGCGATCAAATTCCTGTCCCATAATCCCGGTAGTCCGGAAATCACGAAGGATTTCAACCAACTCTCGACATACAAACCAAGATCGTAACGATTCAACACAACACATCATTCGTTACAACATTTCACAAGTAGCATTCGGATTACATCCATCAGAGTTCAAATAAAATATTACAAACCAAGTTTGAGTGTGCGGAAGCAACATAGTTTAGTACATAACTTCATAGTTTCAAATACATTGCCAGGATCAGAGTCATGTCCCACAAAAGCATTATCAGGTACGAGAACTAGTAGAGACCGCGCCCAATGGTCTAGTCTTCATCCCCAGCAGGGAGAAGGCAGTACTTGCAGCAACCAAAGAAGAACTGGTCATCTGCAATAGGTGGGAAATAAACCCTGAGTACGAGAAGGTACTCAGCTAGACTTACCCGACAAAAATCAGAAATAAAAGACACCAAGGATCATGCAAGGCTTTTCAGGTGGGCTAGCTTGACACAGTTGCATAAAAGAGCTTATGATTATAGTAACCAATTTAAACTTATTATCAAGCTTATCATTATTTACCTGTCCACTAAATTAGCACCTGTACTAGAGCACTCACTTATTAGGAGCAAACAATATTAACCATAGCAGGTATAATAAGGCCTGTCATCATCATCTCATCATTTCCGAACCATTAAGTATTAAGTGTATCTACATTGGAGATAAGCCCGTCAAGTTCTCACTAACCGGAGAGACGGCGATTGAATCAATTACAACTTCGGTGAGGGGTATTCCTAAGTCTCACCGTGGCATACTTTGCAAGGGTAGCCGTGGGTCACCTTTGGAACATCTCAGAACCAAATTGCGGGTTCGATCGGCACAAGACTCTCGTGGATTACCCTTCCGCCAGACGATCGGGACTTTTAAATCACACCGCCCTTGGACTCACGCCACGGCCCTTCCGAGGCGCACTTTATACTTATCGACTCCCCGCCCGAGGTGAGCTACTCGGCTTCATGGTCGGGTCATCGGTTCTGGCCAACTAAGAGAGAGGCATGCGCTCAACATGAAGCAGGAAAGGCTCCAAGAATCAGTCCTGTTTAGCACACGACGGAGTCACTGCAAACCGGCAAGCCTCCGTCCGGTCTTCATTTCAAATTAAGACTGGTTCTTTTCCACGATAGCAAATATAGCCAACCGTGCCACATGTATCTTCCTATATCTCGCAGGTGACAGGAAATCACCCGACTTCTACCGCGTTTAAGCAGGGCTAAGCACTACTCGAGCCTGAGCTACATAGGATTCAGGGTAACAATATCTGGACAAGGAGTGGGTAACCAATGCAGCAAGTGTTTGCATCCAACACCTAAACTTAATGCAACAATATATATATGTAACAATAATACTGTAACTGCATTTTGGAAATTAGGAGGCTTAATATGCTTCGGGGCTTGCCTTTCACAAAGTTGCAAGGACGGTGGTCAGGGCACTCAACGGCGACCTCGTCTGGCACTTCTCCTGAAGGCTGCTCCTCTTGAATCTCCGGTGTCGGCTGCTGCTGCTCGTTCAGTTCCTCGAATTCCAGCAGGGTTACTCCTTCCGGTACACCTATTGCATGCCGATGCACAAGATAAATATCATGGATGCATAAGGAATGACATGATGCTCATGATGAGTGAATCACAATGGGTGTTTACGAAAACATCACTGGACACTCGCTTACATGAAAGTAATTAGCTCTATTCAAATCACTTTAAGCATGTATCCAACTTAACTTAAATAACAAGAGCAACTTACCTAACTTGCATAACCTAAGATAAAGATGCTTATCTTCAGTTAAAGGCCTAACACCTAGGAACAGTACCATGAACTTAGAATAGTAAAGACATACTTAATATAATAGTTAAAGCTTCATATGCAACAAGTAGTAACTTAATTCTATCATAACCAGAGTTCTATAACTCCAAATGACTTGCAAGAGGACATTCTGGAAAGCTTATGAAATTCTCTACAATTCATTTGTAAACATCAAAGCATGATTCGGAAGTTAACCAAATCCAATTCCAGTAGGCCTAGAATCTGTCCCGCAATGACAGGGTTGGTAACTTAATTATTCAATGATGGTGCAAAAGCCTAATTTGACCAAACCAAGTTTACCAACTTGTTTTTCATACCTAAGAAACATCAGAAAGTATAGTGCTAACTTCTAAATAAATTATTTAATATCCTTTTCCAATTTATTTAGTTAATTAGGTGATTTAAGCAATATATAGTAAAACTATTCATAAAAATCTACAAAAATTACAGTAGCTATCTCATGCTGCACATAGACTACCATAAAAATTTCAAAGCCATTGGACCAACATAACTTGCTGTATCCAAATTAACAGATGACATGTCTATTTCTAGCATAATTAGGAAACCTTATTAAAAAGTGTTAAGCAACAGATTTCCCATTTTTCCTAGCATTCTTCTAGCATAAGAATAGCACCCATAAAATTTTACCTTCACTGGATCTATAGAAAAATTATGAAAATTCACACAAGATCCACCCATTAATAAAAGGAAATTCTATAACTTAAAAACTACACATGCATTAGTTCTAAAGTTTTTACCAGAGCTTCTAATAAGCAATAACAGACTGCCCACAAAATTTCATAATTTTTGGACCACAGAAACTCAAGATAAAATTCAAACAAGTTTGCATGTATCTAAAAACACATTTCAAAGTCCTAATTAATTCATCAAAAATTTCTAAAACATGTGTTCATATAATATTTTTGTTAAATACTAGACATGACCAGGAACTTAACAAAATTAGAACCACATCATTTGGATCTATATACTAGGAGCTACATATTTTTGAATAACAACACAATTCGGTGAAATAATAAATCAAACAAATAAGAATCAAAATGCATCCACAGCTGTTGGACCGGCCCGACGGAACAGCGGCCCGCGAGCACACCGGCGCGGCCCAAGACGCGGCGCCCGCGGCCCAACACACGGCGCGGCCCAACGCTGGGCTCCCGCCTCAGCCGCGACGCTGACAGGGAGGACCCGCGCGTCAGCGAGGGAAACAGGGGAGGAGCGACTGCCGGTGGCGTAGCTCGCCGCCGGTGACTTCTCCGGCGAAGGTAAGGGTTTCTACGTGCTCGCCTCATCCTAGCGGACCTAGGGGAACCCTCATTCGTAGCTATTGACGCGACAAGGAGGGGTGGCGATGGCCACGGCGGCGCTCGGCCACGGCACGGCCGGCTCCGGCGAAGCTACGACGTCACGGCCCTAGTGACTCACTCACTGAGCTTCAGCGTCACATACCGAAGCTAGCGCAAGAAAGAGAAGGGGCGATAAGGGGCTTGAGCGGCACGGCCACGAGCGAGCTCGGCCGGCGGCGGTCATGGCGACCCGGTGGAGCCGCCTACGCGGTGATCTCTACCTGGCGCGAAAACGCGGTGATGGTGTGGTCACGGACGGGGAGAAGCTCACTGCGGGGCTATGGCTTGGACGAATCGGGCAATGGAGCTTGGTTACGGTGGATTTTGGCTCGGCGGCTTCGGTGATCCAGCAGAGCTACGGTGAGCAGAGGAGGCGAAGGAAGGGAGAAATGGAGCGGCGACTCGGTGAGCAGGCGCTGGCTTGAAGTGGAGGACAACGGCAGCGGCGTCAGGCCAGCCACGGCGCGTGGCCACGCAATCAGAGACCCGGCGACGTGTGTCCCCCACGCGGCGCCTGTTGTCTGAAGAATGTCAGTCACTGTAGCGCGCATTCAGTCGAATTGAACCACCTGACAGAGCATGTTTGACGATGATTAACTCCCAATCCGTGACGATCTAGACTACGCCCTAGTTAACAAAGTTGATCATCTATATGTGAACTACAACTCTTTCCATTGGAGCTCGAGCTGGTTTGGCTCGGTTAGTGAGATACAGTGCTCCAAACATCAGCTCATGAAACTGAAATCTGCTTGGGACTTAGAAAAATTTGCTAAGTAAGAAATCAGCATGTACATCTGACTTGTGGGCCATGTTTGAGCATGTTCTAGCCATTTTCATGAGTTGGTCATAAAACAACTTTTGTTCCTTGATAAATTAGCTACAACTTTTGTAAAGAGTGCACAGCCATGCAAAGCTTCTAAGCTGGACTTTTGAATCAGTCAAACGATGACACTCCATGGGTCAATTTAAGTCAAACTTGCACTTGAGGACATTTTGGTCATTTTGGTCTACATGAACAATGTTCCAACAAGTAAACTAAGTATAGTTAAGGTGTATTAGACCATGATCACCCATTTTACAAAGTTGTTATACCACTTCTACTGATCACATGTGATAAAGAAAGTAAAACAAGCAATTCATACATATGTTTCAATACAATGTTTCACATGTTGCATGACCTTGTTGTTATCCTATACTTGTCACATTACTACCATGTTGCCATGCTTCAAGACATGGGAAATTCATGTTGCATTCATATGTTGCACTACTACCATTCACAAGCAATCCAGTACGAAACAAACAGAATATGCGAATGTTTCATATGTATGTTTTAGGGAAAATGACATGATGAGATAGATGATGCACATGTTTATGAGACGAAATGCAATTAGTAGAAGCCAAACACCGAGGGTGTTACACGACCAACCAAAAGATGGACGCATACTGCAAAGCGATCAGAAAGCTGGAAGGCAAGTTCTATGGCATCGAGTACACACATGTGGTCCGGGACAAAAATCAAGCAGCAGATGCGCTGTCAAAGTTAGGATCATCCCGAGCCAAAGTCCCACATGGCGTATTTGTTCAAGACCTGCTCACGCCTTCCATCAAAGAAGAAGATCCCGCGGTCGACAAGCCTCCAGACCAGCTATTGGTGGCTACGGTTCCGGCGTCAAACACCACCAAACCACCTCCGACCACCAAGAAGCCTCACTGGAGAGTACCTTTCATCAAGTACCTGACAGATGGTAGCGGTTACACCGATCGGACAGAGAACGAACGCTTGATGCATCGTAGTAAGCAGTACCTGCTCGTCGATGGCAAATTGTGGCGTAAGAACATGAAGGAGGAAATCTTAATGAAGTGTATAACCCAGGAGGACGGTGAACATCTCCTAGACAAAATCCACTCTGGCTCCTACAGCAACCACGTGGCCTCGAGAACGCTGGTCGACAAGGCTTTTCGAGCAAGGTTCTATTGGCCGTCAGTCGTAGCCGATGTAGAGAAGCTAGTCCGCCATTATGAAGGTTGTTAGTTTTTCACCAAGAGAATCCACGTACCAGCACACGAGATTCAGACTATACTAGCCTCTTGGCCCTTCGCATGCTGGGGACTGGATATGATCGGGCCTTTGAAACCGCCCCCTGGAAAATTTACATGCGTATTTGTGCTAATCGACAAATTCTCCAAGTGGATAGAGTACATGCCCCTGGTCAAGGCATCTTCAGAAAAGGCTGTCGCATTCCTCGACCAGGTCATCCACCGCTTCGACATACCCAACAGCATCATCACTGATTTGGGTACTCAGTTCACCGGGAACGCTTTTTGGGACTTCTACGATGAAAGGAGCATAGTAGTAAAATATGTCTCGGTGGCACACCCTAGAGCTAATGGACAGGTCAAGCAGGCAAATGGTATGATTCTAGATGCACTTAAGAAGAGGATGTACAGAGAGAATGACAAAGCTCCTAGAAGATGGCTCCTAGAGTTACCAGCTGTGATCTGGGGTCTCAGAACCCAGCCTAGTTGCAATACTGGCGTATCACCATACTTTATGGTTTATGGCGCTGAGGCAGTGCTCCTAGAAGATATAGCCTTCAGATCAGCACGGGTAGAGAACTTTGACGAAGACAAGGCCAATGAAGTGCGGGAGCTAGAAGTGAATAGTGCAGAAGAGAAGCGGCTCAATTCTTGCGTACATACAGCCAAATACCTTGCTGTTTTGCGCAGGTACTACAACAAGAACATCAAGGAGCGGTTCTTCGTGGTCGGGGACCTAGTCCTAAAGTGGAAGACGAATCAGGCTGGTGTCCACAAACTCGGAACCCCATGGGAAGGACCCTTCATGATCAAGGAGGTCACACGCCCTATGTCTTACAGATTAGCTCGCCTAGACGGCACAGACGTACCCAATTCTTGGCACATCGACAAGCTTAGGCGTTTCAATGCTTAGCTACTAAGATATGTACCCCTCTTGTACTTTTGATTTGTTTCAATAAAGCTATTATGATTTCTCCGACCACTCTAATGTGTCACTTCAAAGTCTATCGTTATTCTAACTCTACCAGTTAAAACCGACCACCATTCCTTCTTGGGTTTTCAGAGCAGGCCCTGTCTTCGGTTCCCCCCAATGCGTGCATGGGATCCGCTCTCTATGCTACGGGTGATCGGCATGTGCTCTCTGGTTTGACTTGTGTGTTTCTACGTGTGCACAAGCTACGCACCTCGCACTCCGACCGCAAGTCAAACCAGGGCCATACAAGCTGTAACAGAACCGACCAAATCATAAGAACGTAAGTACAAAAACAATCACCGAAGCGATCAAATTCCTGTACTTAAGCTCCCATAATCCCGGTAGTCCGGAAATCACGAAGGATTTCAACCAACTCTCGACATACAAACCAAGATCGTAATGATTCAACACAACACATCATTTGTTACAACATTTCACAAGTAGCATTCGGATTACATCCATCAGAGTTCAAATAAAATATTACAAACCAAGTTTGAGTGTGCGGAAGCAACATAGTTTAGTACATAACTTCATAGTTTCAATTACGTTGCCAGATCAGAGTCATGTCCCACAAAAGCATTATCAGGTACGAGAACTAGTAGAGACCGCGCCCAACGGTCTAGTCTTCATCCCCAGCAGGGAGAAGGCAGTACTTGCAGCAACCAAAGAAGAACTGGTCATCTGCAACAGGTGGGAAATAAACCCTGAGTACGAGAAGGTACTCAGCTAGACTTACCCGACAAAAATCAGAATTAAAAGACACCAAGGATCATGCAAGGCTTTTCAGGTGGGCTAGCTTGGCACATTTGCATAAAAGAGCTTATGAGCATAGTAACCAATTTAAACTTAGCATCAAGCTTATCATCATTTACCTGTCCACTAGATTAGCACCTGTACTAGAGCACTCACTTATTAGGAGCAAACAATATTAACCATAGCAGGTATAATAAGGCTGGCATCATCATATCATCATTTCCGAACCATTAAGTATTAAGTGTATCTACATTGGAGATAAGCCCGTCAAGTTCTCACTACTTGGGAGAGACGGCGATTCGAATCGAATTACAACTCACCGAGGGGTATTCCTAACTCTCACCCCGGCATACTTTGCAAGGGTAGCCGTGGGTCACCTTTGGAACATCTCAGAACCAAATTGCGGGTTCGATCAACGCCAAGACTCTCGTGGATTACCCTTCCGCCAGACGATCGGGACTTTTAAATCACACCCGCCTTGGACTCACGCCACGGCTCCCTTTCGAGGCGACTTTATACTTATCGACTCCCTACCGAGGTGAGCTACTCGGCCATGGGTCGGTCATCGGACACGCCAACTAAGAGAGAGGCATGCGCTCAACATGAACAGGAAAGGCTCCAAGAATCAGTCCTTAAGCGACATACTGACGGAGTCACCGCAAACCGACAAGCCTCCGTCCGGTCTTCATTTCAAATTAAGACTGGTTCTTTTCCACGATAGCAAATATAGCCAACCGTGCCACATGTATCTTCCTATATCTCGCAGGTGATGGAAATCACCCGACTTCTACCGCGTTGAAGCGGTGGCTAAGCACTACTCGAGCCTCGAGCTACATAGGATTCTGTGGTAACAATATCTCGGACAAGGAATGGGTAACCAATGCAAAGCAAGTGTTTGCATCCAACACCTAAACTTAATGCAACAATATATGTAATAATAATATCAGAATCGCAGTTCGGAAAATAGGAGGCTTAATATGCTCGGGGCTTGCCTTTTCACGAAGTTGCAAGGACGGTGGTCGAGGGCACTCAATGGCGACCTCGTCGGCACTTCTCCTGAAGGTCGCTCCTCCCGAATCTCGGCGTCATTGCTTTGCCGCCGCCGGTTCCTCGAATTCCAAAGAGGTTACTCCTTCCGGTACACCTATTGCATGCCGATGCACAAGATAAATATCATGAATGCATAAGGAATGACATGATGCTCATGATGAATGAATCACAATGGGTGTTTACGAAAACATCATTGGACCCTCGTTTATCGAAAGTAATTAGCTCTATTCAAATCACTTTAAGCATGTATCCAACTTAACTTAAATAACAAGAGCAACTTACCTAACTTGCATAACCTAAGATAAAGATGCTCATCTTCAGTTAAAGGCCTAACACCTAGCAACAGTACCATGAACTTAGAATAGTACAGACATGCTTAAAATAACAGTTAAAGCTTCATATGCAACAAGTAGTAACTTAATTCTATCATAACCAGAGTTCTATAACTCCAAATGACTTGCAAGAGGACATTCTGGAAAGCTTATGAAATTCTCTACAATTCATTTGTAAGCATCAAGGCATGATTCTGAAGTTAACCAAATCAATTTCCAGTAGACCTAGAATCTGTCCAGAATGACGGGGTTGCTAACTTAATTATTTAATGATGGTGCAAAAGCCCAATTTGACCAAACCAAGTTTACCAACTTGTTTTTCATATCTAAGAAACATCAGAAAGTATAGTGCTAGCTTCTAAATAAATTATTTAATATCCTTTTCCAATTTATTTAGTTAATTAGGTGATTTAAACAATATATAGTAAAACTATTCATAAAAATCTACAAAAATTACAGTAGCTATCTCATGCTGCACATAGACTACCATAAAAATTCCAAAGCAATTGGACCAACATAACTTGCTGTATCCAAAATAACAGATGCTATGTCTATTTCTAGCATAATTAGGAAACCTTATTAAAAAGTGTCAAGCAACAGATTTCCTATTTTTCCTAGCATCCTTCTAGCATAAGAATAGCACCCATAAAATTTCACCTTCACTGGATCTATAGAAAAATTATGAAAATTCACACAAGATCCATCTATTAATAAAAGGAAATTCTAAAACTCAAAAACTACACATGCACTAGCTCTAAAATTTTTACTAGAGCTTCACATCAGCAATAACAGACTGCCCACAAAATTTCATAATTTTTGGACCACAGAAACTCAAGATAAAATTCAAACAAGTTTGCATGCTTCTAAAAACACATTTCAAACTCCTATTTAATTCATCAAATTTTTCTAAAACATGTGTCCATATAATATTTTTATTAAATACTAGACATTATCATGAACTCAACAAAATTGGAACCATAGCATTTGGATCTATATACTAGGAAATACATATTTTAGAATCATGCACATAAATCTGTGAAAACAATAAACAAAACAATTAAGAAAACCTAAAAGCTGGTGTGGGTCGCCCAAGGAACGGCGGCCCAAGACGCTGCTCAGCCCAAGCCAGATCCCGCCTGAGCCTCACGGGCGGCTGACTCATGGGCACGGGCGTCGGTGACCCCACCCGTCGGCCGAGACGAAGACAGGGGAGACGGTTCACGGCTGGCGACGAGGGAACTCGGCCGACGGGCGTAACCCTCCCGGCTAAACGAATAGCACCGACGTGCTTCCCAGCTCCCACGCGCTGATTTCCCTACCAAGCCAAGCTCTAGTGGTCCCTAAGAGCTCGGCCATGCGGCGCGCTGTGAATCGGCCATATGGCGACGGCGGCGCTTCGCCGTGTCCGGTGCTGCTGCTAGACCGCGGACTGGGGTGGCCATACACACGAGCACCCACGCGTGATGGAGAGGACTAATCGCGAACTAAGAGAGGAGGAGGGGAACGGGCCAGGTGCGACCACGGTGAGGTCACCGGTGCGGCAATGGCGGCCATGGCGCGGTGGTGCATGGAATGGCAAGGTGCTTACCTATGGTTCGACGACTCGTAGAAGGTGTAGACGAGATCCGTGGGAGGCTAGCGAGCATCGAGCGCGAGGGTGCAGGCGAGGCGCGACGGCGAGCAATGGCGGAGCGGTTTTTCTAACGGCTCGACGCTGCGCCGTTTGAGCGAATGGAGCAGGCCGACGCCGTGAGGTGGTGTGGCCGGGCTTGAAGTGGAGGGCAGCGTGCAGCGGCTTCAGATCAGCCACGGCGCGTGGCAGCGCGATCAGCCGACCGACGCCGGGTGTCCCCCACGCGGCGCTTGACCTCTGTTGCCGGTCGGCCATGACCGACTGAATCATTTCAGAAATTGCGATTCAGTTATCCAATGACCGACTGACAGAGCAGGTTAGACGATGATTTGCTCCAAATCCATGACGATTTAGTGGAGGATTTGAACATCAAAGTTGTAGACCTACCTTCCCTCTACAAACTCTTTTCAAGGACCAACACCTAAAACGCCGTGGATCCGAAGTTACATGGAGCCAAAGTGGGCTCGATGCAACTGAAATGCAGTTTAATACTTAGACAAATTTTTCAGTGAAATCAACATGAAATTTTGACTTGTGGGCCATGTTTGAACATGTTCCACATATTTTCATGAGTTGGTCATAAAACAACTTTTGTTCCTTGATAAACTAGCTACAACTTTGGTAAAGAGTGCACAGCCATGCAAAGTCTCTAAGTTGGTCTTTTGAATCAGTCAAACAGTGAGACTCCTAGGGTCCATTCAAGTCAAACTTGCACTTGAGGGCATTTTGGTCACTTTGATCTACATGGACAATGTTCCAACAAGTAAACTAAATATAGTTAAGGTGTATTAGACCATGATCAACCATTTTACAAAGTTGTTATACCTCTTCTACTGATCACATGTGATAAAGAAAGTAAAACAAGCAATTCATACATATGTTTCAATACAATGTTCCACATGTTTCATGGCTTGGTTGTTATTCTACACTTGTCATATTTCTACCATGTTGCCATGTTTCAAGGTATGAGAAATTTATGTTGCATTCATATGTTGCACTACTATCATTCATAAGCACTCCAATACGAAACAAACAGAATGTACGAATGTTGCATATGTATGTTTCAGTGACAATGGAAATGATGACATAGATGATGCACAAGTTTATGAAACGAAATGCAATTAGTAGAAGCCAAACACCGAGGGTGTTACAGCCCTCCCCCCTTAGAAAAATCTCGTCCCGAGATTTGGAAAGCGTACCAATCCGTATAGAAAGCTGGATAGTTTTCCTTTAAATAATCTTCCCGCTCCCAAGTTGCATCCGCTCACTATGATTACTCCAAACTACCTTGTATAACTTAACCACTCGTGTACGAGTCACTCTTTCTTGTGTATCCAGAACTTGCACGGGTTTTTCCTCATAAGAAAGATCAGATTTCAAGTTGACTTTCCTTGTTGCTATTCTTTCCTCGGGAATACGAAGACACTTCTTCAGCTGGGACACATGGAATACCGGAAATATAGCTCCCATCTCACGGGGTAGATCGAGCTTATATGCTACTCTTCCACTTTTCTCGATAATGCGGTAGGGTCCAACATATCGAGGCTCAAGCTTCCTTTTAATTCCAAAACGCTTGACTCCTTTCATAGGGGATACCTTTAGATAAACATGATCACCTACTTCAAACTCAATAGGTTTCCTTCTCTTGTCAGCATAGCTCTTTTGTCTAGCCTCGTGGCGGCAAGTCATATTCTTTTGTATAGTTCGGACTTGCTCTTCGCTTCTTTTACAAAGTCAATACCATAGAATCTTCTTTCCCGGGTTCCACCCAGTTCAAAGGAGTTCTACACTTATGCCATAAAGAGCTTCAAAAGGAGCTATTTTGATACTCTCTTGATAACTGTTGTTATAAGAGAATTCAGCGAGAGGTAACCAGTCTTCCCAAGAGCCTTTGTAAGAAATAAGACAAGCTCTAAGCATGTCCTCAAGAATTTGATTAACACTTTCGATCGTCTCGATGTTTGCGGATGATAGGCGTAATCATGGATTAGATGAGTGCCAAGATTCTCGATGTAAGCACTCCCAAAAGCGAGCCGTGAACCGAGGTCCTCTATCGAAACAATGGATTTGGGTACACCATGGAGACGTACCACTTGTTGAAAATAAATCTCAAGCATAATTGTGAGGATGATAGGTAGACTTGACCGGAATAAAGTGAGCGGATTTAGTTAGACGATCTCACGATAACCCAGATGGAATCACAACCCTTGTTGGTAGTGGGTAATCCAACAATAAAATCCATACTAATTTCTTCCCACTTCCAACCAGGAATGGAGAGTGGTCGCACATGATCCGGGCCTTATGTGAATAGCCTTGACTCTGCTAGAATGCTTATCACACCTTGCCACGTAAGCTGCGATTTCTTTCTTCATCTTGGTCCACCAATAATACAAATTTTGAGATCTTGATACATTTTACTACTACCGGGATGGATGGACAACTTAGAAGAATGGGCTTCACCATAATTTGATTTCTAAGTTCTTTATCTTTGGGTACCACAAGTCTATCATTAAACCAGAGAACTCCTTTGTCATCGACCTTAAAGTGTTTGGTCTCTTTCTCTTTCATTTTCCGTTTGATGTGAAACACACCCACATCAGTCTTTCCGAGTTCAATAATTCGACTTCTAAGAGAGCAATCCACGTGATATTGTGAAGTACTACAGGATGAAGGAGGTGTGACAGATGAAAGTCTTCACTAACTAAGGAATTGCAATGGCTTTTTCTCGCTTAAGGCATCAAGAACCACATTCGCTTTACTGTGATGGTAGTGCACTTGAAGGTTGTAGTCCTTGATCAATTCTAACCAAATACCGTTGACGCATGTTCAACTCGGGTTGAGTAAAGATGTACTTGAGGCTTTTATGGTCAAGATAGATATTGCACACATTACCCAACAAGTAATGTCTCCAAATCTTCGTGGCATGAACAATCGCGGCTAGCTCTAAGTCATGGGTAGGATAGTTGACTTCATGCTTTTTGAAGTCAAGCGCCAAGCATAAGCAATTACTCGCCTTCCCGCATAAGAACACACCCCAAACCGGTGCCACATGCATCACAATAGACATCAAAAGGCTTTTCGATGTCAGTTGTGCTAACACAGAGCAGAGGTTAGCAAGGTCCGCAAAGTGTGGAAAGCCTCTTCACACTTCGGAGTCCACACAAACTTCTCATCTTTTGCAAGAGTCGAGTCATGGGCTTGGCGATTTTGAGAAATCCGGATAAAGCGACGATAATAGCCACCAACCCCGTAAAAACTTCGGACTTCGTGGACCGTAGTAGGTGCCTTCCACTCAAGGACTTCTTGCACCTTCGTAGGGTCAACCAAATTCCATCACCGAGATAACACATGACCTAGAAAAGGTATCTTGTTCAACCGTAATTCACACTTTTTGAACTTAGCATAAAGTCTGGTTGTCACGCAACCGAAGTTAAGACAATTCTCGGATGTTCAAAGATGCTCTTCTTTATTCTCGAGAATATACTAGGATGTCATCAATGAACCACGACGACAAACTTGTCCAATTCTCGCATGAATACGTAATTCATCGTGTACATAAAGTGTGCCGGAGCATTTGTCAACCCAAAAGACATGACAAGGTACTCGAACAAACCATAACGGGTAGAGAAAGTCGTCTTTAGGTATATCTTCGTGATTTAATTTTGATCTCGATGGTAACCGGACCTCAAATCGATCTTGGAGAATACCCTAGCTTTAGAGAGTCGATCAAAATGAATATCGATGCGAGGAAGAGGGTATTTGTTCTTGATGGTAACAGCATTTAGGGGACGATAATCTACGCACATGCGCTAAAGATTCGTCCTTCTTCTTCACAAAGATAGCCGGACAACCCCAAGGAGACGAACTAGGCCGAATCAAACCTTTCTTCAATAGCTCATTCAATCGACTCTTTAGTTCACCAACTCATTGGGCGGCATTCTATAGGGCCTTCGAGATATAGGAGCCGCATCGGAATAAGTTCTATCTTGAATTCTACATCGCGGTCCGGAGGTAATCCGTGCAAGTCATCGTGGAAGACATCCGGAAACTCATGATAACCGGTAGATCCTCAATGGCTTTGGCTAGGGTAGCATTGGCTGTATTGTGAAGAGAGATATCACGAGGTAATCGCACTAGAAAACCCTTCTTATCCACAGGATCCTCAACATTACCACACGGGTTGACGATCGATCAAGACTCCATTCCCACTCATCCACTTCATTCCTAGGATTATATCAATTCCTACCCCTAGTAGCACTACAAGATCTCGTAAGAAACTCTCGATCCCCAATTTCAAGCTTTACATCTTTTACTACTTGGTTAGTCATGATATTATTCCCAAAGAAAGACTAATACAATAACCACCCTTGACAATTGTAATCACATTCATCTTATGCTTAGATGCAAAAGTAGAACTCACAAAGGAATGTGAAGCACCGAATCAAAGAGCACAACTGTTAGGTGATCATTAACAAGAAACTTACCAATGGTGACCACTTCACCAAAGAGGAATTTCCTCTGAGAGTGTAATGAACACGCCGACGGACGCTTCCTTGAGCATTCTTGGGAGGGTGGGGACACCTATTTGCCCAATGACCAGCCTGGTTACGGCCCAACACGGCCGTTAGGTGGTGGGACATTGAGCTGCCTCGCCTGTAAGTATTCTTTGGCAAGGAAATTGTGTACCTTTTATAAAACCAGTTTTTAGCTTGATTCTTCTTTCCGAGGTGGGCGGTACGGACATTAGCATTGGGTGGATTCAGATCTGGGCCTTGGATATCATTGGTGCCTTAGACCGAGAAGCACTTTGAATCAAAGTTTCTTTTGCGGTTCTTAGAAGCAAGATATATCTTATCATTGTTCTCTTGAGTCGAGTGTCACTAATAAACTCATTGAAGGTGACACACTTGCAGCTGCCCATTGACTTCATCAATTTAGGGAAAGTCCCTCTTGAAGCTAGCTATTCTCTTAGCGTCCAGATCGACAAACTCAGAGCATACCCGCAAAGTTGTTGAATGCCTGGAGGTATTCATTGAGACTCTTGTTGCCTTGGGTGAGCTTCATAAACTCGGTATGCTTAATGGCCATGAGACCGGGAGGAATAAAGTGTCCTCTCGAAAGTCAGCTCAAACCCGACCCCAAACTATCTCGACGTTTTGGTGGAAGGTGGTCTTGTGATGTGTCCACCAGACACTGCGTAGGCCTTGGAGCTGGTGTCCCGCATATGTGGCCTTCATACCCTCAGTCAAACGGAGCAATCCAAACCTTTGCTCTATCGTGCTCAACCATTCATCAGCTTGCAATGGTTCTTCTGCCTCACGAAAGACAGGAGGCTTTGTATCCATGAAGTCCTTAAAGTCAGCCTGTCTTGGTTTGGCTCGGGTCCTTGGCGGACATAGCGATCCTCACGGTTAGCCATCCGATGCATAGCCTCCGCTAACATGCGCTTGACTTTCCACCACTGCATCTGCATTAGCTCAAATTTGGTGTGGGCGGTGGCGTGAGGGTGGTTGTTCCTCATTTCCCATGCCACGAATGCCATGACGAAGGTTATGATGAGCCATCTGCAAAATGTATAGCCAATGAGCACCGACGATGTGGAAATTTTGTAGATGAATCGTCGATAATTATGCCCAAACCGAGTCCATTGGAGGAATGCATTTAGATAATCAACAGAGGCACAATCATTCATCACAACCACACAACTCATCAAGCGCGTCAATGGACACATAAATGCGATGAACTTAATCAACCACTCGATCCATAGACCGCAAAGACGGAATTTATCAAAGGCTCATATACGTGGAGCATAATACGTTCGATAGGTTACATCCAAGCCATAGTGGTCCCAAACTTACATCCAAAGATAACTTATGGTTCGATATTACATCCCAACGATTACTTATTCCAAAGCTACTCGTTCATGCATGAGGATCAACAAAAGACTAGCTCTTGCGCATTAGCTAAGTAGTAAGCTAAACCACGATCGTCCTCTGAGTCGATGTCGAAGATCTCTCCTCCATCTTCATCACTAGCAGGCTCCAACTCCTCAAAGAATTGCCACTTGTCGCTCTAGCTCTACCGTCGTGCTCTCAACACATCCTCCTCGTGCAAGGCTTCATTCCGTTGGTTCATCACGTGAATCAACATGCGCTCACTGATTGCATGTGAGCAATCGTTAACCTCTCGAACCTCAAGGGTCTCTTGGTCCCTTTCCCGAGTTACTTGCTCCAAGCGGTCTTGAGCCGCATTCCTCTCAAGATCACCCGAAAGCAAGCTCGTCCTCAGCCTTTCCTCCTCAAGAGGGCTCGGGGACGGGGCTCACGAGGAGCTAAACGGTGACGCTGGCGCCTCGCCTCCAGCCGGACTTATGAAAAGCGCTTCAGGCGCGCCATCTCCAGAGCAAAAGTTACAACATAAGGGAGAATCATTTAAGGGATACGAAATTTAATTATCCGGGACAATCATATTTTAAAGGAGGGAGTAATGCAAGAAATGCCATGTATTTGAACATGATGCATGCACGATCCGTGACGTCCTCACCATCCTAGAAAAATTTAAAGGCTAGCTTAAATATACGGTGGCATACATACGCTCTCTCCTATACGGTAGTTAGTCGATCTACAACGATACGTTGTTAGTGTACCGCAGAAAATTTCATTTCAGCCCAAGTAATTTCCCACAATGCATAAAAGCAAGCAAGAATTAAATACTTTCATACATACATCCCCGATGCACATACTCTAGTATCACAACTACCCGCCGAGAGATACCCACATTTAAGTACTCTCATAGATACATGATTGAACATGTAAATATGCGAGCAACCACAACTACTCTCCCTAGACCGACGATTGACTGGTCATGCCCTCACAACTCCCACTTACCAGAGCGTAGAGGTATTTGATCCAAACATTACCACCCAAGCGGATGGCATCCATATAATAGCACGTATGGACGCATTTAAATGTAAAACAAGCAGGAACCCCAAGTTAGTACTTTAATAAGCCACCTAAGAGTCCTTATTTGGGCATAAGGGATATGACCAACGGCAATACTTAGTATTTAATTTAGGATTTTCACAAATACTTTTGTTTTAAATACACAAATGACGTGTTTAGTGTCAAATCTTGCTCGATACCAATTGTATGTGAACCGACCAAATCATAAGAACGTAAGTACAAAAACAATCACCGGCGATCAAATTTCGTATTTAAGCTCCCATAATCCCGGTGAGTCCGGAAATCACGAAGGATTTCAACCAACTCTCGACATACAAACCAAGATCGTAATGATTCAACACAACACATCATTCGTTACAACATTTCACAAGTAGCATTCGGATTACATCCATCGAGTTCAAATAAAATATTACAAACCAAGTTTGAGTGTGCGGAAGCAACATAGTTTAGTACATAACTTCATAGTTTCAATTACGTTGCGGATCGTAGTCATGTCCCACAAAAGCATTATCGTGCACGAGAACTAGTAGAGACCGCTACCTAACGGTCTAGTCTTCATCCCCAAAGCAGGAGAAGGCGTATTTGCAAACAACCAAAGAAGAACTGGTCATCTCGCAGCAATGTGGGAAATAAACCCCGAGTACGAGAAGGTACTCTCACTAGACTTACCCGACAAAAATCAGAATTAAAAGACACCAAGGATCATGCAAGGCTTTTGTGTGGGCTAGCTTGGCACATTTGCATAAAAGAGCTTATGAGCATAGTAACCAATTTAAACTTAGCATCAAGCTTATCATCATTTACCCGTCCACTAGATTAGCACCTGTACTAGAGCACTCACTTATTAGGAGCAAACAATATTAACCATAGCAGTGTATAATAAGGTCGTGCATCATCATATCATCATTTCCGAACCATTAAGTATTAAGTGTATCTACATTGGAGATAAGCCCGTCAAGTTCTCACTAACCGAGAGAGACGGCGATTCAATCAATTACAACTCAAATTGAGGGGTATTCCTAACTCTCACCCCGCATACTTTGCAAGGGTAGCCGTGGGTCACCTTTGGAACATCTCAGAACCAAATTTGCTGGTTCGATCAACAAAGACTCTCGTGGATTACCCTTCCGCCAGACGATCGGGACTTTTAAATCACCGCCGCCTTGACTCACGCCACGGCTCCTTTCGAGGCGCACTTTATACTTATCGACTCCCTACCGAGGTGAGCTACTCGGCCATGGGGTCGGTCATCGGACACGGCCAACTAAGAGAGAGGCATGCGCTCAACATGAACAGGAAAGGCTCCAAGAATCAGTCCTTAAGCGACACGTGACGGAGTCACCGCAAACCGACAAGCCTCCGTCCGGTCTTCATTTCAAATTAAGACCGGTTCTTTTCCACGATAGCAAATATAGCCAACCGTGCCACATGTATCTTCCTATATCTCGCAGGTGACAGAAATCACCCGACTTCTACAGCGTTGAAGTTGTGGCTAAGCACTACTCGAGCCTCGAGCTACATAGGATTGTGGTAACAATATCCGGACAAGGAATGGGTAACCAATGCAATGCAAGTGTTTGCATCCAACACCTAAACTTAATGCAACAATATATGTAATAATAATATCAGAATCGCAGTTCGGAAAATAGGAGGCTTAATATGCTCCGGGCTTGCCTTTCACGAAGTTGCAAGGACGGTGGTCAGGGCACTCAATGGCGACCTTCATCGGCACTTCTCTCCAAGGTCGCTCCTCCCGAATCTCCGGCGTCATTCTTCTGCCGCTTTCGCTTCGGTTCCTCGAATTCCATGAGGTTACTCCTTCGGTACACCTATTGCATGCCGATGCACAAGATAAATATCATGAATGCATAAGGAATGACATGATGCTCATGATGAATGAATCACAATGGGTGTTTACGAAAACATCTTTGGACCCTCGTTTATCGAGTAATTAGCTCTATTCAAATCACTTTAAGCATGTATCCAACTTAACTTAAATAACAAGAGCAACTTACCTAACTTGCATAACCTAAGATAAAGATGCTCATCTTCAGTTAAAGGCCTAACACCTAGCAACAGTACCATGAACTTAGAATAAATACAGACATGCTTAAAATAATGATTAAAGCTTCATATGCAACAAGTAGTAACTTAATTCTATCATAACCAGAGTTCTATAACTCCAAATGACTTGCAAGAGGACATTCTGGAAAGCTTATGAAATTCTCTACAATTCATTTGTAAGCATCAAGGCATGATTCTGAAGTTAACCAAATCAATTTCCAGTAGACCTAGAATCTGTCCGAATGACGGGGTTGCTAACTTAATTATTTAATGATGGTGCAAAAGCCCAATTTGACCAAACCAAGTTTACCAACTTGTTTTTCATATCTAAGAAACATCAGAAAGTATAGTGCTAGCTTCTAAATAAATTATTTAATATCCTTTTCCAATTTATTTAGTTAATTAGGTGATTTAAACAATATATAGTAAAACTATTCATAAAAATCTACAAAAATTACAGTAGCTATCTCATGCTGCACATAGACTACCATAAAATTCCAAAGCAATTGGACCAACATAACTTGCTGTATCCAAAATAACAGATGCTATGTCTATTTCTAGCATAATTAGGAAACCTTATTAAAAAGTGTCAAGCAACAGATTTCCTATTTTTCCTAGCATCCTTCTAGCATAAGAATAGCACCCATAAAATTTCACCTTCACTGGATCTATAGAAAAATTATGAAAATTCACACAAGATCCATCTATTAATAAAAGGAAATTCTAAAACTCAAAAACTACACATGCACTAGCTCTAAAATTTTTACTAGAGCTTCACATCAGCAATAACAGACTGCCCACAAAATTTCATAATTTTGGACCACAGAAACTCAAGATAAAATTCAAACAAGTTTGCATGCTTCTAAAAACACATTTCAAACTCCTATTTAATTCATCAAATTTTTCTAAAACATGTGTCCATATAATATTTTTATTAAATACTAGACATTATCATGAACTCAACAAAATTGGAACCATAGCATTTGGATCTATATACTAGGAAATACATATTTTAGAATCATGCACATAAATCTGTGAAAACAATAAACAAAACAATTAAGAAAACCTAAAAGTTGTGTGGGTGGCCCAAGGAACAGCGGCCCAAGACGCGGCTCAGCCCAAGCCAGATCCCGCCTGAGCCTCTAAGCGGCTGACTGCTGGGCACACAAGGCGTCGGTGACCCCACCCGTGCCGGTGAGACGAAGCAGGGAGACGGTTCACGCCGGCGGCGGCGACGAGGAACTCGCCGACGGCGAACCCTCCCGGCTAATGAAACGAATAGCACCGACGTGCTTCCCTCAGCTCCCACGCGTTGATTTCCCTACCAAGCCCGAAGCTCTAGTGGTCCCTAAGAGCTCGGCGCGGCGCGACGCCGGCGAATCGGCCATGGCGCACGGCGGCGCCTGGCTTCGCCGTGTCGGCAGCTAGACCGGCACTGGGGGTGGCCGTTACACACGAGCACCTACGCGTGATGGAGAGGACTAATCGCGAACTAAGAGAGGAGGAGGGGAACGGGGCCGTGCTGACCACGGTGAGGTCACCGGTGCGGCAATGGCGGCCATGGCGCGGTGGTGCATGGAGCCGGCAAGGCTGCTTACCTATGGTTCGTACGACTCAGAGAAGGTGTAGACGAGATCCGTGGGAGGCTAGCGGAGCATCGAGCAGCGAGGTGCGGGCGAGGCGCGACGGCGAGCAATGGCGGAGCGGTGGCTTCTATTAACGGCTCGAGCTGCTGCGGTTTGAGCGAATGGAGCCGACGACGCCGGGAGCGCTGGCTACTGGGCTTGAAGTGGAGGGCAGCGTCGGGGCTTCAGACAGATCAGCCACGGCGCGTGGCGTGCGCGATCACCGACCGACGCCGGTGTCCCCACGCGGCGCTTGACCTGTTGCCCGGTCGGCCATGACCGATCGAATCATTTCGTAAATTGCGATTCAGTTATCCAATGACCGACTGACAGAGCAGGTTAGACGATGATTTGCTCCAAATCCATGACGATTTAGTGGAGGATTTGAACATCAAAGTTGTAGACCTACCTTCCCTCTACAAACTCTTTTCAAGGACCAACACCTAAAACGCCGTGGATCCGGTTACATGGAGCCAAAGTGGGCTCGATGCAACCTGAAATGCGTTTAATACTTAGACAAATTTTTCGATTGAAATCAACATGAAATTTTGACTTGTGGGCCATGTTTGAACATGTTCCACATATTTTCATGAGTTGGTCATAAAACAACTTTTGTTCCTTGATAAACTAGCTACAACTTTGGTAAAGAGTGCACAGCCATGCAAAGTCTCTAAGTTGGTCTTTTGAATCAGTCAAACAGTGAGACTCCTAGGGTCCATTCAAGTCAAACTTGCACTTGAGGGCATTTTGGTCACTTTGATCTACATGGACAATGTTCCAACAAGTAAACTAAATATAGTTAAGGTGTATTAGACCATGATCAACCATTTTACAAAGTTGTTATACCTCTTCTACTGATCACATGTGATAAAGAAAGTAAAACAAGCAATTCATACATATGTTTCAATACAATGTTCCACATGTTTCATGGCTTGGTTGTTATTCTACACTTGTCATATTTCTACCATGTTGCCATGTTTCAAGGTATGAGAAATTTATGTTGCATTCATATGTTGCACTACTATCATTCATAAGCACTCCAATACGAAACAAACAGAATGTACGAATGTTGCATATGTATGTTTCAGTGACAATGGAAATGATGACATAGATGATGCACAAGTTTATGAAACGAAATGCAATTAGTAGAAGCCAAACACCGAGGGTGTTACACAAACCTTTCAGGATGATGTGTCGACTAAACCGATACAACTAAATAGAACGCCAACACGTTCTAACTTAGTTACATCAACATGATATCTGAGCTTAAACACGTTTTCTACAAAACAAACAAGCTTATGTTGATATACAGTTACGTTATTACAAGCTTGCCTGAAAAGGTCCAAGTTTACAATAACCCAACTACATCTTCTTCTACAGCTATAGCCTACACTATTGGCTGGTCGGGGCACGCGGCGCTTGCTGCTCGCTGGGCCTGACATCGTGCTTGGGTCTCGGGGACTCTGGCATTGTTCGAGCTGAAGAAGATGGCCCCACCGATGCCTGGCTGGTCGAGACCGCAGGCTTCGTCGGTTGGCTTTGAAAATGACGGCGCTCTCAGCTAACTTATTGACGACGTTCCTTGTACAGGTGGTGTCGTACCTCCACATAGGTTAATATCACCAATTATTTTCACCGACAAGTCCAGCTGGGTCATCCATAGCTCCTCGGCTACATGTGATTTGTACTCACATACAGTTGAGAGGCATTTATTTTTTCTCACTTAGACCTAGCTACAAGGCTGATACCTCGCCTACCAGCAAGCTCGGGGACTTCGTCGCTCGCTCCTCGACCTGTGCTCGAGGACTGCCTCGACCACTCTCTGACCATAGCTCGAGGACTTCGTCCTCGCTCCTTGACTTATGCTCAGGGACGGCCTCGACCACTCTCTGACCACAGCTCGGGGACTTCGTCGCTCGCTCCTTGACTTGTGCTCAGGGACTGCCTCAACCACTCTCTGACCACAGCTCGGGGACTTCGTCGCTCGCTCCTCGACCTGTGCTCGAGGACTACCTCGACCACTCTCTGACCATAGCCCAGGGACTTCGTCACTCGCTCCTTGACTTGTGCTCGGGGACTGCCTCGACCACTCTCTGACCATAGCTCGGGGACTTCGTCGCTCGCTCCTTGACCTGTTCTCGAGGACTACCTCGATCACTCTCTGACTACAGCTCGGGGACTTTGTCGCTCGCTCCTTGACTTGTGCTCGGGGACTGCCTCGACCACTCTCCGACCACAGCTCGAGGACTCCGCATCTCGACTACATGCGACTGGCGACTCGCATACAGTTGGGATATATTTTCTCCTTTAGACCTTGCTACAAGGCTCATACCTCTCCTTCCAGCAAGCTCGGGGACTACATCGGTATGATGCACCTGATGGTGCATGCTGTATCTAATTAACAAGACTTTTTTAGACCCTGGCACCACGCGCCTACGTCACCTACTACCAGGCTCGGGGACTAAGTGGGCACACTTCACCTTGCGGTGAATGTGCTTATTTTATTCGACCCCTACACTCTGACTGTTGGCCATAACTATTCCTATACAGGGGTCACTTACATTTCTTTTCAGAAATACAAGTGGGCACACTTGATCAGGAAAGAAATCTTTTTCTTTTTTCTTTAGAGCACCATGCATTCTTCGGACAACTGGAATCTTCGGCTGTAACCGTGGTCTACTGCTCTCTGTGCTGACCAGAATACTTGCACATTTGCTTGGTCAATGTTTCAACCAGTTGGAGATGCCATGAAGATAGATCATGTTAGCCAAAGAAAATCAAATGGCGTGTCACAACATAATACATGGTGCTCGGGGACTAGCTGTGGGGGTATTAACCCCTATACCCTTATGGCTAGGTTTGGGCCGTCCTAGACCAGGGGGTCTAGCCCACCAGAAGACGACGCGCGGCCCAGCCGATCTGCTCGGAGTCCTACGCAAGGAATCAAGGCAGACTTGGAGATCAAGCAAGATCCTGGTCGGTTAGAATAGGAATCCTTATCCGGCCATCTATGGCAATTGTAACCGGTTAGGATTAGTTTCTAGATCTGTAACCCTATCCCCCAGACCATATAAGGCAGGCAGGGGACCCCTCTCAAGAACAATCTCATTGACAAACAACAATACAATCAGACGTAGGACGTAGGTATTACGGCCTCATGGCGGCCGAACCTGGATAAAACCTCGTGTCTGTCTTGCGTCACCATCTCGTTCGTAGCTTGCGCACCTGTCTGTCGATAATCTACTACCTTGGGCATACCCCTAGGTAGACTGCCGACCATATTTCATCGACAGTCATGCTCTTAAAATCAAGATCATGTACACACCACCCAAATATGCACTACTCCTACACTGGGGGTAGGCGCAAAAGCATGCCTTCCATCTAGATCCACCAAAAAAATATTTTACTCCTACACTAGGAGTGAACACAAAACATGCTTGATAGGTTTTTCATCCATCAAATAAATGCTCCAAATTCTTGTCGTTATCTCTCAAAGTTTTGTTGCAGAAAAGAGTCAAGGGGCTATGCAAAAGTTATTCATAAAAAAAGAAGAGAAAAAAATGATGATGAGAAAAAATGGACACAAAAGTGTTTGAGATATTTAAAACAATGGGTACTCAGATGCCCGCCTGAAAAAAAGAAGAGATGAATAAGATAGCCATTGCTCTCTAGCAAAAATGTTTCCAAGTTTTCAAAAGAGAGATAAGTTTTCAAGGAGCAAAGTAGAATTAGGTTTGCCACCATATATCCACACACAAGCACATCTTGATTTGATTGTATGACTTAACTCTCTTTGGATCCGAGGTTTGACTTTACAACATATGCATTGCAAGTATGCTCTAGCTTTCTCCCTACCTATGAACTCCATATAAAGCCTTAGTGGTAGGAAGAAAAAGGCATAACATATTTATTGCCTTGGTGAGGATCCACAAATACCACATATATTGAGAGACTTGGGAGTGTCATACACTGAAATCTCTTAGTTTTATTTTTGAAAACTTATAAAAACTCTAGAACAATGGTGGAACAAAGAACTTGAGATATAGTGCTTGACTTGATCATTCTGTCTTTCAATTGCTCAAGACCCAAGTGAAGGCTGAGAAGTCCCATGATTGAAGGTAATGTGGGCAAGTTTGAAAGTTAGATCAGTTTATTCTAATCTAGATGAGAATTTTTTATTGAACACCTGTGTACTTTTGAGGCGTGAACACATTGTAGCAACTCCTGATCCATTACTGAGTTTAGCTTTGCTGAGGGACTGCCAAAGGTTAAGCTTGGGGGAAATTGTTGACGGTCACTAACATCAATTATAAACCATCAACATAACATGTATTTATACTTAATTCCATCACCAAACAAAGGTATAGGCATCTAAACTAATAAATTTCTCGAGTTTTGGTGAATCTGTAGTTTTTAGCAGGGTTTATCCAAAAAACTGTCAAGGAGAACCTAATCGTCAAAGTAAATCACGTTTATCCGCAACGAAACTGATGCGAGAAGACTCTAGAACACTCCGAAAGGCAACCCACCAAAGCAGACCCTGAGGGGCAGACATGTGGGGCCAACCGGCCCCACCTAGAGGCCGGCAAGCCCATGGGACCACCTGTCAGTCTTCGCTTTGAATGTCGGTTCTCCACCGCCACTGAGATCCAATCTACGCCGTCCTTTAAGTCGGTTTGATCCAAGGGCTCACGTTGTACACTCTGGCCTATATATACCAGCCCCTGCCACCCTACATGGAGCCATCCTAAAACCCTAATTCATATTCTCTCTTTAGGATCAGAGCTAGCTATCAAGAGAAGATTAGTCCTCTATAGGATTTAGTCTTATAATTAGAAATAGTGAGATAGAGAGTGAGGGAAGAGTTTGGAGGAGATGCCAGCCTGCCGGTGCTCTCTCTACGGCTTGTACCTTGGCGGAATCAAGTTCTACTTGAGCTTGCTTCTGAGAATTCTTCGGTAAGTAACTTCTGATCGAAATAAGTATTTTGTTTATATTGTTCATTAGGATCTTGACTCTCTTATGAGTGCTTTATTCTCTTCCTAGGGGGAGTGGAGTATTAATTGTGAGTGTAAGCGTGGTGCTTAGACTTAAGTTAATCGTGGATGCACCCTGCATTCCGGATCAGTGGTAGATCGCGGTTGTGACATCAGTACTATATAGCCTCGTACTATATAGCATCGTTAATCCTTTGTAGTCCACCTCCCATTTGTAGGCCAAGTAGGACCCGATTACGAAGGAAAACATCCTCTGCTGGTGTCTTTCCCTAGTAATGTCCCTAGTTAAATAGTAGAATGCATAGCTTACCCAAGTTAGAATTAGAGAGCCTCAGTCATCCTCTCTACACTCCTATTTATCCTTAGCCTTATTGTTACTCCTAGTTAAGTGAAACCTTAACCTAGTCGCTACCCCTCATTAAGTTAGACCATAGTTACTCTCACACGTTTCCCTGTGGATACGATACTTGGAATACCTTCGGGTGAAAGCTACAGCGGTATCCGTGCGCTTGTAGATTTATCTATGTGCGTTAAATATACCAACACATGGGGTGGACTACAGAGGATAGACGGGGCTGTCACCTCCCACTGCTACCACACGGCCAGGGAACAGGGTGCACTCACATTCAGAGCATTGTGAGGTTGCATCGAGTGGCACTAGGTGATCGAGTTGCAAGTCGGTGATGCTTGTTACTCTTGGAGGTTGCCATCTCCTAGACAGTTTAGTGGCTTGCGACTCCGTTGAAGTACGCGAGAAGATTTTGCGGTGCTCTGGAGGAGGATTTGTGAGGAGGATTGTGCTCAGCCCGTGGGGATCATGAAGAGCAACTCTAGTTGAGCGTGTCATTGAGCTACCCTCACTTTTGGGGTAGGTTCTTGTAGTGTCCAACGTGCGGGCTTGGCGGGTGATGCCAATTAGCCGCTGAACCACCAAGTGAGTGGTCGACACAATGGGGATGTAGCTTGGTGGCAACCAGGTGAACCTCCGAAGACAATCATGTGTCAACATTGTTTTCATCATCTTCTTGGTGGTTTGCATTCCACACAACACAAGCTTGTATTTACATTTCATACATTGAGCTTGTGTAGTTGCTCTTGTAATTTGCTTGCTAGTTACTTTCTTGCTTGTGTAGCATAGAAGTAGCTCCCTTACGTGGCTAATTTGGTTTTAGTAACCTTGTTAGTCACATTGTTTAGTTTGTGTAGCTAAGTGATTTGTACTCTCTAATTTGGCTTGTGTAGCCTTGTTATTGAACATCGCTAGTGAGCTTAGGAGCTTTGTGCTTTTGCATCACTAGCATGTGTAGGAGCTCCCCAGTTGCCAAAATACTAGTGCATAGGTTTGTGTGACTTTGCTCTAGAATTAATTAGGTGAGCTCTAGCTAGCACAACACCTTTGTTGCCTAATTAGGATCTTTATAAGGTGCTAGTGAACTTAGATAGAGGGGTGTAGTCTTGACTAGACCGATAGTTTTAATTCTGAATTTGTTTCGTTAGCTGGCGCAATTAATTTTAGAAAAGGACTATTCACCTCCCTCTAGTCTGCCATCTCAACCCTACAGCTATCTTATTCATCTCTCTTTTTTAGGCGGCCATCTGAGCACACATTGTTTTAAATATCTCAGACACTTATCCATTTTTTCTCAATTCTTTTTCTCTTATATATTTTTTATGAATAACTTTTGCATAGCCCTATGTCTCTTTTCTGCAACAAAACCTTCTAGAGAGATAGCAACAACTTTGAGCATTTATTTGGTGAATGGAAAACCTTATCAAGCATGTTTTTGTGTTCACTCCTAGTGTAGGAGTAAAACATTTTTAGGTGAATCTAAATGGATGGCATGTTTTTGCACCTACCCCTAATGTAAGAGTAGTGTATATTTGGGTGGAGTGTACGTGATCTTGATTTTAAGAGCATGACAAATCTCTTATAAGGGTCAACAAAGCTTGATAAAACTCAATGCAAAATAAGCAGCATATAAGTGGAAGTTTTTCTAGCCTAAATAACATGTACGGCTCTGGTAGGAATTCAACCATTGTCATATAAGAACTCATCATAGCATTTTTTTATGTTTTTCAATAAGTAAATCTCTAGGATTTTGGTATCACTTGGAACAAGATAAACAGTAACTTAGATTTTTTCATATCATATTTGTCAATTACCTAAACTTAGATCGAGCATATGTTTCCCATGAGTTTCAAGTTCGGAGTAAATCCTTATATCAAAACAATTTTATCCAAAACTTGGGAGAATTCAAGGCTGAAAACTAGGTACTTGAAACGATATGCAACAGAGCAACTATTCATCATTTCCATTTTAAAAGATTATCTTTAGAGTCCTTTTTATTTTATTTAGCTCTTAAAAATAAATTAAAGCAAACTGGACACACTCTTTTTATTTTGTTTTTATTTTTTAGATCACACATTATAACTATATATATTTCTATAAAGATAACTTTTTATTTCATTTTTAGTTATTCATCTTTTTTTCTAATATATATAAAGCAAACTAAGAATAATAAAATAAAAAAATACATATCTAGATAGACGGGGGATGCCTTCTCCCCCAAGCTGGTTGTTGTCGTGGTTGCTCAACGAGGTGGGTGGATATGGAGGTGCTGGAACAGAGTCTCCAAATTTTGATTGTTGTTGTTGTTGTTGCTGGAGGCTAGACGTCTCGCGTCCCATGCTTACCTCGGTTCACTCTTAAAGATGAGGATTCTTGAGGTGGCGCCTCCAGTAGTGGTGCCACCTTATTATGCCAAACCTGTCTTGGTTTTGAGTTTGATTTAGGTTTGACAGGTGCATCCTTTCTTGACTTGTTCCTCCTCCTTATTTAGCATTTCGAAGTCAACCATTAGTAGTAGAAACTGGCGACATCTTGTGTGCATCATTATTGCCGGTTCAGAACTTTCACTTGTACAATTTGGGGGATCAACTCCCCCACACTTTGCTCGAAGTATGTTCTGCTCATAAAGACAAGGTATAGATCAAGTGCATGGGCTTTGTTGGTGGAAAAACACCAACAGAACCAAAACTTTATTTATTTATTTTTTCTCTAGCCGTAGGCACATCGAATCATGTTACAGTTGACGTTATGTGCATTCATTCTTACAACATGGGTGATAAGATCAGAAGGATGAGTATGAATGTGGCATTTGAATACATTTCTCAAAAAGAGTGGAGTTGCTTAACCTATGAAAGGAGTGTCTATAATGTATCAAACCTTACATGATTATGACTATCTTCCAAGGATAAAATATGTAACATTTTAGCTCATTTGGTTAAGACTATGAGATCAAGAAAGTGGTGCTATAAACAAACTTAAGGAACAAAACATGTCGAGTTAATCTGGTTGGATCAAGCAAAGTTCCAAACATGTTTGTTTCTTTATTTATTTGAATAGAAAGATTAAAGGAAAGCTTTTTTAAATAATGACCACTTACCCTAAGATGTTACCTTCATCATTTGAGTATGATGGCACCATATGATGAAGGGTAGATTACTTGTGGTGATCTTTTTTTTCTGCTTCAAACCTTCCTTGCTTGACTAACTTCGCATCTTGAGCTGTTCATGAGCATCTTGTCTCATACGTTGTACTCCTTTCTCATTCTCTTGTCATGACATCCTTTTGTCCTTTCTTTTGTGGATCTTGGCACTTTGTTTGGACCTTTTGCTCCTCTTATTGTTTCATTCCTATTAGTGAAGACTTGTAGTCCCTTGAGCAGGATCTTTCCTTTCATTTGTACCATTCAGATAGTTACTTGTTCTTCTCTCATCAACCATTCTTGATTTTCGTTGGTTCTTTGGTCGATGAATTGGTGTTCATTGGAGATGCAAATTCAAGTTCCTCCTTGATGGTCTTTGCCTTCTAGCGACATGGCAAAGAGTTGTTCTTCTTTGTTTGTAAGCGAAACGCCAGTCGTCTTGATTGTCAAGGAAGAAACCTCATTGGTACTTGCATAGAAGCTTCATCTTCAATGACTTAGGGATGCTGTCTCTTGACCATGCTCACGGCCTTACGAGACACCGTCGATAGACCTCCATTGATTTTTGACGTCTGTTGATATGAGGATGCATGTCATGATACAGTGGCATTTGTCATCCTAGTCCTTGCTGTCGACGTGTGAACTGGTTTTTTACAAAGGTGATGAAAGCAGGCATATCCTGGATAATACGAGGTGGGTTTGCTTCCTTGCTTCTCATCTTAGCTTGTCTAGGTAAGGTTTAATGCTAAGGTGTCTTCGACGTTGCTCATAGCCTATCGATTTGTTCATCCACATCCACAGCTGTAGTGGTGGTTTGGTTTGGGATTTGTAGGTTCATACCAAACCTTGAACATGCATAGCTTATATTCATTCTTTCCTACAAAATGTTAATGTACACATACCCGAGGGAAAATAACAAATTTGAAACACGGGTTGTTGTCCATTTTTTGTGTGATTTTCCTCTATGCTAATGAAAGGATGGTTTTAGGATTACTTTAGCATATATTTTGTTTATCATGTTTTATGTGTTTGCTGCATTCTAACATGGTTCAAGGCAAAGATAACTTGCAACATAAGATAAGTGAATAAACCTCAATACTCATAGTTCTTCATTCTTTGAAGAATTAGTTGGGTCTTCTTTGCGCAAAGTTATTGGAGCTCATCATATGCCTTGATTCATCTCTGATGTGAATTTATGTTAGGACTTTCCCAAATTGAATTTGAGAGTTTTTCTACAGGGGTTAGTTCAACAGAATAACTGCTATCTACTAGAGCATATTCTTGGTTAAGCATTTTTAACCTAAACACCATGCTTAATTTAAAAAGCCTTTGGAAGTAAGATCAGCACTCCTAAACTAAGCACCATGCTTAATTTAAAAGATGTATGAAGAACTCCAAACCCAAGCATACTATAGCAGACAATAGTAGCATGAAAATATTATAGAGATTTACTTAAGTGGAGATGAAAGAGCATGATCATGGTGAGAGATTTTTTAAATAAGTATGAGCCTTCATGTGCTCACATTTTTTTCTTTTAAAATGCAAACGATATGGATATATGTAGGTAACCAAATATGCTGTGGATTTGATATGAAAAATTTAAACTAAACGTAGTGGATGCATGGATTATTCAAAGTTGACATGCAATGTAATGCAAAAATTAAAAGATAACTACTCATCAAGTTTAAAGTCCATGAGCAAGACTGTCTCACCTTTCTTGATCATGCTTACCATGAATCGCATGGAATTTATGAGTAGTGTTGCATTTGTTTCTATCACTAGAGATATGATTTGAATTCTTGTGACGTCAACCTTTTCTCCAATCTACACATGGTTAGAATAATATATATATATATGTCTATACAAACCTGTGAGATGGCAGGGATCCAGTGATGATGGATCTTGAATGTTCAGGGTCCTTGGGTTCTTTAATGTTTTTTCTTCTTTTCTTGTGGAAGCTTGCAGGAAGGTCAAAACATCGTCTGTTGTCCTATCTTATTCCACAATTCAATAGAATAGGGATAATCCTACTAAAGCTAGCAGTATGTTAATGATCTAACTCTTTATGCCAATTGTTTTCCCGGCAACAGTGCAAAAAATGCTTGTTGGTATTTATAAGTGCAAATAGAATATGAAGGATTCCGCAAGCGCACATAATACCATTGTAGCATTTTACTTGGAGTATTCCAAGTATCGTTATTTATACTTTACCACCGGAAAACAATGGAGTAAAGATTATTGAATAACAATGGGGTAACTGCTAATCAACATACTAGCATTGCTAGAGTAGGGGTTAATGTAATGATATGAATTTATGTATAACGACACTCAGGGGATAGATCACTAAGATACTGTAAACTAGTTAACTCAGGAGAACAACGGGTGAGGTAGATTCCTATGATATTCTTATTACATGGTCAAAGTATATATATATATACACCCAACTATAGCTAAGACTAACTCTACTCTTGTGCACTTCGGAATGTCGCTTAGAAGGTAGAGCACCGCAAAGGATAACTCTACTAACCCGACTATGATCCTACTATTTAAGAACTTGTTCACATAGGGTGAACCACAGAGGATAGACGGGGTTGTCACCTCCCGCTGCTACCACACGGCCAGGGAACAGGGTGCACTCACTGGCAGAGCATCATATAAGCACCATGCTTACACAAGGCTTGACTACTTAGCTCAACTGGTAAACTAGCAGGCTAAGCGCTCTATGAACCCATACACAAAAGTAATGATAACCTTTAACTAAGCAAGATATATATTCAAAGTAAGCATAGCCATGTAGATAGGAATATGATAAATCGATAATAAGTCTTACAAGATGTAGAAGTGAAGATACAAGGCTTTGCCGAGCCTCCAAGACTAGATCCAGAACTTGAGCATGAGCCCAACTCGACCATCACTCCCGAGCTACTAATCTACTATATTGGAGAGTTCTAGACCTAATCCTCCTGGAGTGTGTTGATCTAAATGAGAGATAAGAATTAGGGTTTCCAAGATGACTCTAGGGAGAGGGGTAGGGGCTTCTATATATAGGGGGTAGCATCAATTCTAGACCCTTGGATCAAACCGACATAAATCAATGACATAGATGTGATCCTTAAGGCGGTGGAGAACCGACGTAGAGAGAAGGGGCTGACACGTGGGTCCCATAGGCTGGCCGGCCTGCAGGTGGGGTCGACCGGCCCCACATGTCATCCTTTCATGCTCTGTCATGGTGGGTTGCCTTCTGGAGTGTTCTAGAGTCTTCCCAAGGCGGTTTCATCGTGGATAAATGTGATTTGCTTTGATGAATAGGTCCTCCTCGATAGTTTTCTGATTAAATCCTCCTGCAAACACTAATTCACCAAAACTCGTGGAATTCATTAGTTTAAACCCCTAGACCTATGTTTGGTGATACAATTAAGTACATATGTAGGATATGTTGACGGTTTATGATTGACGTTAACGACCATCAACAATGGTCGTGTGGCTCCACACCACCGATTAGAGCCGCAGGGGCCCTCCCTACCCCTATCCCTTTTGTCACCTCGAACCCTTCTGAGGGCTGGCCCAAGAGAGGTTTTCCTATGTATGATGCGGGGTCGTGGTTGCGGTGGGTCACTCTGCACATGATCTTGGAGGGCGGTTAGCCTCCCTGGTCATGTTGTGCCATAATGGCACCCACTCAAGAGTAGTCGTGCGCCGCCGAACACGGGCACGTAAATCGAAATGATATGGAAAAAGTGGGGACTCACAAAGCTTACTTGGTTCACATCACTGCATGGGCAACCGTCGTTCTGCCTTCCCTCCGATCGCTTCACCTACTATGCGGGGTTTCTCAAGCGGTTAGTAAATGTGAATAAACACGCGTGCGCCTTAAGTGTCCTTAGCGGCTATAAATACACTTGGAGTGGTATGGTGGGAGAGGCATTCGCTTTGAGTCGCCTACTCCACTACTTCCTCGTTCTTGCTCTTGCACACCCAGAGTTCCTTCCTCGCTAGCCGGAATGGACCGTGGCAAACGACCATTGGTGGAGTCATCGGATGCCGGTGGACAGCCGCCGCGTCTTCGTGCTTCCCTGCGCGATCAGGGGTAAGTGTACTTCGATAGCGTTTAAGTTTAAAATTTTATCCTATTTTGACCATGTGTTTTTGCAGGGCTGACTCCCACGCCGTGTCTAGAGGGGCCACCAGCACCGCTCGTGCCATGACCCCTCTTACGGGGGGTCAAGCTCTTTGTCCTCGTCGTCATCTTCCTCAGATGATCAGCGTGAGTTCTATGAGCTCGTCAGTGTGGTGGATGAGGCCCGCTAGCGCTACTCTGATGCCACGCATGAGGTGGGTTAGTTGGAGCACTGCCTTGAAGCCGTCAGGGTGGTTCTTGAGGCCTCAGAGAGGGAGACTGCCACCACACAGGCGGCGGCCGCCGATGCCTAGTCTCGCATAGTGGGTAAGGATGCTTCTTCATCTTGTTGTCATGTTTGTTGTTTGCTACTCCTGATCCTCTTATCTTCTTATTGCTAGCGTTGGAGGAGCAGCTGGTGATCTCCTGCCATGAGACGAAAGAGGCCCGCCTCCGTGAAGTCCTCCTAATGGAGGACGCGAGTGTGCGGTGGTGGCTGGAGTCTGATAGGGGCTAGCGTGGCCCTCGTCACATTGCAGCTCCACACCGTCCAAGACTTTCATCAGGTGGTGCCCGGGTTCCCGGATCACGACGGGCAGGTGGAGAGGGCAGAGCTAGTTGGTGATTTTGCCACCACCATAGTTGTCGTCGTGGCCACCGTAAATGTGGAGGACATCCTCTACGATGGTGGCCAAGGGCCTTAGGTTGTACCTAGGGTCCTTTAATAAAGACAACCTCTTGGCTTGTGTCTTACGTTTCATTTTCTTTCATGTGTTCACTGATGATTCGGCCGTTCGAATGCCAGAGTCGCATGACCTTGCCTGGGATCGACCCGCATGCTTTAGTGTAGTACAACTCCGTTTCCATGGCCAATGTGTCGTAGGGCAGATCCAGCGGCAACGCGCCTTTCATCGGCCTTTCTTCTATAGGTCGCGGTAACTTTTCTTCCCTTTTTCTTCGTGTGTGGGTGTGTGAACTTGCCAGGAGCTGGCTCTTGGGGTTCGGTCTCGTACGTCCTGCGTTTGCGTGTCAAAGCACAATTAGCCGTGATGTAACCCCCACGAGTGTGTCGTGTCGACTGGCACACGCCGATCGACATGGGTCACTTGGGGTCACATGCGTCGCTCGAGTGTCACTTTGATGTACGCTCATCAAAGCATGCTGTGATCTCTGGGCGCAAGAAGGATTGATTAACGCTGATTGTTATGTACAAAATCTCAGCTGGAGAATCTCGTGTCTTAGCGTAGCTTTGGCGTGAATGCTAGGTTGCCACGTCACCGGTCGTGGCTTTTGACATTCGTGGTGCCTGATGCGGCAAGGCCTAGAACGCGTGGCTTGTCGAATCAAGGAATGAGCTATGTCACGAGCCCTCTGGAGCTCATCGATCGCGTCATTCTCGCGCTGGGTCGTTACCTGTGTCGTCGCATGCCGTGGCCGAGGTCATCGAGCATGACTTCTGCGTGCTTCCCTACCGCATAGCAAAGTCACGTTTGGACCTAGCCCCCAGGGGCTGCCCTCTAGGACTTGACTCTGGCACGCCGCCAGTCATCGTCACCCAAGTGAGTCAAGGCTTTGGGGGTTGGCATGCAACCGTTGCGATGCTGTAGTTCTCCTGTTCATTGAGGTGGGCCTGCTGAAGGTCGCCTCCTATGGTGATTATCCCGTGGGGACCGGGCATCTTGAGCTTGAGGTAGGTATAGTTAGGGATGGCCATGAACTTGGCATAGCATGGTCATCCCAGGATGGCGTGGTAGGCGCCAGCGAAGTCCGCTATTTCAAAGGTGACCATTTTCGTGTGGAAGTTGGCTCGACCTCCAAACGTCACAGGTAAGTCAACCTGCCCAAGGGGAACGGCCTGGAGCCTGGGTATGACTCCGTGGAATGGAGCAACGGATGGTCGTATCACTGCCCACGAAAGCCCCATGGCGTCGTAAGTCTCGGCGTAGAGGCGGTTGAGGCCACTCCTGCCATCCATGAGGACTCGAGACATGCAGGTCTTGCCGATGATCGGGTCGACGACAAGGGGGAAGCACCTTGGTTGTGGAATGTGGTCGGGGTGATCCTTTCTATCGAAAGTGATCGTGATTTTTGACCATTTTTGGACGGCCGAGACAGCTTCGTCCAGGGCAGCTACGTTGACCTCCCTAGCTGTGAGCTTCTGCCAGCGTTTGGACTCGTACGCCACCGGTCCACCAAAGATCATGAGGCACCCTTTTGGGTCAGGATACGCATCCCTTTTCTCCTTATTGTCGGTGGATCCGGACGGTGCGTCCGTGCCGGTTGCCTTTTAGTCACCATTGAAGTAGCACTTGATGAGGTCGCACTCCTCAAGGGTGTGCTTGACTGGATAGCCATGGTTGCGGCATGACATCTTGACTATCTTGTCAAAACTGACATGATTGAGCTTGCCAGTCGTCTACCTATGGACCCTATTGACCACCACGACAAACTCATTGTCGCGGCGCCTCCAGCTGTACTTCTTGCCTTTTCCTCACCGATTGCGGTCCTTAGCCTCGTTCGTGGGTTTGGCTTGAGCCTTACCCTTGTACTTGTAGAAGATTGCACGAACGGCCTCCTCTCTAGAGGTGTGGCTTGTCGTGAGGTCAAGCAACTCCCGCATCATCCGTAGTTTGCAGCGCCTGAGCTCACGGACGAGTGCTTCGTTGGTCATGATGAACGCTCGGATCATGTCCGCATCCACGATATCAGGAAGCTCGTTGCACTACTTGGAGAAGCGACAGATGTACTCACGTAGAGTCTGTCCCGCTTAATGTTTGTAGGCCTTGAGATCCTAGGAATTTCTAAGGCATACGTATGTGCCCTGAAAGTTCCCTACAAAGATGCGCTTGAAGTCTACACATGAGTAGATGTTGTCCATGGGGAGATGCTCGAGCCATGCTCGGGCGCTTTCTCCAAGGTAGAGTGGCAAGTATTGGATGATGAAGAGATCGTCATCCGCTCCGCCTGCTCGGTAGGCGAGTCAAAAGTCTTCTAGCCACACTGTGGGGTTGGTGTCCCCGGAGTACTTGACGATGTTCGGTGGCGCGCGAAAACATGCCCGGAATAGTGTCTACCGAATCCTTTTCGTGAACGCCTGTAGGCCGCAGGCGTCTGGTCTCAGGCTACGTTGAGCATCCCAAATCCTAGGATGTCGGCCATGGTTGTCTAGATCATTGTTGCCGTAGTGCAATTGATCGTTGTCCACCGGGTCTAGCTCGGGCATCTGGCGCTTCGAGTCAAGCGAGCATTATGGTTCCTGGCATAGCGGTTGTGCGCTAGGGCAGGCTCCCGCCTATGCACCGCACCGTCATTGTCGGGCTAGAGCATGCTCCGCGCGTGGTACCTCTTGGGGGCACCACGTGCTGAGGAGATATGTATGAGGCTGGCCTCGGGATGTGCCTCTCCGTAGAGCTTTGAGCCTGCTATACCATTGTGGTTTCCAACAGGTCTCGTAGCTCCTGATGGACGCGCTTGCCCTCATCGGTCGAGGGTTCAGGGGCTGTCCACATGATCATGGCAGCCACCGTGATGTTTTGGTTGGCTCATGGGAAGATGGGTGTCTCCCTCTTGCCTTGCTGGATTTGATCGTACACGCGGCGTGCCCCTACCCATGCTCCCTTGGCGTTGAGGTGTTACGAGCTAGGGCATCCGTCGTCACAATATTCATTGGTCTGATCGGCTTCATGGACCCTGTCTTGTTCTAGGCGTTCCTGGTCATACTTTGCCTATTCTCTAGGGGTGCATGGAATTAGATAGGCATCGTCCTCTGCGCCTCTCATCGGCACTGCCCCATCCTCTGAGAGGTGCAGCATGTTACATTCCCTTAGCAGATGGTAGCTCCCTTTAGAATTAGACTCGTAGTCCGTATCCTCGGGGGTCACCAGCAGAAGATCATAGATGGACTCCAGATCCCACTCCATCATCCCCACAAACTGGGAGGATGCTGGCGTCATCATATGGCCATTGCGCCTGGCCAGCTGTCGCTCGAAGAGTGCGATCGTGTCCCTCATTTCGGATGGCAACATGGTGTTGGGGTTCCATAATTCAGCGTTTGGCGGCAAGGGCCCACTCTAGGAGAGCTAGGCGAAAGCGTTCGCCAACACATAGAAAATGCATCGGCTTAGCTCTGGCTTAGGATTCGCCCTGAGGTAGGTGTGGGGGTATTAACCCCTATACCCTTATGGCTAGGCTTGGGCCAGCCCAGACCAGGGGGTTTGGCCCACTAGAAGACTACGCATGGCCCGGTCAATCTGTTCGGAGTCCCGCGCGAGGAATCAAGGGAGATTTGGAGATCAAGCAAGATCCTGGTCGGTTAGAATAGGAATCCTTATCCGGCCACCTATGGCAATTGTAACTGGTTAGGATTAGTTTCCAGATCTATAACCCTGCCCCCCAGACTATATAAGGCGGGCAGGGGACCCCTCTCAAAAACATCTCTCATTGACATACAACAATACAATCAGAGGCAGGATGTAGGTATTACGCCATCCCGGCGGCCGAACCTGGATAAAACCTCATGTCTGCCTTGCGTCACCATCTTGTTTGTAGCTTGCGCATCTGTCTGCCGATAATCTACTACCTTGGGCATACCCCTAGGTAGACTACCGACCATATTTCATCGACAGTAGGCGTCGATCCAGCATGCAAGCGCATCAGAGTCGACGATTGAGGTACCGGCGTGGGCCAGTCTGTGATCAAGCATTGAGATGTGCGGCTAAAGATGGCAACGGGTAATATCCATGTAGATAGTGGCTTTGCACACCCACGCTCGTGAGAAAAATCTCATGCTTGCACCCGTACCCGCCACCCGCCATGGGCAGCAACTAGTGCCATGCCTGCTATCCGTGGGCAAGGCTCGCCCGCGGGCATGCCCGCATACCCACCAAAACTTGCGGTGTGGAACACAATGGCGGCCTGCGAGGTGGAGACGGTGGCCCTGCATGGTGGGGAAGACGATGGTGGCCTGTGGGGCAGAGACGACGGCCTACGCAGCAGGGTCAGAGTAGGGAGGCGGCCGGCATCATGGAATGGAGGAGCAGGAGGCATCGGTCCATCAGAGGAGCAGAGAGTGGAGGAGAAGGCGTCGGGTAGGGGACTGCGCCGGAGTGGGGAGGCTCAAGCCCAGAGGCACGATGCGCGCGAGCTCGATGCGATGTCGATGGGGAGGCACCGATGCAGGGTCACGGTCTTGCCGATGTGGACTCACGAGTCACGTGTGGGCGACGACAGCGCTGGTGGGGAACTAGGGACTGGGGACTGGGAAATTGAGATGGAAACCCTAAAACTAAAGTATATATATCGCTTCTGCTATGGCCCACATGCCAGTGTAGATTTGGCAGGTTTGCAGGTGCGGGCATGGTATTATCTTGCCCATGTTGGTTTGCCCATTGGGCACAACTCTCTACCCGTGCCTGTGCCCACGGGCACAGATTCACACCCGTATCCGTGCCCACCGGGTCGGGTGCCCATGGGTACGCGGGTTTTTTCTGCCCGTTGCCATCTTTATGTGCAGTGAAGCCACATTCTCTTCGCTGAGCCGCAGCAGACCTAGGTGGTCGGCTACGCAGTCTAGGTCCCCGAAGCACAGGGCTTGATCGGGGATAAGACCATCAACGGGAGCTAGCCCGTTGATGTCAGTGAACTCGAGGCTTTCGAAGTGGATGCGGTCACCGGGGGCCGTGCTAAGAGCAAGTTCGACGTAGGTGTAGGGAGCCATCACTTCCTTCTCAATAATGAGAGTGCACGACTATCCCCTACCTGGTATGCCAACTGTCAGTGTTTTGTAAACCAGACTAGTAAATTTATACGATTGCCGTCGCTGCTCTAGGAAGACGATGGTAGCATCCAAAAGACATGATGATTTATACTTTTTTAGGTTGGAGCCCTACGTCTAGTCTGAAAGATGATCGACTACGTGTTCCTTGCTTGAATGCTCTGAAGTTCTTACAATGGGGGTATAAGAATGGTGGAAGAGATAGGAGAGCTAGACCTAGGAGATGGACTGTCTAAAGGGAAACTTCAGGAACCCTTCTATGGTGTAAGAATGAATGAATGAGGGAATGTGAAAAGATGAAGACCTGGCTGCCCTTATATAGTGTTAAGGGCCAAGGCAGATATAGAGAAGAAGGTTCTCCCGGCTGAGGGGTCGTGAGCTTGAGGGAGGTTGCAAGCTATGCCGTCTTGTGGTGCATGTCTAGATGTGGTTGTCATCATGGTCTTGTGCCCACGTCATGGTAAGGTGTGGCATGGTGCTATTGTGCCGGCCGTGGTGGTACTATAGGCATGGTAGTGGTTCGCTAACCGTCCTTGTGATGTGGTCTCCGTTGTGGTCTTCATCATTGCCTCTTGGTTTCCTAGAGGCGTCGTACAGGAGTCGGTAGCCGCCCCTAGGTCACCGATCGCCTGGTCGTCTTGTGGAGTTGGTGGCCACGATCCCGAACTCATGGGTCGTGGCTTCCACCGGTCTGGATAGCCTCCAAGCCAAGGCCTCCATCGTAGATCCCATCTAGTAGTGGGTAGAATCGTACATGTGCCTTGTCGGGCCGTGTCTGGATGGTGGGCACCATACCTGGCCATCACCGTCATGCGGTGTTGTCTTGTCCATGCTGGGTAGCACTAGGATGGCATCTGATCGAACCGAGGTGATCGTTGTCCCCTCGATCCTTGTGGGGTCATTGTTGTGTGCTTACTCCTATCAGGGCAGGCACGCTTGGCCAGGTCCAACCTCTCCTCATTCCTCCCAAGGGTCGTGGCGGTGGGGAGGTCATGAGTTTCTTGTGCGCCGTGCGGCTAAATCTGTTGAAGAGGTCGTGGCCGACTTCGGCCTTAGTGTCCAGCCTGGTTCATTTGGCTCAGCTGGGCCTTGGTCGTTAGAGCCTTCTCGAGTGAATGTATCTTGGGCCACTCGGCCTGCTAGTTAATCGGTGCCTTGAGACACCCGGGGATTATAACCCCAACACTTAGAGTTAGGGATTTACAAAAGGTCTTAAAATGGTTTGATTGGGGGTTCGTGGATGAACTCGGAGGCGTGTTTGGTGCACCAACGGATTGATCCGGTGGTTGAGGAGGTTGTGGCTCTAGACCATAAGTTGCGTTGAAGGTGGCGCTGTAGGGAGATCGGACCGCTACTGACTATGCCTGGTGGTTGGACTAGCCAGCATGGCGGTTGGACTGCCCCACCGGATTGATCAAGTGGTAGCTAGGGTTTGCTATTGAAATGGTTGCTAGAACTGTGCATGCGGGGAGTATGTTTGAGTGTTCCTAGCGGTTGAACCGCGTGTGTGGCAGAACTGCCCAAATTATATGGCCCATGTGCACCTATCATTGTCCTAAAGACCTTTGACTGCTGCACTCGAGAGCCAGATAACTCCTGTAGTCTATCGGGTGTCCTCGGGAAACCCCGAATCATCCACATTTTACAACTCACACAGGATCAACATAGAGTTACCACAATATTACAACAGTGATACAAAAATACTTACATCAGAGTGCGGAAGACTTATAACATAGTTTGCACAACATGATCAAGTGAAAACTTAACTTAAGTTCCAAATGATGAGTAGAGCTACAGAGGCAACTTAGGTGGAGTAGCTAAGGTAGAAGAGACAACCAGATCATGTCGAGCCCACTAACATGACCTTGATTAGCAGCACTAGTCAGAACCTGCAATAGGGGTTAACAAACCCTGAGTACTTGAGGGTTCTCAGCAAGCCTTACCCGACTAAAAGAAAAGACTTCAAGGGCATGATGGCTTAAAGGAAAGTTTGAAGCAAGGATAACTTTTGTAGAAAAGCTTACTAAAAGTGGATCCTTACTTTCAATATTTTAGCTTCGCATTAAGTTTATTAGTAGTATCTAGTTTGCACTTGGTCTAAATCAATCGCTTCATTAATCATCTCCTCATTCCATGTCCATAAGTAACCATGTTCCATTGATTATCTACGATGCAGGTCAGTTGATCATGTCTCCTGTTACCATGGAGCAAACGACGATTCATATCGATTTGGTCCAGCTAGGGTTTCTTTACCACACGACATATGCAGGTCTAGGTCTGGAACCGAACCTACATATATCAACCCTCACTCGAATCCTCCAAAACATGAACGGGTCCTGCGCTACCTGTCTGCCCAACTTACCTTAACAACCAGTCCCGCTCGGTCTTGATTTAAATATTATAACCATCATGGTATTCTCACGACCCAGAAACGGAGCCAAGAAGAACAAGGTAAAACCTATTTCCCACGAATGATGAAACCATCATTCGACTTCTATCAAAGTCTAAGCATTACTAAGCATAGAGGCATCGACCTATTCATACTAGCAGGGTATAACTAAGGATACTTGATTATCAAGGTAATCATGCAGCAATGGTATTCGACCAACTCTTAATTACTTAATGCACATCTCACAAGATTTAAAGTATAATAAAGATTTATAAATACCAAAGAAGGGTTTATGCTCCAGGGCTTGCCTGCGTTGCAGAGAAGGTTAGTTTTCATAGAAAGATCCAGAGGTTAAATTTGGCACCAACACCACGGTGGATGGACCTTCTCCGAAACTTGATCAACACGAATCTTCTCACTCTCGTACACTACACATAATAAATGATGCTTTGCTTAACATGATGGACTACATGCCATGATACATGATGAAAGACACACAAGTGCATAACAAAAGTTAATCAAAAATAATTATCTTGAGTACAACTTTCCTTCACTAAGAACTAGGGTCATTATCTTACAAAGCATTTTAACTAACTAACCAACAAGTTAATTAGTTGTTAACATGAAAGGATTAACTTAACATGGACCAGTAAGATAACATGAAAAGAATCTACTTAGCATATCCACTTACTCAACTATTGTATACATGGAGCAATCAAGGCTTATATATATGCATCTACTAATGAAGCATTTAATTAAACCATTTAATTATTATATAACAAGTTGATGATAAGCATATCATGGAAAGGAATTAAGTTGCCAAAGAACAACAGGGGTTTGGTGTTCCAAGGTCTACAATCAACTTCAAAATACACTAAAGTCATTTTATTATTTATACTAACTATTTAGGTATTTATTAGTTAATAATTAAAACATGTAATTAAGTGGATAATTTAAAATTATCAAAATAGTACCATAATTTTTATGAAAGCAGGCCTAAGCATGTAAAGCATACACAAAAAAGTTTCATGATTAAAGGATAAATATTTTAGTCTATAAAAATCATGGAATGTGCATTTATTAATTAAAAGAGGTAATTTTTAAGAATAGAAAAACTACTGAAAATGACCAATTCATATTTTTCTGATGTAAAGCATCACATAACAAAGCTACACAAAAAGTTTGACATTTTTATCATCATTATTTATTTAGTTATGAATTAAACAAGAATCAGCACAGAAAAAACATTTTTAAAAAACATTAAACCGGTTAAAGCCTTTTCTCACTGCGCGTGAGGGTGGTTGGACCACAGCTGGTCTAGGACACACAAGAGAAGGCCCATGTTTCAAATAGGGCGAGTGCATTCTCCGGTCTGGGCCACTGGACCAATCCGGTGGTGGGCTAGACTTTTCTCTGGTGGAGACGTTTGCACCTCATAGTTGGATCGCAACATGGGTCGGTTGGACACGTGAGAGGAGGGCCCATGTGTAGTTAGCTGTTGGGGCTTTTGACTGTTAGGCAGGAGCTGATTGGGCCTCTAATGGACGGTCCGTCAGGCTGGACGGTTGGACCGCTAGAAAGACTGAGGCTTAGTGTTTTAGCCTAAATGACTACTTGTCCTCTCCCCCTTTATAAGTAGAGGGTGGCCAGCCACGAGAGCAGGGTTAGGTTTCCCATGTGTAGTGCTCAATTTTAGGCCTCCACTCACTTGTGATTAGTTGTGATCATCCGACCGAGTGAGTGAGTGATTCCTAGTGTGTTGCATTGAGAGGTTGTATTAAATGGCACTAGGTTTTCATGTTGCAAGATGGTGGTGCTTGTTACTCTTGGAGGTTGCTACCTCCTAGACGGCTTGGAGGCTTGAGGGCTCTATCGTAGCACACAAGGTGATTGTGCGGGGCTCCGAAAATGACTGCATTGTAAGGGGTGTTGTGCTCGCCCCGCGGGAAATCGTGAAGGGCAATTACTAGTAAAGCGAGGTGCGAAGAGCGCCAAGTGATCCATCTAGATCAAGTGCTAAAGCTCAAGTTGGAGCACACCTCGAGGGGTGAGTGCGAGCTTGTAGGCTTGCCACTAGCAAGAGGATCGGTGGCAACCTTGGGCTGGCCTCAACGAGTCAATGGAGATTAAATGGTTGGTCAAACCACCGAACCTCGGGATAAAAATTATCGTGTCAATTTATTGATCCCACTAAATTTACATGCCCTACACTAGCTTGTATTTACTTGTTTATATATTGTTCTAGTGTGATTGCTTTTGTACTGGTTAGCTTGTGTAGCTAAGTAGGTACGTAATTGACATACGAAATCCATATTGGCCTAAATGATTTGGTTATCCTATCTCTCACATCTCTTCAACCAAACAATAAAATAAAATTGTGCATCCATCCGACCAAACACATAAACATAATAACCATCCCATTGCTAAAATTAGGAATGAATTCATTCCATCTTACTTCGCTCCCCAATCAAACACACCCTTAGTTTTCGTAATTTTTGTCCTCACCGTTTCCTCTTTCTCTGGCCCCTCCACAGCCGGCCGAACCGAGGCACGCCACCGAGCCGATCGACCGATGGTCCTCTTGGCCTCTCCCTCGAGTCCACGACAGCTCCACTGCTGTTCCTCCCTCCCACGGCTCTAACCCACTCCATGATGTCCCCATCTTTCATTGGACACAGCCTTCTTCAAATCCAGGCAATAACGGTGGAGCCGCCAGCGGGATCTGGTGTAATCGTCGTCCGGCCAGCCCACATCGAGTCCATGGCCACGCGGCCGACGCCGTCATCTCCACGAAGCGCGTTGTTCTCCTCGAAATTTCGCTTCATCTGGCATGGTCGCAAGGTGAGCGAGAGTGGATGGTGCCTTTCTTGGCCTGGACTGTAAAGAAAACTTCTGTTAGATCTTGACTTGATTTGATCGTTGACTTACAGTCTTGTGCTCACATTCCTTTCAGTATCTTCTATGGCTGGGACGTGTGTAAAGTGTAAACAAATGCGCCTGGACGTGCTTATGAATGACAAAACAATGTTCACCACTCATGACAAAAGCATTTGCAGAGATCTTGTGTCAAAAGTTCCCACCACCTAACAATAAACAAGAATAAGAAGGCTTACTAAGGCACGGCAATTGGCAAAATCCGCCCATTTAATTCGGTCTTGACACACCAAATGCACTTGAGGACCCTGCCTCTGCTCTCTGTGGCCAAGGCCAACTGGCCACAGCCTCGACTCGCTAGGTGTACTAGATAATATCCTCAGGAACATCAAAGATGTCAAGGTATTCTCTTCGGCTATTTGCTGTCTTCTTGTTGAAATCTTGTCTTACTGGCTTTGCAGCGCACACCTCTTTCTCTCTTGTTAGTAATGCTACCCGTTCAAAGCGAAAAGTAAGCAGCTTGTAGCAAATTGAGTAGTATTCTTCCTTCCCAATTGTTCACATGAAATGCAATTTGGTGCCTGTGAAATTAAAATTAATTTTTGAGGCAACAGGAGGGGTTTCCCCCTAGTGGTTAATAATTTTATTAAAAAGGAGAATAAAAAGGGTCTTTACAAGTTTGATCAAGAGACAAACTGTGAAATTAAAATTAATTAGGAAGTGATTTCAAGTGGTTTAACTTTGTTGCAGCAAGAACCAGTGAACCAGGACTGAAACGATGGCGGTGGTTCTCGATGCCTTTGCATCTTACGTCACTAGCTTGCTTACAGAGATGGCACAAGAAGAAGTGGGAATGTTGCTGGGTGTTGCCGGTGAGATTGACAGCCTGGGCGTCAAGCTCAGGGACCTCAAGAACTTACTCGCTGATGCTGACAGGAGGAACATCACCGATCAGAGCCTGCAGGGGTGGGTGAAAGAGCTCAAGGATGCCATGTATGATGCAATTGACATCCTTGACCTGTGTCAACTCATGGCCATGGAGCGTGGTGCGTCATCTGTGAGCATGCCTGGTCAGCATGGTTGCTGCAATCCATTGCTCTTCTGCCTGCAGAATCCTGTCTTTGCCCATAAAATCGGCAGACGAATTAGGGCGCTGAACTAGAGGCTGGATAGCATCATGGAGAGGAGTGCTCAGTTCAGGTTCGTTAACTTCAGCTCCTACATGGAGCATAATAACAAGGTGACCTCTCACTCAGCTGGCAATTGTGAGACAACAGGGGAGCCTACACGGTCAGATGTGGTGGTTGGTGAGAAGATTAAAGAAGACACAAGAGAACTCGTGGAGATGCTAACAGAAAAAGAGGGCAGCAAGAGAGAAATTATGGTGGCTGCCATCGTGGGTGTTGGCGGCATTGGCAAGACCACCCTCGCCCGTGAGATCTTCAACCATGAGACCATCAAGGACAAGTTCGAAAAGAGGATATGGCTGAGCATCAATCAAGACTTTGACAAGGTTGAGCTGCTCCGAACCACCATCACACTAGCTGGGGAAGACCACCATGGCGAAAAAGCAATGGCTGTGCTCCAGACAGCCCTTGCTGCTGCCTTGACAGGGAAGAAGCTGTTGCTGGTCATGGATGATGTGTGGAGCCACAAGGCATGGGAGGATTTGCTTGAAACTCCCTTGGTCAATGCTGTGCTTCGAGAAGGTAGCCGGGTCATCGTCACCACGAGAGATGAAAGAGTCGCCTGAGCAATGAAAGCAGCGCATCCCTACCACCATGTCGACAAACTGGGCCATACAGATGCCTGGTCATTACTCAAGAAACAGGTCTGTGCAATGTTTTCTGCCCTTAGATATTTGTGCCTGCGGTTTTGCAATCTGCCTCCAGTAGATTGATATATAGTTCAACAATTTGATACTCTGCACCGTACTATGTAGCTTTGTGCCTATATAATAACATATATAAAGATCTAATAGATTGTTAGATCTAATACTTTTTTTCATTACAAACTCCAGCATCTAAGGAAGTATCTGTACATACTCGCACAGAACTAGCACTAACATGACATGCATACCACAAACTGGAGCTTAGAGAAGTTTTTTTATGGTTATACTTGCACTGAACTGGTCTAAACTTTGATTACAATGTGACTTCAAAAAAGGCACAATGTATTTTTTTTCTCAAACTAATGTACCAATCAAACAACGAAACCCCTCAAATTTCTAATCCAGCAACCCACCTATTAACATATGACATTGTAACATGACGCAACTGTGATATTTATTTTAGCGTTGCAGAAGGAACTATAGTTCCAGTAAATGTGTTGTTCTGCAGAAATAAGGATCAAAGCTAATGTTTGTGAGCTGGAGTTGAATAGGTGGTTCTTCACTAACTGTTTTGTTTTAAAATATTACCTGATAGTGCTACTAGAGGTGAAAATTTTGTCAGAATGTGCTCGATTGATATTAAATGAAAGAGTGAAGATAGCGGCATTATACTTAAAAAATAATAATAACATAGACAGAGACATCACATACTGGCATAATCCATCAGTAGTTACTAAAGTAGTAGCACTGCCCAAGTGCTTCTGTAACACTTACCAGTTCTATGGGCTTGAACTGCATGCAGGTAGTCTCAAATGAGATACATGAAGCTGATATTGAGATGCTGAATGATACCGGAATGAAAATTATAGCAAAATGTGATGGCTTGCCACTTGCAGTGAAAGTGATGGGAGGGCTCTTGTGCCAGAAAGAGAGAAATAGAAGTGATTGGGAGAAAGTTCTGAATGATTCTGCATGGTCGGTTGCTGGAATGCCAGAAGAGCTAAACTATGCTGTATACCTAAGCTACGAAAATCTCTCTCCTTGTTTGAAGCAATGCTTTCTGCACTACTCCCTTCTCCCCAAAAATGTAGTATTTGGTTATGATATAATTGTTGGAATGTGGATCAGTGAAGGTTTTGTTCATGGAAGCTCATTAGATGAACTAGAATAAACAGGAAGACATTACTACAAGGAGTTAATTGTGAGGAACCTCATAGAGCCAGACAAAGAGTATATCGATCAATATCATTGTACCATGCATGGTGTTGTTCGCTCATTTGGTCAATGTGTGGCTGGAGATGAATCGCTAGTAGCTCACAATGAGGAAATTGGTATCATCAGTAAACTCAATACGCAAAAGTTTCTTCGGCTGTGTATAGAAACAAGAGGGTCTGAATCAAGTGAATTACAGTGGAGCACGTTACAAGCACAAAGACATCTGAGAACACTAATAACATTTGGCCATTTCAATATTAAGCCTGGTGATTCGCTAATTGCTTTTCCAAGCCTCCGGACCTTGCATATACAATCTTCAAATGTTGCCGCACTGGTTGACTCTCTGTATCAACTGAAGCACTTGAGGTATTTGTCCATACGTTACTCTGATATATCTAGACTACCAGAAAAGATTGGCAAAATGAAATTCTTGCAGCTCATTAGCCTTAGAGGATGTGAAAATCTGACAAAACTTCCTGACAGTATTGTAAAGTTAGGACACCTAAGGTATCTAAGCCTTACTGGCACAAGTATAACTGATGGTATACCTAGGGGTTTTGGTGGCTTAACAAATTTGAGGAAACTATATGGGTTTCCAGCCCACATGCATGGCAATTGGTGTAGTTTGGAAGAGTTAGGCCCTCTTTCCCAGCTCAGGGATCTTGCTATAAAAGTCCTCGACAATGTATCTGCCACCTCATTTGCAGCAAAGGCGAGGCTTGGCGCCAAGGAGCATCTGACCTATTTGACTTTAGGGTGCAGCAGTAAACTAGGTGATGCTGGGTTGATCTCAGAAGAAGGAAGCATCTCTGAGGAGGAGCAGCGGCGAATCGAAGAGGTGTTTGATGAGCCATGCCCTCCACCGTCTTTAGAGAGCCTCGATATCGGAGGATATTTTGGTCAGCATCTCCCAAGGTGGATGATGTCGTCAAAGGCACTGGTGGCCCTTAAGTTCCTGAGGTTTCTAACAATGGATGACCTTGCCTTTTGTTCCCAGCTCCCTGATGGTTTATGTCAGCTCCCCTGTTTGCAGCTCCTGAAGGTTGACAACGCTCCAGCCATCAAGCGTGTGGGACCTGATTTCCAGGGGCCCTACCATCATCATTGTCATGGCCATCCATCTCAGGCAGGGGCAATTTTTCCTAGATTGCATAGGCTGGAGTTCATTGGAATGGTGGAGTGGGAGGAACAAACTTATGTGCAAGCCATGCCTGTTTTGGAGCTGCTCCTACTGAAGAGGTGCAAGTTGAGGCACATTCCGCCTGGTCTTGTGTATCATGCAAGGGCTCTTAAGAAGTTGTGCGTATATGAGGTTCAACAACTCAGCTCTCTGAAGAATTTGACTTTCATAGTTGAGCTTGATGTGTTTCACAACCCTAACCTGGAGAGTATAACTAACCTCCCAAGATTGAAAAAATTAACAATTTGTAAGTGCGAAAAGATGAAATTTCTGCATGGCATGCCCTCAATCCAGAGGGTCGGGCTGGAGGATTACCGCATGGAAACACTCCCAAGGTTCTTGCAAAATGTGAGTCCTAAGCACCTCCTAGTGGACTGCAGTCGAGCACTGCTCACTTCCATAGCCACTGCACAATCTGGCACCGAGTGGGACAAGGTGAAACATATCCAGCACGTCAGTGCTTACGCGCGTGATGGACCCAATCCAAGGAAATGGTATGTGTTCTCCACAAGAGAACCCGAGAACTCCGAGACTAACATCATCGGCAGCTCATCCAAACCTGAAGGTACTTAACCCAGCCACTTCATCTACATTGCTTTCCCTAGTCTCATGTTGTTTCCGTCTTTCCTCTGTTACCGCGAAGTCTGAACTTGTTTGTCTTTTTTGCTATTTGATTCACTGTACCAACTCAGGGGATGAAGAGGAACATGTTCGTACAAGAACACCATCTCAAGCGAAAAAGAAAGTATGCAGAACGAGTGGAGGGAAGAATACTGTTTTGTAGCATGGGTATTTGGTTGGGAAATTTCAGGATTCCATTTGGATAAAGAGTATCTTGCATGAGAGCAGATATCAAAAGAATTCATAGAAGAAAATAGAAACATAGGCGTAGCTTTGCCGCGCCCTTGATGGAGCTGGCCCAGCTCAGGATATATATACCTTGTGATCCAAATGGATTATCAGTTCGTCACTATTGTTAATAGATTTAGGTAAGCAGCAATAGTAATTCTTGATCTATTGTATTTCAGGTTGAAAACGGACGGGATAATTCCCGACCCGACCCACCCGGATTTCTACATTTGACCCGCCCGTTTCCGTATTCTCGGAAAAATCCGGAAACGGGACGGGATGCGGGATGGAAGTCGGCGGGATTGGGACAGAAACGGGAGAGCTCTTTTCCCGCCCGTTTTCTCGGGTTCCCGTATTTGAGCGGAAAAGACCCGGATTCTTCAAATACGGGTGAAGCCCAATAATAGTAGTAAAGACCCATCCAGCCCAAAACTTCTAACCCTACCTCTCCTCACTCCTCTGTCTTGACTCTCGAGTCTCCTCACGGCCGCCACCCCGACCCCCGCTGTAGCCTGAGCCCTGAGTACCCGACGCGGCGCCCCAACGACCCCAGCGGCCACCGCCGGCGGCCGATCCTCGCGGCCCCCGCCGCACGCCAGTCCCCGCGGCCCCCGTCGCTAGTCGTTCCCCACGGCCCCCCGCCGCCCGACGGTTGCCTCCTCCTCCTGATGTCGCGTGACTCGTGTCCTGGAGGCGCTGGAGCTGGACGTCTCGGGTCCGCCTCCATGCTGCCCGAGAAATACTTGGGGCTGGGCACCATGTTCCTGCCGGCGTCACCACCGCCACCATCTTCTGTCAAAGGCAGCACCAGTGTATCCGGATCCATTTCAGCAGCAGCAGGTATGTCTCTCACAGTCTCACTTAGTCACTTGTTGAGATGTCAGACTCAGAAGCACACAAATAGACTCAAGTTGCATACTTGCATTATTGTTGATTTTTTTGGTAGGCAACAAGAGGAAAGCAAGTGAAGTTGGCAGTCAGAGTCAGAGTGTACCACACAGTGTATCAGCCTCATCTTCAGCAACAAAGAATGCAGATCAAGTGGTTGGCACTAGCACTGGTGGTGGCAGTGGACCTGGAACTGAAGTTGATGGGGGTAACACTAACCCTAGTACCCAAGAACCAGGTGCTGTTGCTGCTGCAGATATAGTGGCCCTTGATGGTGACGATGATGAAGAGGAGGTTGTGGGGTCATCAAAGAGGGCGAAGAGGTGCACCTCTGCTGTGAGGAAGTATTTCACCAAGCACACTATTGTCATAGAGGAGGGTGGCAAGAAGTATGAGCAACTGTGGGGCCATTGCAATTTCCCACATTGCAAGCATAAGTACAGGGCTGAGTCCAACAATGGAACAAATGCATTTTGTAATCATTTGAAGTCATGTCATAGTATTATCAAAGGACAGATGCAACTCAGGGCTGAAAAAGACCTTGGGAAAGATGTTAGCACTGTTGTTCCTTATAGGTATGATTATAAGACAAGTCTCAAGAAGTTCTATTTGGCAGTAATCATGCATGAGTACCCATTCAACATTGTTGAGCATGACTACTTTGTTGATTTCATCAACTCCTTGCGTCCTAGCTTTACATTCAAGTCTAGTGTCACTGGTAGAAAGGATATAATGGACATATATGAAACAGAAAAGGATAAGTTATATGCTTATTTGAAGACAGTTAAATGTCGCTTTAGTGCAACCATGGACATGTGGACATCATGTCAAAACAAATGGTATATGTGTGTCACGTTGCACTGGATAGATGATGAGTGGCGTATTCAGAAGAGAATTGTGGGTTTCTTTCATATGGAAGGTAGACATACTGGTCATAAGTTGTCAGAGTCATTTATTGAAACCATGGTGAAGTGGTTTGTTGAGCAGAGGTTGTTTGCCTTGACTTTAGATAATGCATCAAATAATTTTGTGGCAGTCACTGATATTGTTGCTGATCTCCAAGTGAATGGAAAAGCTTCTTTAGTGTGTGATGGGATATTTTTTCATATTAGATGTGGTTGTCACATACTTAATTTGGTTGCAAGAGATGGGCTGGCTGTTATTTCTAAAGCACTTAAGAAGATTAAAGCCTTGGTACTAACTGTGAAGGGTTCTCCCTTACAATGGGAAGAGCTTATGAAGTGTGCTACTTAGTGTCGGTTGGATACAACAGAGGGAATTCAACTAGATGTTACAACTAGGTGGAATCCAACCTACTTGATGCTTAAGGATGCCTTGTACTACAAAGATGCTTTCATTCGACTCAAGACATCAAATCAAAGTAAGTATATGAAAATTACTCCTAATGATGATGAATGGAAAATGGCTACAACTGTATTTCAGTGCTTGAAAAAGTTCTATGACCTTACTGTATTGCTTTCTGGTACATCATATCCTACTGCAAATCTATTCTATAGAGGTTTTTGTGAGATAAAGGAGTTGCTTGATAATTGGTGTCTTGGTGCAGACTTCACTATTAAGAAAATGGCCATTGCTATGAGTGAAAAGTTTGAAAAGTATTGGACTTGTTCTAGCATAAGTCTTGCAGTAGCTTGCTTTCTTGATCCTAGGTACATAAAGAAGCTTTTAGAGTACTACATGAGAAAGTTCTATGGTGACTACTATCAGATTCATCTTGATGAGTTTCTTACTGTTGTGAAGAACTTGTACCAATTTTATGCTAGCTCTAGTTCAAAGAATAAGAGTGATGTGAATCAAAATGAACATCTTAGTCCAACGGATCCTCTAGTTGAAAATAGAGATGATGAACTTGAGAGCTTCTTATATGATGATCATGGGCCTGATAGCAGTGACACAAATGAGCTAGACAAATACATGGCAGAGCCACTATTGAAGCAAAATCCGTTTGATATTTTATCATATTGGAAGAACAATACAGACAAATACCCTATCCTTTCACAAATAGCTCGTGATATGATGGCCATTCAAGTGTCCACGGTTGCATCCGAATCTGCATTTAGCGAAGCTGGCCGGATAATTGATCCATATTGTAATCGTCTTGACCCTGAGATAGTACAAGCGCTGATCTGCACCAAAGACCGGATACATGCTGCAAGAAAAGGTATTAATTGGCTTATTTGTTCATTTAGAATTTTCCAAATATATGTGATGTATTGTACTGATGCATATGTGTCTTGACTTGTCATTTTTCATATTCTAAATCTATTCCTTCAATTGTGGCTGATTTCAAACCTCTAGAAACTATTTCTGTGAACTCAGATGATGAGGTATTTGTTTATTTGTCTTGGTTATTGTTTCAGTAACCATTCTTGCAAGAGAAAAATAACATAGCTACATGTTTGCAATTAATCATGAATACATATGTGCTGAAAATTGTAGGAAAAAGATGTGATAAGTGATCCAGATGCCATGATTGAAGATGGTGGTGAGCTGTGACTGCAGAGCTTTGTTTCCTTGTGGTAGAAACTTTGTGATGTGTGGACTTATTAAATGTTGCGGACTATTGTGCTGGATGTTTCCTTGTGGTTGTGATTATGTGATTTGTAAACTTATTAAATGTTGTTTGGTCATTTCTAATATTTTGTAGTTGGCTGGTGCTCTTGAATTCTTGACAATACTTTGTGATTGCTAGCAGTGGTGGCGTGATGCACTGCACTAGTGTCTGGTGGTCTAGTGCTGTTAGCGTTAGCAGTGGCATGCTGGCAGTAGTCAACTAGCCGTGGCATATTGCCTTTTCCAGCAGTGGCAGTAGTGCACTGCATTGCGTTGGTGCTTGACTGGTTACTTGCAGCACTAGTGGCATACTGTGCAGCATATTGATATGTGATTAAGTATGCGATATGAATTATGATATTGACATGTGCAGGAACTGGTGTTATGATATTGACATGTGATCGTCATTCCGACTTAAGTTCTCGGTTTCCGTCCGTTTCCGTCGTCTTTCCGCCAATATTTATCCGTTTCCGAACACCCGTATTTTCCGCTCCCGCACCCGATCCCGGCCTTTCCGATCCCGATCCCGTTTCCAATGATGAAATGTAGAAATGGAAACAGGAAGGGGGTTTTCCCGCCCGTTTCCGTCCGTTTTCAACCTAAATTGTATTCATCTTAACCATGTCAGTACACATTTCATCTCTTTTGCACACTTTGTATGCTATCTGTTTTGTGTTTCACAGGGGAGAACAGTGGGCATCACAGGACTGTTTTGCTCCTTGGATGTGCTTTCTAGGCCCGTTCGCTGGTCTAAAACTTAGCTGAAACTGACTGAAAAACACTGTTCCGGCTGAATTGTTGTGAGAGAAAAATACTGTTCCGACTGAAAAAAGAAGCCGAGCAAGCCGAATATGAGATAAGCCGAACAGTGCCTTATAAAAACTATCTTATATAACTAATAACCTTTTAATACCTTGTAATCTTTCTGCATTCTCTCCATGGACGTGTCTTCCAAATCTGACAACAAAACTGAAAACTATCTTAACAAGCAATGCACCCCAAAAACCTTCTCTTACTTTGTCAAACTATATGCATGCTTTCCTTCGATGTGCCTTTCAAATCTGAAAACAACAGAGTGAAAAGAAAAGGAAGAGAATAAATGTTGGCCGGAACTTTATGAAACAGCCACAACCAGCTGCAAATAAGTCCTGCCGAACAGGTAACCCAAACATCAGTCACTGAAACCATAATACTGTCTAACATCGGCAAAATGTCCTCCAACATACAAGGTCCCCTTTGGGTGCTTCACTCTTGCAGTGCACGCGTAACAATTCTCTGCATCATAGCCAACCTTGCTCAAGTCTGGGAAATCGTACTTCAGAGCCTCTTCCACGGTTCGGAAACCTACACCACCTGCAAGCAGACAAGATATTTCATCATTTTAATAATGCATCGACCTAGAATTTACTTTTCGTAAAGGGATTGGCAGAAAAACCAGTGACAATATACACCCTACATTTGTGGTGAAGCTAAGGCGAAGGAGAAAACAAAGAATGATATTCACACTACCTTATATCAGAGTATGTCAGAAAGACCATAGCCTACCTAACCGACATGCATTCTCATGATTAGTCACTTAAGATAGAATAAGCTCCAACGTCCAAACAGATAATATTGGTACCACGAGTGGACTGCAACTACAGTCGTACAACACCAGTAAGGCAGTAACTATGGTTCCATAAGAGATTCTGAAAACTTTTCTTTTACAGAGGTGATAAAGTGATTTTACACAAGGCAAAGCTCCAGCTCCCAAGATCCATGCTGGATTTTGAGTTTGCAAGCCAAAATAAAATGTTTTAGATCTTTGTTTAAAATTCAAAATAAGAATAAAATGACTTAATCAAATACCTTTAATCCATCTACAGCTCCAGATCCATGAATTTCTGGAGCTAGATAGGAGTAGCTCCAAGAAATCCATGATTTTCTGGAGCTGGAGCTTTGCTAAACAGGGCCAATATCACAACAAGGTGATATCGAAGTTGTGGCCCAGATACTATGGTCTGTGATGTTGCATCAGTGAACCATGCTTGAAACCAAAACAAAGATTGTATTTTCCCCCTTTGCATAAAAGATAGTTTGGACCCTAAACTGATCACCACAACCAACATATATGTTAAAAAATTGTTCAGTAATCTAAGAGTAAAGTTCACAAAACTACAATTATTTTGATATAATACTCACAAACCTACAACTTTTTTGACATGTACCATAAACCTGCAACTATTCTTAAGGAGGTTACCAACTTTTGTGCAACTTCCATTACAGACATCGTGGGCTCCACTTGTCGGTGTCAAGCAACTAAAAGTGCCCTTTTCTAGAAGCCACGTCATCTATCCATGTTGGCGGCTCATGTGGTCAGTGGCCTTGCAGGCTGCTCGCAGCACAGCAAGCAAGCACTTCTGGTGGGGGATCTTAAACATCTGTGTGTGAGGTTGCAGCATTGTGAGTGCGCCTAGTGGCACCCCCATCTTGCCCCAAACTTAGAAGAGAAGGCGAATGATCATGACGAGGCAGTGGACCGCAGCAAGCCGAGCTTCGACTTGGTGATGGACCTCGGTGGTGGGATGAACTCCAGCGGCGCTGGTTCTACGAGCGGCGGGAGCAGCGCATGGAATAGCAGGTCAGTCACCCCTTTTTGCCTGGTTCTACCATAACTCAAGAGATGCAAGGTGAATTTGTGCATGAAATAGGGCTAATACCTGTTGTTCTGTGTTCCAATGTGAATAAAGCCACTTTAGGGTACTGATTTGCTGATGTGCTACACCTGTTTGTTGAATCAATTTGTGGCAGATTCTTGGGGTTTCCCTAAAATTGGTTGTTTGGTGCTTTTTCTCAGGAAAGATGAGCTCAAAGGGTGTACTGCGATGAGCCCGTGACAGATCCAGGCATGGTGATCAGGGGAATGAACCATGGTTGGATTTGTTTCTTCAACTTGTTGGCTATGGCGAAGAAGATGGGTAGTTCAGTTGATTACATTTACTACAAGAGAGGGATGGTAGAAGAAAGTTTAGAAAATCTTTGCAGCATTGTTTCAGACGCAGATGTGACAGATGATGAGGTGTTATGATGATCTAAGGAAAATAAGCATTGTCCTGATGAAAAGGAAAGCAAGTGGTCCCAGGTCTCGACAGTGAAATTCTACCAGACTGTTCCAGGTGTTGTCCCTTAGAATGTTGTAGTTGAGCAGGAAGATGACATTTCAAATGATGAGTCCGAAGAGGAGCCATGTGAGGATTTTAGTGATTTGATTCTGGGAGAGGAATGAGATAAGGAGGCACCTCGTAGAGATGCAGAACAGTCGTGCAGACCCATCTGAACATTGTGAAGGTGATACAGACATTGAAGATTTGTTTGTCCCAAAGAGCCAAGTCAAGGAGGATGTTGGTGGACCAAACAAGGAAAACTTGCAACCCATGGATGCTCCCATGTGCGATGAGGCAACCTCCTCAAAACCGCTGACTAATAAAAGGAGATGTAAGAAAGCTATAAATGCTACTGAAGTTGTTTCTACTGATAACTGATGGAGGAGCTATGTCAGATCCACCCAGTGAAGGAGATGGAGACAGCTTAGATTCAGATGATGATGGTGGTGCTGTGAAAGTAGGGAACAAAAGGAATGAGGAAGCAGCCAAGGGGTGTGAGGATATGGTACAATGAACAAGCTTGATCCATCCCAAATTCTGCAAGGGTCCATGCTTTACTGATATGAAGCAACTTAGGAGGGGTTTCAAGTCTTAATGTGCAGGGTAGAGATTATAGTTTTTTTGCAAAATGAACCTCGTGGAGTTATTGTGCAATGAGAAGAGAATTGTCCTTTCTACATGACAGCATGTACTATTGCAAGGAGTCCACCGTTGTCAAGGGCGTCGTGCCCTAGGTTAGCTGGCCCTCGACTACGGAGTTCGTAGTCTCCTGCCGTTGTCGTCTAGGGCTGAGGTTTTGCCCCTCGGCCGGCTAGGCTTAGTTGGAGGAAAGCGAGAGAGAGATTAGATGAATAATAACTTGCTTATCCTCCAATGATGGATTACAAGGACTCTTATAGGCTATAGCCTTGAAAGACTCTAACAAATCATTCCTAAATTATAGGATCTCTTTCCTTTATTCTAGCTATTACCTAAACCGACCCCTGGCTGGCGCCTGCCAAGGTGACCGCGGCGGCGCTGCTGCCCTGGCGTGCTGATGCACGCCTGGCATCCCGGGCCCTTCTATTCTTGGCATATGTGCGTCCCCACATGACATCTCTCCCCCCCTTGAGGAGCAGCTCGTCCTCGAGCTGGAAGGCCGGATATTTGGCGACGAACGGCTCCACGTCTTCCCATGTAGCCGAGGCAGGCGACTCCCCCTTCCACTGCACGAGGACCTGGCGCACACCTCGTGCTAGGCGCGACCGGAGGGCGCGTTCCGGCTCTGGAGCGGCAGCACCATGGTGAATGGGCGGCAAAGGCGGTGGAGCATCCGGCGGCTGTCCGTTGAACTTCCTGAGGAGGCCGATGTGGAAGACATCGTGGAGACGGGCTCCCGGAGGAAGAGCCAGGCGGACAGCAACCTCATTGATGAGCTCCGTGACGCGGTAGGGACCGTAGTACCGAGGCTTGAGCTTGCCGGTGACCGCCTGGGGTAGTGACGCAGCCGCACGCTGGCGTAGGCGGAGCAGAACCCAGTCGCCGACCTGATACGACACGTCGCGGTGCGACTTGTCGTAGTGCTTCTTCTGTAGCGCCTGAGCCTGTTCAAGGCGATAACGAATATCCGCCAGGAACTCCTCACGCTCCTCCATGCTCTTGGCGACGGCAGCCACTCGCGTGTCTCCCGGTTCATAAGACCGGATGGATGGTGGGTCACGGCCGTAGACGACGCGGAACGGTGTGTCCCGCAGCGACGTCTGGTAAGCGGTGTTGAAGACAAACTCCGCCCACGGAAGCCATCGCAGCCACTGGCGCGGTCGATCCCCAGTAAGGCAGCGCAGGTACATGATGATGACACGGTTGGCGGCCTCCGATTGCCCATCTGACTAGGGGTGGAAGGCGGTTGTCATGTGCAGCTTGGTGCCCATCAGACGCATGAGCTCGCGCCAGAAAGTTGAGGTGAAGACCGGATCACGGTCAGACACCATGGACCGGGGAACGCCGTGTAGACGGACAATGTCGGCGAAGAATGCTTGTGCGACGGACTCGGCGGAGTACGGATGCGCCAAGGGAATGAAGTGGCAGTACTTGCTGAATCTGTCCACCACCGTCAGGATGACCGACTTGCCCCGAACGCGAGGCAGAGCTTCGACGAAGTCAAGGGCGATGTCCGTCCAGACCCCCTACGGCACGGGCAGCGGCAGGAGGAGCCCAGCTGGGTGCAAGTGCTCCGACTTGTACCTCTGACAAGTGGCGCACTCACGCACAAAATCCTGCACGAGCTGCTTCATGTTAGGAAAATGAAAGTCGCGGCGCAGTCTGTGCAGCGTGCGCTGGACTCCTTCATGTCCATCCTCATGGACAGCGAGCCACGATCTCCTGAACGAGGGGGGACGCCGGGGGGATGTACAGGCGCCCGGCGAACTGCACCATGTTGTCGACGACCGTCCACGGTGCCCCGCGGGAGCCCACGCGCACTTCGTCCTGGATAGCGACGAGGGTCGGGTCGGTGATCTGTGCCTGGCGGAGACGTGTGATGAAGTCGAAGTGAGGGGCCAACAGGGCCAATATGGACCCTTCGTCCTCCGTGTCGCGGCGCGAGAGAGCGTCGGCCACCGCGTTCGCCGTCCCGGGCTTGTACTCGACGGAGAAGTCAAAACCCAAAAGCTTCCCCACCTAGTGGTGTTGGGGGATGGTCGCGAACCGCTGATCGAGCAAGTACTTGAGGCTGTAATGGTCCGTCTTGACGAGGAAGCGACGGCCCCACAGGTACGGACGCCAGTGTCGGACGGCGTGGACGAGGCCGATGAGCTCCCGCTCATAAGCGGCGAGGGCGCGATGGCGGGGCGCGACGGGGCGGCTGAAGAACGCCACCGGGTGGCCGTCTTGAACGAGCACCGCGCCGAACCCGTGAGACGAGGTGTCGCACTCGACGACAAACGTCTTGGCGAAGTCCGGCATGGCGAGGACCGGACCCGTGGCGACCGCGGTCTTGAGCGCTTCGAACGCCGTGGCCGCCTCCTCATTCCAGGAGAAACCGTCCTTTTTGAGGGCTGTGAGTGGCGCAGCGATAGTGCCGTAGTTGTGGACGAATTTGCGGTAGTACCCCGCCAAGCCGAGGAAGCCCCGCACCGCCCGCGCCGAGCGAGGTACTGGCCAGTCGTGAATGGCCTGCACCTTGGCCGGGTCCATGGCGACGCCTGCCTCCGAGATGACGTGGCCGAGGTACGCGACAGAGGCGACGCCGAAGGCGCACTTGGCACGCTTGACGAAGAGCTGGTGGCGCCGAAGCTCGGAGAAGACTACACGGAGGTGCCGAAGATGATCCGCCCATGTGTTGCTATAGATCAGAATATCGTCAAAAAAAACATGTACAAAGCGACGCAGGGACGGCCGGAGGACATCGTTCATGAGGGCTTGGAATGTCGCCGGGGCGTTGCACAAACCAAACGGCATCACCAAGAACTCATAGAGGCCGTCGTGGGTATGGAACGCCGTCTTGAGAACATCTTCCGGCCGCATCCGCACCTGATGATACCCCGACCGCAAGTCCAGCTGGGAGAAGAATCGCGCGCCGTGTAGCTCGTCGAGGAGTTCATCAACGACGGGCATGGGGAACGCATCCTTGACGGTGAGTGCATTCAGGGCCCGATAATCAACGCAGAATCGCCATGAGCCGTCCGGTTTCTTGACGAGGATGACCGGCGATGAGAACGCCGAGTCGCTGCGGCGAACGATGCCCTGCTCGATCATGGCGGCACACTGCCGCTCCAGTTCATCCTTGTGGGCCGCCGGGTACCGATACGGGCGGACTGCCACTGGCGGCGCGCCCGGCTTGAGGACGATGCCGTGGTCGCGGGCGCGCTTGGGGGCAGTCCCGTGGGCTCGGCGAAGACATCCCCGAAGGAAGCCAGCAGCTCATCGAGGAGGGACCCGCTGGCCGTCGCGGCACAGAGCCCCTGCGCACTGGGCGTCGACACCCCCTTCCAGCAGAAGTCGCGGCCATGGCGCGTGAAGGACATGGTGCGCTCGGCGAAGTCCCAGACGATCGGTCCCAGGGTGGCCATCCACTGAGTTCCGAGGACCAGATCGTACCCTGCAAGGGGCATGACAAAGAGATCGACGTGGAAGTCCGTGCTGTCGATGGTGACAGGCGTGTTCCGGATCACACCTAGACAGGCGACCTTCTCGCCATTGGCCACTGTCGCCATGAGGCGCGGTCGGGACTGGACAAGCAGCCCAGTGCGCAACGCTGCCGCCTCAGCGATGAAGTTATGGGTCGAGCCACTGTCGAGGAGCGCGATAAGGGTGGTGGCGCCCAGCGACGCGGATCTGCATCGTGTCGCAGATCGGCACACCGGCGACCGCGTGCAGGGAGAAGACCGGTGTCTCGTGTCCGGACCCTCAGCCGCCGCGGCGTCGTCGGTGTCAGTGATTTCAACGCCGTCGATGTAGAAGAGCCGTCTGCAGACGCGGTTATGCCCCTGTGTGCTTCTCGTCGCAGTTGTAGCAGAGGCCCAGCCGGCGGCGCTCTTCTTGTTCGGCGGTGGACAGACGCTTGATCGGCCGGCCCTCCACGGTGACAATGTTCAGAGCAGGTGGATTGGCCCCCGGCGGTGCGGGCAGCACCAAGCGCTGCGGAGGCGCGGCCAGCAGGCCCCTTGGCGGCGCTCGCGGGGCAGGCGCCGCGTACTGCTCCCGTAACTCCAGCTTGCGGGCGAGGTTCATAGCACCGGCGAGGGTTTGCGGATTGTGGACCTCGACGTCGAAGCTGAGCGGTGGCTGAAGGCCCCCGGTGAAGAGCTGGACGCGTTGTTCCTCGTCGAGGTGGCCAGCCCGGGGGAGGAGCGCTTGGAAGCGGTCCTGGTAGTCCGCGACGGTGCCGGTGCGCTTGCATGAGGCCAACTCGTGGAGGGGGTTGGAGCGCAGCGGTGGCCCGTAGCGGAGATGGAGAAGGTCCTTGAAGCGGCGCCACGAGGGGATGCCCTCGTCTTCCTGGACCTGGATGTACCACATCTGGGCGCCCTCTTCCAGGTTGTAGGAAGCCATCCACACCTTCTCTTCCTCCATGATCCGCTGCTGGTGGAAGTAGGGCTCGCACCTGTTGATGAAGATCAGCGGATCGGACTTGCCATCATAGCGCGGAAAGTCAAGCTTCTGGAACCGCGGCGGCCGATCCTGATGATGTTCGCCAGTCCCGTTCTTGGAAGATGACGACCACGAGGAACGCTCCTCGCTCAGGCGCTGGATCGCCCGGGAATTGGCGTCGACGAAGGTCTGAAGCGACTTCAGGTTGGCGGCTAACGCGTCCAGGGTGGCCTGAAGGGCGGCGTTGGGTTGTTCACCCATGACGTAGACTGGAGGTGGAGCTGGATGGCCGGAATCAACATGAAGCGGCGGCGGCGGCGAGACGGAGGACGGCGCGGCGGCTGGGGGTGGGAATGGCGAGGTGGAGCGTGTAGGCGAGGATCGCCGGAATCGTGATACCAGGTTGTCAAGGGCGTCGTGCCCTAGGGTAGCTGGCCCTCGACTACGGAGTTCGTAGTCTCCTGCCGTTGTTGTCTAGGGCTGAGGTTTTGCCCCTCGGCCGGCTAGGCTTAGTTGGAGGAAAGCGAGAGAGAGATTAGATGAATAATAACTTGCTTATCCTCCAATGATGGATTACAAGGACTCTTATAGGCTATAGCCTTGAAAGACTCTAACAAATCATTCCTAAATTATAGGATCTCTTTCCTTTATTCTAGCTATTACCTAAACCGACCCCTGGCTGGCGCCTGCCAAGGTGACCGCGGCGGCGCTGCTGCCCTGGCGTGCTGATGCACGCCTGGCATCCCGGGCCCTTCTATTCCTGGCATATGTGCGTCCCCACATGACAACCGTTGTGATTAGGGAGCTAGTTGAACCACATAAATGTGGTACCACTGAGAGTAGCAGAGTAAGCAGTGAATTCATTGCTTTGAAGTACAAATAAGGAGTGACCCTCTTTGGAAGGTTACAGCTCTCATGGATGAGGAGTACAGGAAGCATGGAGTGGAGATAACCAAGAACATGGATTATAGAACAAGGTCTAAAGCTTGCGAGACAATGTTAGGTAACCACAAGGAGCAGTATAGGAGGATTAGGGACTACTCATACTGTACTTGACAAGAATACAGGTAGCCATGTTAGAGTCGCCGCAGTAAAAAGGATTAGCCAGGGCTTAAATCCAAGGTTCTTTGGCCTTTTCATGTGCCTTAATGCTCAGATACAAGGCTTTTTAAATGGTTGTAGGCCATTTGCAGATGTTGATGGCTGCTTTGTGACAGTTAGCAATGGGTCTCAGGTTTTGGCTGCAACTGCAAGGGATGGCAATAATAACTGTTTCCTGTAGCATTTGGTATCGTAGGCGAGGAGGATAAGGAAAACTGGGTGTGGTTCAGCTAGATGCTAGAAGAAGCTATTGGAAATGGAGCAAAGCATGGTGGTTGGACAATTATGTCGGATAGACAAAAGGTAAGAACAACCAAATTCGATCATGTTAATAAACTTTGTGAAGGGCGGGCCTGGTGCAAGTGGTAGAGTCTTACCGCCTGTGACCGGAAGGTCCCGGGTTCGAGTCGCGGTCTCCTCGCATTGCACAGGCGAGGGTAAGGCTTGCCACTAACACCCTTCCCCAGACCCCACACAGAACGGGAGCTCTCTGCACTGGGTACGCCCTTTTAATAAACTTTGTGAAACTCATGTGAAAATAAAAGGCACACAAACTCTTCTGTGTTGGCTTCATATTGGGATGGTTTATGCTTATACAGAATTTTACTACAAGATTGCAATGGAAAATCTAAAAGATGCAAATGAAAAGGCATTTGAATGGCTTAACAAAATACCAGCCAAGTATTGGAGTAGGCATGCTTTTAGACTAATAGCAATACTGATCTAGTTGTCAACAACTTGAGTGAGGTTTTCAACGACTATAAAATCAACTACAGAGATAAGCCCATTAAGACCATGATGGAATGCGTCAGACCTAGGCTCATGACACGGACTTGCAACGAGAGTTAGAAAAGGATGGCTGGTAAATAACTCCAGCCATGGCTGAGACATTAAAAAAAAGGGCAGACCCAGTGCCGGAGGCTCCCACATGAGTGGGGTCTGGGAAGGGAAAAACCGAGGCAAGCCTTCCCCTCGCAAAATCTACGGAGAGGCTGCTTCGAACCCGCGACCTGGTGACTGTAGAAATTAGAGTTAGAAAAAAAGGATGCCAGGTACTGTAGGCAATTGCAGACAGGGATTAATCTTTGGCAGGTTAGTGGTGGGGACAGAACATATGCTGTCTGAAGAGGAGTCGATGGGATTTATCTGGATTACCATGCAAATATGCGATTGCTGCCATTTTCAAGATGAAGCAAAGGCCAGAAGACTGTTAATGACTGGTTCAAGAAGGATAAGTATCATGAGGATGTAATATTTCCTGTTCCTCAGCAATGTGGATGCGTCGTGACTGACACTGAAGATATTGCACAGTTTACTAAGCAGCTTGGAAGGCCAAAGGAAAGTAGAAGAAAATCAGCCGAAGAACCTGCAAGATCTGGGAATGCAAGGCTTGACACTGTCAATTGTAACAATTGCGACGGTCAGAGCCACAACTATAGGGGCTGCTCAAAGAAGCTTCGGCCAGATTTGGAGCTTAGGAAGAGAAATATAGAGGTAGGCAATGAGGTAAGCCTAAGAGAAAAAACGTGTTGTCTTTGTTTTACTTTTGACACGTATTTGTCCTTGCAGCGAAACTAGCTCTTAAGCAAGCTCCATGGACATACCTGGAGTTTCCCAGTCAACACAGATGAGCCAAAGGGAGGGGACAGGATAGAGGAACAGGGACAGGAAGAGGCAGAAGAGTGAATGCTGGTAACATGGGAAGGGGCAAACTTCAGGGGCATCTGTTTGGCGCGTGCAACAGTAAAATGGATTGTCAGCTGCCGCAACTTAGGATTTTTTTGCTAGCTGAAAGCGATCTCATTACGTAACACTGAACCCATGTCACCTAAACAATTGCATGGTTAACTTGAAAGCATCACTTATTTTTTATGGTCAACATCAGAGTTATCTCAAATGAACTTGCTTATATAATTTTATTTTAATTTATTTATTTATTTATTTTGGGGTGGGGGGGGGGTTCATAAGGATTCCATGAACAAATATCTTGCTCAAAAACACACTTCAAGAATATATTGCCAACTCAGTATAGATTTGCACAATATATCGACATCAATTGTCATGGAGCTATTAGTTGGGCAGTGATGGCGGTCATACGATAGCGTCGATAAGGCGCGATTGGATAGATGACATGACTCGCAGAAACCGGCGCTGTTAGTTGCTTGTGACACCGGCAAGTGGGGTCCACGACGTTGGTAACAGAAATTGCAGTTCTTTGGTAACCTATGTCAAAGTAGTTGTAGGTCTATGGTACATGTCAAAAAGGTCGTGGGACCGTGGGGGTATTATGTCAAGATAATTCTAAAAAGGGCGTACCCAGTGCAAAGAGCTCCCGCTCTGTGTGGGGTCCGGGGAAGGGTGTCGGTGGCAAGCCTTACCCTCGCCTGTGCAATGCGAGGAGACCGCGACTCGAACCCGGGACCTCTAATTTTGTAAAATTTACTCTTAATCTAAACATAAAGAATGATCCATTGTACCAATTATATAAAAGCATATGGACCAACTGAGAAGGCACGAATTATATACCAGTATCAGAAGACGAGACGGGACAACAGCAGGTGACATCCTCCACCTGAGCCCTAACACATTCTTTGATCTCCCCAAAGAAGAGCTGTGAGTGTCCATACTCATCCTGAGCATAGAAGTTCGTGTGGTAGTAAGCATGGCCATCTTGCTCTTCAACCCTGTAGAACCCATTACTTGGTTCATGCTTGTACACAAAGTTGACCTACAAAAGAAATATAGAGGCTTAATTATTATTAGTAACTTGATATGTACATTCAGAATGTCATGTATAGCTAAAATGATGCAATTAAGGTGAATTTAATCAATTTTCCAAGTACCCAGTCTTTTCAAGCTCTGATGCACGGATACACCAAGGAGGTGCCATATCCCGTATCGGATACATATCCGATACCAATACTTGCACGAAACACAGTGGATACTTGTATGGAGAGTCAAAGACTAAAAGTTGCTCTATTTTGCATCATTTAGTCACTTAATCATTCCTGTTGCATTAATATATTTAAGTTTGTTATGTACTTTAAGTCACTAGGTTTCTTATTTGAAGTTGTTTTCTTACTCAACACTGTTGCTATCCCTATATATTTATTAGTATTATAATATATTAGCCGTATCCTCTTGTCAGCATGTTTTCAAAAATGGCAAATCCGCATGTCCGTATCGTGTCTTATCCGATACATGTATCCATATCTGGGCATCATAGTTTTCAAGTGCATCTTCGCTCATCCCGTCCTACTGAAAACCATCCCCTCGACCTCTCCGCATTGCCCTCGCCCCTGCTCCTGCTCTCAAATGGCCCTGCTACAAACCTCTCCGCCGGTTCACACGTTCACATCTTTGCCAACATCCCTACTTTGGTGATGTTATTTTCTGTGTTCTATAATTGCCTTTACTTCTCCATTTCCTACTTTGTTGTATAATCTGAAGCTGTCATCTGGAATCGTGTCTCTGATTATTTGAGCTCTCATGTGGAATAATCTCTCTGATTAAGTTTCCTGACTGCATTTTGGAGCTATCATCTGGAATACCCTCTCTGATTAAATTGTGTGATAATGTTTTTATCCGTATTCTGCACCATGGTCAATACTTAAGAAGAAAAAAATATTATGGAGTCTCTATATGGCTGAAATTAAATGTTTGGTTTTGAAGAGACAGCTGAGCAATCTGTGCCAATGCTTACAAAGTCTGAGGAACATTTCTGAATAACATGGTATTCCGACCAATAATGAACACTTAATACACACCGTATTTGGTTATCACTAAGGTATCAGGTTTTGCTAGATAATATGTTACAGACAATACTCCCTCCATTCCGTTATACCAGGCGTACTCTCATTTTTCATTTTGGCCACTATACCGGGCGGGCTGGAGAATCAAGGAGGCCCTTAATTAGACCACTCAAAACCGAAACGTCTCATGCATGGAATGGCACCTTTGGTTCATTAAATGAAGGCATGGATGCATACGTGGCCTGTATACTACTGGCTAGAGACGGAACGACGGTTAGACTTCATGGCCAGGGACACAGATAAGTGTGCGAGTTAATATGATTTGCATGTGACCGAAGGTCGTCCTTGGTATCTGTAAACACCATTGTCACACCTGGTAAAAGGGAACAGAGGGAGTACTTTTTTGCAGGAATAGCTTATTCATGTTTTCCAACAAATAATTTGTACTCTGTAATTTTGATCATGTTTCTTCAGGTAGCAACCTGGTTAACCTTTGTTTTTCTGCTATGCATAATCAGTGTCTTATCATTTGTGCTTGAAGTATGGAGCTTATGCGTTATCAGTACTCATGTGCAAGCTTTTGGGACATAAAGGTCTCTAACGCATCAAGTATATGTAATCATCTTTAAGAAAAACAAGATAGCGTATTCGGTAGCATGCTTTGTTGGCCCTCGATCTCCTTGTACAGGTAAGCAGCTAGCTTACCAGCTCACTCACACTTGGCTAGAGGTTGAAGAAGGGGGTGAGCACAGAGCACACACAGCACACACAAGAGCTCTGAACTTGAGCTCTGAAACTGAATGTGGCAACTGAACTGAATATTGCATTGCTATGCTATTGGTATATATACAACTCTTGTACCAACTATAAGGTACACAAGAGTATGGCTGGGTACAGCCTCAAATACTCCTAGTACTACTAGTACATGGCTGAAATCAGCATCTACCAACTATGTATGGCTGATGTATGCCACTACATCTAGTGGCCTATTGCCATATCTAATTGTACAGCTAGTACAAGGAGGTGATGGCTTATTGCCATACCTCAACAGGACAGCAAGAGCTGACCATTGCCAACCCCTGCTGTGCAGCAAAAGAGAGGGGCAGCAGCAGATTACAACTTACATGCTTGTGAAGGGTAATCGAAATACTATTATCTAGGTGGCTAAGCCGGGCTGTAAGTTTGTTTTTGTAACTTCTTAGATTTCATTCTAGATGCTATATTCTTTTTTACCCCTAAAATGAGAGTTACAACCGTACATGTCAGCGCCCTTCAGCTGATGCTTACATCATTTTAAGACATAGCTACAGGCTACAGCGATCGCAAAAATTTGCTGGTTGTCCATCTAGCCAAAAGAACTAGTAGTCTGCAATGACTAAACCTTGGTTTCAGTTTTTAACTGACAACAACCCGCAGCAATGCATGCGAGGTTTGCTAGTTGTACTAGCACATGTTTGATCAAATAGATGTCTCAGGAACAATAGTGTGCAAGATAATCGACAAGTAGAAATAAATGAATAGCCAACATATCGAAATGTGTGAGAGGATGGCGCTATGCAATAGATGAAACAGCTTACCTTATGCTTGATGTTATATTGCTTGATGCAGGTCTTGGCATCATTGACAAAACCAACCCACAGAGCGGATGCTGCTTGGTCACGTGGGAGACAAGGAAATAGTTTGATACCTAACTCGGCAATTGATCCGTCATCAGTACCATCCTCCCCAGCGCCACCGTGCTGTGCAAGGGTCCCAACCTCGGGTGGGTGGAGGGTGACTCCCGCTCCGGCCTCAGGTGGGGGGAGTGCGACATGCTGCTTCTGCGGCGACCTGCAGATCATGAACCAGTTGCAAAAGGACGTAGGGTCAGATTAAGCACATTTGAGCGAGCAAAGATCGTGTACCTCAATCGAGTGCAGAATTGGGGGTGGGTTGGACGAAATTAAGAGTCTGTGAGGGTACTTACTCCGGTGGCGACCTGCTATTGACTCGGCGAGTGGGGGGAAAGCTCGTCGTCGACGGAGCGCTTGATGACGCGTGGAGGACTCTCAGCTTCGACGGAGGCGCGGCTGGAACCATCTTCCCCGGGGCTGCTGTACTGTGCAGGTGGCAGTGGGGCTCCCATTGGAACCTCGGGTGAGGGGGGAGTGACCGGCTGCTTCTTCGGCGACCTGTGGAACAGTGGACTTGGGTTAGGTTAGAGTCCATGTATTGATCGACCGAAGGAAGGAAAGATTGGGGGGAACTAGCGTCGATGGAGTGAAGAATCGAGCGAGGGCACTTACGCCGGCGGCGACCTTCTCTTAGGCGGCGAAGCGGGGGAGCCCTTACGCGGAAGGAGGCCCACCAGACGCTGCGCCGCCTCAACGTTGGCGCTGCTGGAGCCGCATCTGACGCCGCGACCCGTCCCCGTCCCCGTCCCCGTCCCTTGCGGAATCAGATCGTCTAACACTGTCTCCAACAGCTCAGGCCAAGGAGCGACGCATACCCAAAATCAGTCATACACTGTTTTTACGGAAAAAAAACGTCTCCAACCGAAGACGCAAACGCATGATATTTTTTTTTTTGGTACGAGCCCAACCGGGATGCTTATTTGCGTCGTCTTTCTTCAAGACGCAAAGTCTTCCACGGCAGGAGCGGTGCGGGCAACTGCTGCTCGGCCCGGAGCCGATCAGCGCTGGGCGCTGCTGGTGTGCTCGGCCAGGAGCCAAATCAACTAGCACACGACGAACAGAGAGCTCGCACGCGAAGAACAAAAAAGGAGCGGCCAAGAAAATCGATGAAATCTGACTCAAATCTTCGTGGATCGCTCCCAAACTTTGCACAGCGATTCGCAATGAAGATAAAAAGCTACTCCTAGGGGATCATTGCTCAATTTAAACTGTAACTCTGTAAATCGAAGAAATTCGAGCAAGAACGAGTTTTTCTCCCAAAATAAAGATCGGCTTGGATCTTGATGCACGAGTGGAATTGATTCAAACCACTTGGTAGGATTGTTCAACACTCGTCAAAACATCAATCGGACTAAACAAATCTCACAGCAAAACTCAAATCGAGCACGAATCAAGAAGGGGAAAGAAACGGGAACGAAGAACACAGTGAAGAACAACCGGATCTGGATCCGCGCCGGCGCACAGCAAGCACTGCATCGTCGACCGCGACATCGGCTGGTGAGTGCTGTGCTAGTTGATTGATCTCTTTCTCTTCGATTCGCACGCAAACTAGATAGCTAGTTGTTGGATCTTGCAGTCAGATGGACTGCGAAGCACCTGCTATTGTTTTTCAGTTGGATGGCATACAGGAGTTATGTCTTTCTTGAACTGCAGGCTGAGGCAAAGGGGGAGGGGCCACCGGCGTGCCACCCGCAAGGGCGGCGGACTCGTCGGAGATTGGGATGGGGGCGATGAAGTCGAGGCTCGCGTATGCATGGGCTGTCGGAAAAGAGGAGTTTTGGGTGACGCACCCATTTCCTGTAGGCTACCCAATCCACTGAATGCGTCTCGTATATGGGTTCGGATCGTTGGAGACAGTCTAATGTTACCTCCTGAACTTTCTTCTGCAGTTGTGACAAATCCGACCACTCATACTCCTACGTATCCGACGGCCTGTTTCAGCAGAAAACAGCCGCGACGTTCCTTTTTTTAGGCGCGAGTAGTGGCTGCTTTGCCGCCATTCCTCTTATTTTTGGCGCGAGTGCAGTCGGGCGAACGCATCTCGGTGCCGCTCGGGTTCCATAGGATCTGCTGGTGTTGCTCGGTCTCTCTCTCGGGTTTCATGCGACGGTGATCGACATCTCCTGGTGGTGCTCGATCTCTACCCACGTCCTCTCTTCTATATCCTGGTGCTGCTCGGTCTAGCTAATTTGATTCTCGTGTCCTTTCTCATCTAATTGTGCTGAAATGATGGATTTAGAAAATCTGAGATAGAATCTGCATCAAAACAAAATTAACATGTTTAAGATGAAGCTTGAAGGAAACAAAATCTAGGATTTACGATGGAAGAAAATAGGTATGTAATGCCACTACTGTTCCCTTTTGTCTATCGGATTAGATATTCAGTTCACCTTCACCACCAAATCAAATATCTATTTGAACAGCATAAATAATATCATGTTCATCATTATTTGTTGATTGTAGGGAGGGTTTGCTTTCTAGACTATTACCTCAAGTTGGCATGGAGTTTAATACTGTAGATGAGGCTTGGATGTTTTGGATTAGCTATGGGTCAAAAAGGCTTTAAGGTTAGAAAAAGTTACACAAACAAAAGAAAGTCAGATGAAAAGATTAGTTCCTGCAGATATATTTGTGAAAATAAGGGTGTCGATGTTTCGAATAAACATCAACTAGTAAATTTATATTTGTTGCGCGTTAGGCCCGGATGATATACTAAAGGACATAAGGTTTATACTGGTTCGGGCAGAATGTCCCTACGTCTAGTTTGCTGCTGCTCGTGTTATTAGTACTGAAAAAGGTTCGTAGTAGGGGTACAAACGGTCGAGAGAGGGACGTGCCCCAAGTCTCTGATGGAAAGGTTAAAAGATGCTAAGAGCTTGGTTGCTGCTTGGCTATGTGTTGTGTGATGTGTTGTGTATGAAATCGATCCATCCCTTTAGTAGGATGCCCTGCCCTCCCTTTTATAGACAAGGGGGCAGGGATTACAGGTGGGAGAAAGAGGAAAAACTAGAAGTAGAGATGGTCCTTCGAAGATGCCGGGTCTTCCTTTTTCCTTGAGCTTGCCCTACTGACATGGCAGACGGTGCTAGTGATAGCACGTTCGCTGATCCTCATAGGGCCGTGCTCTAGCTTCGTTCAGCAAGTGGTTACGTCCTATCCTACTTCGATGGACGGTACAGTGTGCCAGGGTCCTGAGCCGTGACCCTACGGGGACCAGATGGGGAAGTGACCATATGTCCGTCACTGTAGATGATGTGAGTTCCCCTCTGGATTGTAGTGGTTGTCGTATGTTTATGTTAGGATCCGCGTCCGAGGGCTAATGGCGGTGCCCACAACACTATAAGACGAAAGTTGGCGCTTACAACACTGTTCGGGCTCTGTCATGCCTAGAAGGGCTTAAAACACCCATCCCGTCATATCCTAACAGTACTTGCCCGCAAGTGTGCAGGGTACGGTCCTCGGTACTGCGGTTGACTCAAATGTCCTGTCTTACCCTATGCTCATCATTTATGAAGGACCAGGATGCAGTCGTCGGACGAGGCGGAGCCAGCCCTCAGCCGTCGGGCGAGGCAGAGCCAGCCCTCAGACGTTGGGCCAGGCAGAGCCAGCCGTCGTGCGAGGCGGAGCCAGTCCTCAGTCGTCGGGCGAGGCGGAGCCAGCCCTCAGTCGTCGGGTGAGACGGAGCTAGTCCCCGGACGTCGGGCGAGGCGGAGTCCAGCCCTTGGGGGTCGGGCGAGGCGGAGCCAACCCTTCGGGGCTGGGCAAGGCACAGCCAACCTTCGGTTGTATGGGCAAGAAGTGTAGTTGCGTTCTTGCCTGTTCGGAAGCATCAGTGTTTGATGGTTATTAGTACCACCTCTTTGAGTACCCTAGTGATCGGTCCCCAATAGTAGCCCCCGAGCCCCCGGGTGATTCGGATAGAATCGTCCGGGGGGTGATTTGACTTGCCAGAGGGTGCGCGCGAGCGCACCCATCGCGTGTAGCCCCCTGAGCCCCCGGATGATTCGGGTAGAATCGCTCGGGGGTAAATCGGAGCCTTCGCGGGTATGGCTATGAGATTTGGTTTTTGACAACTGGATAGTTTAAAAGGAACCCTGGTATCCCATTGACGGGGATTCATCCAGGGTCAGCCCGGTTGAGACTCGATTGCGGATCGAGATTTCCTTGAGGCTCGTGCACCTGAGTTTTTGGCCGCTCACGTGCCCATCCCTCGTTGGGACGGTCATCGAAACTATTGGGCCAGCCCTCGAACTCCTGGGCCCAAGTGGGCTAGAGAAATGCTTTTTGACCCATATCCCCTCTGGGGAAAAAGAGTCTTGGTCCACCCAGGAAGGCGAAATGTCCGGCGTGACTTTGGTGGGAAAGGATAGGGATCGTGGACGCTATCCCACGATGTGACGTGGTGGTGTATCATGGCAGGCACGGAGATCTAGGTGGACGATTGCCCTTCTCGCATCCGTCGCCCCAATAAAACCAAGGGGTTCGCCCCTAGGGTTTCATACTTTGCCTTCTCGCCTTTGCATCTACAACATCCACCGCCAATCGCCTGAGCCTCCCGCACTTGCATCGCAGCCGCCGTCAAGCTTGCATCCACCCCCCTCCCAATCGTTCAATGGAGCCATGGTGCAGATCTGATATCACCCTTCAGCGCCTAGAGGGCCTCGTTCGTCGTGGCCTCCTTTGCCCACAGACCATCGCCGAGGAGTGGCGGCTGCCCAGCAATGAGGACGCGTCGTCGCCGCCTGAAGGCTACGTGGTGTCCTTCGCTTGCTTTCATGAGCGGGGATTCGCTATCCCTGCCCACAAGTTCCTTCGGGGGTTGTTGCATTACTACAAGGTGGAGCTGCAACACCTCACTCCCAATGGGGTCTAGCACATTGCGGCATTCGTCGCCCTTTGTGAGGGGTTCTTGGGGATTAGTCCCCACTTTGACCTGTGGCGGTATTTCTTTGCCGTCAACATTTTGAAGAAGCGAGAGAAGAGGCAAGAGCTGAGCGTGCCGGTGGGATGTACCGGCATTCATCTCCACAACAACCGGGTAAACAAATACCCGTCGATGCGTCTATCGACTTCCAATAAGGAGTGACATTCGCATTGGTTTTACATCAAGGACAACGCAGTCGCCCCATTGAAAGCGTTCTCCGAGCGCATTATCGAAGAGGTCCCGGAGTCGTAGAAGTGGGGTGTACCGGATAAAGACAAGAAGAAAATCCAGGACCATCTCGCCGGCATCCGAATTCTAAAGGAGAGGGGCGTGAAGGGGTCGGGGATCATCGGCACCTACCATACACAGAGGGTGGCACCACTGATGAGCCGCGCACTTCCCCTATACCTGATGGCGCCCGGAGCATCACTCGCTGGGACGGTGCTTACCGATGAAGCGCTTCCCCCCTCCGAAGTGGCGCAGCGCATCAAGGAGGCGATGGAGCCTTCGAAGGATGACACCGGTGTCGTCCTTGATTTCATGTATCCGGTGTCGGGGCACCCTCCAATGCAACCAGAACTGGGGTTCATTGACTTCGTAAGTTCTCTTTCCCCGTGCCTCTCTTTTTTAATTGAACTTCCGACCCTTTGATGCCGATATTGGGATAGCAGGACCAGCCAAAGAGGCTCGTCTTCATAGACAGCTCGGCTCCACTGCCGAAGGACCCACTCGTGGTAGTGGCAAATCGTACCACGCCCAAGTGGGAGAGGAAGACGAAGGAGTTCAAAAGGAAGAAGCAGCTACAGAAGCAGCAGGCACGGGAGCGAGGTGAAGAGACAGATAGTGACGATGACGATGAGGAATATGACGAGGTAGTTCCCGACATTGAGTGGGGTGACCTAGGAAGTGAGGACGTGCTGATAGGCACCCACTCATCAATGCAGGGACCCTTCCCGTTCCACGTAAGGGAAGGTGAGGCCGTGAGGCCGGAGGAGGAGGCGGGCCAGACCATTGGCCCATCCTTAGCACCATCAGGGGTGGGTGGATCTGCCACTGTGCCTGAGATGCCAGTGGGAGCGAGCGGACCTATCGCCGTGCCCTAAGAGCCGGCGGAGGCAGGCGGATCCGCCGCCATGCCCGAGGTGCCGAGAGAGGGGGGTAGCTCTGCCGCCGTGCCCCCAAATACTAGGGAGGTGAGCCCCCCGGCCAGGGAGCAGGGGATGGGCTCAAAATGGGCCCGCCCCGACGAGGGGGAGCAGGGAATTGGGGGTTCATCCCCCAAACGTCTCCACCGCCCAACAACGCCGATGTAAGTTGCTGATTCCTCTGTTTTTCTCAGTGACTGACGCCTTTTGTTTCCTCTACATCGTCGAGAGATGGGTTAGATGGGGCACTTCTATAGCGTTGGCGCCCAAGAAGACCATTGCCCTTCAGGCAAGGCAGGGGCCGCCGCCTGATGTCGCTCCCATTTCGGGCGGGAGCGAAGCCGACATCACAGCCTCGTCAGCAGGTCTGGTGCCGCCCGCGGTGGTGCCCATGCCCTCGATGGGTCAAGATGTCGGCAAGACTAAGGAGGCGCCCACGGAGGTTGTCGCTCAACCGGTGATAGGAGTGATGCCGCTGTCGACATCCGGCCGGGCGGAGTTGTCAGCCGTACCCGTTGCGTCGACCATGGCAGGTGCGGCGCAGCCGGACAAGGTCCCACTAATGGAGGCGGAGGTGACGGTGGCTAAGACAGATGGGTCATAGCCAGGAGTGGTGGTGGCGGCGCCCAAGGCAGCGGTACATCCCGAGCCACCGGCGGCCCCTGAGACGATGCCTGTCGTGGGTAGGACCGAGGGGGTCATGACCCAGGGACCCTCGGGCACCATGGCGATTGCCAAGGAGACTGACAGGGAGTTGTCCCTGACCCTGCCGTTAGAGGGCCACCACCCACCCGCATGGGGTGAGCCCCCGTTCTAGTGGGTCAGTCCATGGGACCTGTCGTCGGAACTCTTCACCCTCGACGATGCCACCGAGGGCATGGAGCGGGAGAAGCTCCATGAGGGGTTCACGGCCACGCTGGAAGCTTTGAACCAGGCCAGTGGCGCCCTTCAAGACGTCATTGTTCCCACCGGCTAGGTATTTACTTGGTCTTGCCTCCCGATTTCTTCTTTCTTCATCTATTTTTGTTTTCTGACCACCGTCTTTTTTCAGTCACTTATTGCTCGCAGCCGGGAGAAATCTCAGTTCCTTCATGGACACAAGGAGGATTGGGACTGCCTCATCAATGAGGCATGGCTAAACAGGGATGTGACCACTTAGCTTCGCCAGAGGGTGGCCGAGTTGACTCCCCTCACTGCGGAGGCGAACGATCTTCGATGGTGGGAGGCCGAGGCCTGCGGGGATGCGGAGCTCCTCGAGAAGTCTTTTAATGAGCTATTGGAGAGGGCGTGGCGGGATCAGGAGGAGGCCGCCAAAGTGCAGAAGGAGCGGGATGAGCTGCTCCAGTGGGATGCCGAGACCCACCAGCGGATCGTTGACCTCCTGGTCGAGGCCAAGCAGGAGTGGGATCTTAAGCTGGTAGCCGAGGAGAGGTCTGTAGCTCTGGAGCAGAGGGTGAAACTAGACACCGAGATGGTCGCCTGGCTACGCACGAAGCAAGATGAGCTACGCCATACTATGGAGAGGCCTACAGGGAGCACGACCAGGCTATCCGAGAGCATGACGAGGCGTAACAGAGGATATGCTCCCTCTAGGCTGAGCTAGAGACCGCAAAAGACCAGAAGTTGGAGGCCAAGGGTGCCGCTGCCGGACTGGCCATAGATCTCGCCGAGGCGAGGAGTCTCCTTCAGGCGGAGAGCGATGAGCTTGACATCCTAAAGGTTGCCCTTGGCGTGGTCTGCGATGACCTGTAGGTTGTGTAGGTAGAGGGGACCAGCTCGCTCATGGCCCGTGTCGCAGATATCACGGCGCGGGTGTGCTAGCTGCACAAGGAAGCTCTTCACATAAGGATCACCCAAACCTTCGCCGTGGCCCGCTCACATTATGATGACAACATCGATTTCGAGGCGATGAGCCATGGCTTCATGCCTGGTTACGAACCCTCCGAGCTAGATGCCGTAGAAGCGACAGTGACTCCTTTTGTGGAAACCCTGGTGAGCAGAATTGAAGATATGTGTCGGATACCATAAAAAGGGGTACCCTAAGCAAGAACCGAAAAGATTGCTTAGACCTTGCAAATATCAAAGCCAAAGGACAACCACGAGGCCTCAGCCGATTCTTCGATTCGCCCGAGGCCCGCGCCGCAAAGGCCTCGGACGAAAAGCCAACTCTCCACCTCGCCAAGGCCCTCTTACCGAGGCCCTACCCCGCAAGGCCTTGGACGGGTTACCGATTCTCTGACTCACTCGAGGCCGGCTCGGCAACACCTCGTCGCCTCCGTCTCGACCGACTTCTCTGACACAACATCACGTCCAATTAACGCGTCCAACCACTCCCGCAATGTCAGCCGCACGTCGGTGCAGTACAGCAGAGTGGCCGACGGGATGGGAGACGGGACTAGGCAGGGGTTACCGGCCACTGTGATCAGCACTGCGCCCATAACTGACGCCTGTACTACACCGTGCTTCCTAATTCCTACTCCAGGAACAGCACGACATGGGGAGTCAAGTCCGGGTCACTATAGCCTCAGAATCAGTGTATAGGACCAATTGCTCCCTCCAAGCCTCAGCAATCCACTTCAGGGTCTCGGCAGCCTCAGGATTCATGCCTGCCTAGCCCCCCATGATGGCTTGGCCTCGGCACCAACTGAGCCTCGGCTCTTTACGTTGTCAACGCGCAGCGACCGGCACGTCATCGGCCATGCCCTGCGCTAGGCTATCACTGGAGCTCCCACATCGCACAAGATCGGGTGTGACCGGCATGTTGCTCTAGTGCATCAAGGACAAGACCGCTCCATTAACCATGCTGCCACAGTAGTAAGCTACAGGACTCAGGCACGCCACCTCCGCTCACAAGATGTCGCATAGCAAACACATGTATCACCCCTGTCCCCCTTCAACTATAAAAGGAGAGACCAGGGCCGTTTCTAGAGGGGGAAAGACAGACAAACTCTCACATAGGCTCACGTAGATTCAGACACACATGCTCCCCCGCTGCCTAAGAGCAACGTCTCAAGCAGCCCACACCGCTCCACGCAGAGACCCGAGACTAGCTCCCCCTCTCGCCCAGCTTGTAACTCCCTACTACAAGCACTTTAGTGCAAGGAATACAAGATCGATCTCTTAGACTGGACGTAGGGCACCAATTGCCTGAACCAGTATAAACCTTGTGTCTCTTTGCATCATCATCCGGGATTAGGGGCACGCAGTTCAAATTCACTAGTTGGTTGAGGAGCCCCCGGTCCAAAACTCTGACAGTTGGTGCGCCAGGTAGGGGTGCTACTGCGTGTTAGCTTAATCGTCCCAACAAGTTCCGGATGGTAGACCCCATACGCCTACTACGTCTCGGCACGGTGATCTGGTTTGGGAGCCTAGAGTTCATGTCTCTAGGATGTGAATACGACCTAGTACTCCTCCCATCCAGAGCCCCTTTGGCCGGCGACGGCATCTCGTACCAACAGCCTGTGGGACCACCCCGACACCGCACGAGCTCAGGGCGACGCGCCGCGCTCCATCGGTATCCCATGCCCGGCTATTGGTACAGAGTCCCTGGTTGGGGACCTGTCTAGCTTAAGCCTAGGCAGGGGAAAGACGCCGGTGACGTGCAGCAACACCCCGTCATCGAGTTCCGCACCGCCACCTCCTGAGGAGCCAACTCCGACGAAGCAGGGCCCGGCGATGGCACCATCCCCGTACCCCTTCGGGTTGAGAAATGCCGCCGCCACCTTCGCTTCCGCCTACGCTTCCACTCACACGGAGCCCTCAGGACGCCACCAACGTTTCACCCTTAACCTCTTCGCCACAACCTCAGCTCACACCCACACTGACTCCTTGGAGGAGGACGAGGCGTGGGCCGGAGCAGACTTCTCTGGGCTTCACGACCCTCAAGCTATGCGCCTCTTCTTGGCCGCAAGCGACTACTGCTTCGGCTACTCCGACTTCGATGACGAAGGCACTTACGATCCCACTTGAGAGTGTTTCCACATCGGGCTCGGGATGCCAAGGGCGAGTAATGAGAGTGAAGGGGTAGGCAACTGCTCCCCGCTCTGCCAAGGGGCAGGCAACACCACACCTCCGCTCGTCGAGCCTTGTGCAGCGCGGAACGAGAACGTCGCCCCCGAGGAACTTCGACGCCTAGACCTAGAGCAGCTCCGTGAGCTTCAGGCAAAAGTCGACCAAGACGGACTCCTGCAGCAGCAGCTCCGAGACACTCTCGAGCAGGAGCAGCGAGGTTGCGGTGATGGCGAAGGAGCCCGGCGGAGGGCCCGCAACATCCACAACCGCATCAACAACGATGAAGGGGGTGAGCAACCCCCAATCTTCAATCCGGCTAGCCAGAACGTCACGGCAGCAGCGATGCTAGTCCGAGCGATGCCCGAGCCCTCTACCACGGAGGGGCGACGGGTCCGCAGCGAGCTCTGGGATCTCCTTGAGACCATCGTGGTACAGCAGCCTGAAAGCTCCTTCTCTAGACGTCACGAGCGCTTTGGAACTACCCGCGGCATCGCCTCGGCAGGATAGAGAGGCCTCAGTTCATCTTGAGCCCGCTCGGGCACCGACAACCAACAGGGCCCCCTCGGTGCACGATCAACTCGGCGGCTGGCGTGAGGCGCAAGGCGACCACGATGTGGTCAGCAGATGATGGTGCCACAACAATGACAGGCCCGCCCAAGGCTACCACCCACACCGAGGCGGCCGCTACGACAGTGGCGAGGACCACAGTCGTTCTCCTAGGCCACTTGGCCCTCAAGTCTTTAGCAGGGCCATCCGCAGCGCTCACTTCCCGGCCCAGTTTCGGCAACCGGCCAACCTCACAAAGTACAGCGGCGAGACCAACCCCGAGCTTTGGCTGGCCGATTACCGCCTGGCTTGTCAGCTGGGTGGTGCGGACGATGACCTGCTCATCATCCTCAACCTCCCGTTGTTCCTGTCAGACTCGGCGCGAGCCTGGCTCGAGCACCTCCCTCCCTTGCAGATCCACAACTAGCGTGACTTGGTAAAGGTCTTCGTCGGTAATTTCGAGGGCACATACGTGCGCCCCGGGAACTCCTGGGACCTCAAGAGTTGTCGCCAGAAGCTGGACGAGTCTCTCTGAGACTTCATCCGACGCTTCTCCAAGCAGTGCACCGAGTTGCCCAGCGTCAGCGACTCGAAAGTTATCCAGGCTTTCCTCTCCGGCACCTCCTGCCGAGACCTGGTCCGAGAGTTAGGCCAGAACGTACCAACCTCAGTGGCCGCGCTCCTCGACATCACCACCAACTTCGCCTATGGCCAAGAGGTTGTCGGGGCCATCTTCCCCGAGGACGATGCAAAGGGGAAGCGGAGGGACAAGGCCCCCGGGGCCTCGGCCTCCCGTTTCTCCAAGAAAAAGAAAAAGGGGCGCCAGGGGAAGCAAGAGGCCCTCAAGGCCGATCTAGTCGCAGCCGTAGATCGCAAGAACCCCCAAGGCCCCGCTAGGGGCCCCGGACTATTCGACAATATGCTCAAGAAGCCCTTCCCTTACCACCAGGGCCCGGTAAAGCATACCCTCGAAGAATGCACCATGCTCTGATGTTACTATGCCAAGCTCGGGCTCCCCTACGATGATGCCAAGAAGAAGGGCGACGGCGACGGAGACAATGACAAGGACGATGGGTTCCCTGAGGTGCACAATGCCTTTATGATCTTCGACGGGCCCTCAGCATGCCTCACGGCGTGTCAACGGAAGAGGGAATGCCGGGAGGTCTTCTCGGTTGAGGTAGCAACTCCCTAGTACCTTAACTGGTCTTAGGAGGCGATCACCTTCGATCGGGAAGACCACCCCAATTATGTCCCAAACCCCGGGCAGTATCCGCTCATCGTCGACCCAATCATCGGCAACACCCGGCTCACCAAGGTACTAATGGACGGGGGCAGCGGCCTCAACATCCTCTACGCCAACACCCTGGAGCTCCTGGAGCTCGACCAGTCACAGCTCCGAGGCAGTGCCGCACCCTTCCACGGTGTCGTGCCGGGGAAGCGCACGTGACCCCTCAGGCACATCGACTTGCCAGTCTACTTTGGCACTCCCTCCAACTACCGCAAGGAGACCCTTACCTTTGAGGTGGTTGGGTTCAAGGGGACTTATCACGCTATCCTGGGGCGCCCATGCTGTAACACCCCAGGTGTTTGGCTTCCACATTTGCACTGCATTTCATGAACATGAGCATCATGCATCCCTTTGTGAACTTATAGCACATGAAACATAAATTCGAAACATTGCAACGTGTTGTAGATTTCATGTGTGTTGTTCTTTATGAAATGTAAAGTGTGCAACGCTTAAGTGCAACATGTGCCACTCACTTAGTGAAACAAGGTTAGTTAGTGCTATGCAACACAATCATGAAACAAGTGAAACATGACTATGAAACAGTTGCAACATTTCATGTGTTTTTCATTGTTTCAGTACATACCTTGCTTGATTCTTGTGTGACCAATGTGTGGTGTGGCTAATAATCATCCTAAGTAACTTAGTTACACCTAGAATGTCATTAGGAACAAGGTTCATGTTGATCATTTTGCCTAATTAGGTTTCCAAGTCATGGTTGACCAATTTGGACCCCTAGAGCTCCTGAGTTTGACTGTTTAAAAGTGTAACTTAGAGTCTATGCATGCTTGAGCAACCTAAAGAAAAGTTGTAGTAAATTTAATAAGGAACAAACTTTGTTTAGAAGCCATCTCATGAAAATGTGCACAACATGTTCAAAAAGGTCCCACAAGTCAGTTTTGAGATCTTTTTAGAAACTACGAAAATTTCTAAGTGTTGGGCCGAGTTTCAGTTGCATGACCTCAACTTTGGCTTGATATAACTCGTGATCCGTGGAGGCTGGCTGTTGATTGCTAAACCAAATTTGTAGCCCTAATATAGATCTACAACTTTCATCTTTACGGATTTCACTTTGGAGCAACGTGTTAGCCGTGCCAACGCGACGAAAATGTATTTGTCGGTGGTTGGATTCTTTGAAACGCTGCTTCTGATGATCTTGCAATCGAACTCGACTGCGCGTGCGTGCGCGTAGCGTCGCCGATCGCTGAGTCTTGTTGCCACGCGCCGTGGATGCCCTGGCGCGGCCGACCGTGACATTAACCCGTCCACGCGCCTGCCCGACGCACTCACCCGCACGCGCTCTGCCTCCTCTTCGTTCCTCCGCTCGCCCAAAGCACCGCAGCAGCTCCGCCTTTGCTCCGCCGTGCTCGCGCTACCTTTCGCCGTGGCACCGTAGCTAGCCAGACTCTGCCAATAGCTCCGCCGTAGCTTCCTCTAGCTCGTACACCTTCTTTGTTGTCCGGAGAACCAAGGTCTTGGTCGCATTTGGTGATCCGCCACCACCGCCATGGCGGCGTCTTCTTGGAGCCGAGGCCGCCGTGGTAAGGCTAGCTAGAGCCATTTCATTCTCGATAGTTGCTTCCTTGAGTTTCCCAGCGTGTCCGTGGAGCTCGTACCGAGCTCGTGGAGTCAACCGTGGCTTTGCCGTCGCCGCAGCTCTCGCCGAGACCTTGCCGTGCCGCCATCACCGTGGCAAGCTCCTTACACAGCTAGGTCGTGGCGCTAGCTAGTAGCACCAATCGAACCCCTTGGCACGGAGGTCACGCCGGTGTCCTTGATTTCGCCGGAGGAGCCGCCGCCCGGCGAAGCGCCGCCGTGTGCCGCGCCGTCAAGCGCCTCCTCTGCTTTTGGCTCAGCTGACGGGTGGGGTCGGTGACATCGGGTCCCACGTGTCGGTGGGCGAAAGCGATCTTAGGGCTAGTTCAAATTTTCAGTTTTGAATACTGATTTGTGATTTTTGTAACTCCTAATTGGTAGATCCAAATTGAGTGATTCCAATTTTGTTAGACTCACTGTTAGGTCTAGTATTTAAGAAAAATATATCTTGAGCATATTATGTAGAAATTTTGGGTGAATTAAATAGGAACTTGAAAAGTGTTTTTTTGAATGCATGCAAACTTGTTTTAAAACATATCTTGAGTTTCTGTGATCCAAAAATTATGAAATTTTGTGGGTGAGCTAGTCTTGTATAGTAGAAGCTCTGGTTAAAATTTGAGAGTCATTGCATGTGTAGTTTTTGAGTTATAGATTTTCCTTTTATCATTGGATGATTCTTGTGTAAATTTTAGTAAATAATCTATGAATCCAATGGCCATGAAACTTGGTAGGTAGTATCCTAGTGCCCTAAGGATGCTAGGAAAAATATGAAATCTGTTGCTTGACACTTTTCATTAGGGTTTCCTAATTATGCCATTTTAAGCCATTATGCCTTGTCATTTTTTGTGTAGGCTTTTATACTTGCTCAAATGGTGTGAAATTTTTATGGTAGTCTACTTAGAGTATGTAGTGTCTACTGTAATTTTTGTAGAATTAATGGGGCAGTTTTCATATAGGTTTACTATTTCCCCTAATTAATTAAATAAATTAAGAAAGGTATTAAACGAAATGTTTTGGTAATGGACATCCTACTTTCTGGTGTTCTTAGGATATGTGTGATAAGATAGTAAAGTTGGTTTTGTCTAATTATATGTTTACATAATAAGTTGCTAATTATTTGTTGGCATTATGTCCCTCTGGACAGATCTGGGGACTTCGGAAAGTTCCCCATGATAATTTGGTTTTCTGTGCTTGTGTTGAATACAAAAGTTGTAGGTAACTTATGTATCTAGCTCCTGTCAAAATTTGAGGGCATTTGGCCCAGTAGTTTAGAAACTACAGCTGTTTAAAGTTAGGTTGCAGTTTTTGCTGATTCTCTGCCTTGTGTGGATAGACTTCTGTTGATTGATGAATTCGACCTGGTAAAGGTTTGAATCATGCTTTGAGGTCTAAAATGAATTGTAGACAATTTCATAAGCTTTCCAGATTGTCTTGTTTCATGTCATTTGGAATTATACATCTCCAGTTATGGCTAGTTTAATGTACCGATATATATAGTCTTCATTTGCTGAAATACACATGCTTGATTGAATGTGTTGCAGCGTAATCGTTAATTGTTTGGAGGTTAGCCTAACTTGAGAATATGCTTTAGGTGCAGGTGCTAGGTCATTAACTGAAGATGAGCAATTATACATTAGGTTGTATAAACTTGGTAAGTAAAGTGATTTGAATAGGGCTTAAGTTGAAATATGCAAACTACAATGAACATGTGCATTCCCGAGCATCCACGACATTCGTACATGTGCATCCATGATATTTATCTTGCGCATTCATGCAATAGGTGTGCGGAGGAGAGTAGCGTTGCTGGAGTTCGAGGGAGCCAACCAGGAGGAGGAGCCGAGGTGCGGGGAAGTCGAAGAAGCGGCCGTCGCCGAGGAGTTGCCAGTGCCACGATCACCTGACCTTCCTCTTTCACGAAAGGCAAGCCCCGGAGCATTATAAGTCTCCCATGTCTTTACAAATATATTGAGTATCTTTATTGTTGATGATGCATTAAGTATAGGAATTGGTTGGAACCAATTGTTGCATTATATATCCCTCCTTGTCGAGATATCGCCTTTGGAATCCTATTTAAGTTCGAGAGCGGGTTAAATGCTTAGCCATGCTTAGTGCGGTAGAAGTCGGTGATTTCTGTCACTGCGAGATTTAGGATGAGGTGGATCACGGTTGGCTATATTTGCTATCGTGGAAAAGAACCATGTGAATAATGAATTAAGACCAAGGTGAGTCTTGTGTAGGTTTGAACATAGTGACTCCGTCTGCGTCGTTTAAGGACCCGATCTGTTGTCGTCCTCATGTCATGTTGAACATGACCTAACACTTAGTCGGGCGGATAAGTCGTTCCGACCATGGCCGAGTAGCTCAACTCGGGCCGGGAACCGTGGGGGTTGGATGCATTACGGAGGTAGTAAGGATGTGCGGAGAGCTATTGGCATAAGTCCAAGGGAGTCGGGGTTTAAGATCCACGCACTTCTGGCGAGTGGTTTCTCACGAGAATGCGAGGCGGCCCGGACCCGCGTCTTTTTTTTTTACTTTTCTCTGAGTTGTACCAAAGGTGACTTGTTTGCGACCACGACGGGGAAGCGGGGTTTGTGTTAGGAATACCCTCCATTTGGATAGGAATCGATTTGAATCGCCGTCTCTCCGGTTAGTGAGAACTTGACTTGAGCAATGACAGCGTAGATTCAATTAATTTAACGATATGGTTAAATGGATAATGATGATGATGATGATAATGTTGCGAGAATTATACCTGCTATGGTTATTAATGTTTGCATATTAATCAAGTGGTTGATTAGTACAGGTGCTAATATAGATGATGAGGTTAATGGCTTAAAGTCTTTGCTAGTTCGAGGATAAAAGTTAATCATTATTATATATGCTTTTATGCAAATGGAAGTGTCGGCCGGATCCACTAAATAAAGCTATGCATGATCCTTGGTGTCTTTTATTTTGGTTTCCGTCGGGTAAGTCTAGGTGAGTACATTCCCGTACTCGGGGTTTATTCCCTCTTGTTTGAGATGACCTTCTCTATCGGGGATTACGTAAGTATTGTCTCCACCGTGGTGACGAAGACTAGATCACGGGCATGATCTTACATTATCTTATCTGAATGCTTTTGTGGGATGTGATCAAAAGCTGGTACTGGTATTGAACTTCGTGTGTGTGAGTTAAACTATTTGCTTCCGCTATGTTACAAGACTTGTTTTGTAATAACGATGACTCTGAGTTGATGTAATCTATTTGCGACGTCTGCGAATTGTTGTAACGTCACGATATGTTATGTTGAATTACTGTGATCTTGGTTGTATGCAAGTTGGTTTGAAATCCGTCGTGATTTCAGTTGACTACCGGGTTTATATGGGCGCAAGTTCGAGAATTTGATCGTTTCGGCGATTGTTTTCGTACTTGTACTCTTATAAATTGGTCGGTTCTGTGACAGCTGGTATCAGAGCTAGATTCAACATTAAACATGTCATACGGGTATTTAAAAACAAAAGCTTTTGTTGCGAAAACTGGTTTATAACTTATAGTTATATGTAAGTGTTCAAAAATCTGAAATTTTATAGTGTACCAGTGATCACATCCTTTGTAGCCCACTTAAGGATTTTAGGTGGCTTATATAATTACTAACTTTGGGAAATGATTGTTTCTATTTTCGTTGTCCATGCGGCGTGCTATTGCATGGGTGCCATTCGCTTGAATGGTAATGTTTGGATCATTTGCCTCTACGCCCAGGTAAGGGTGAGTTGTGAGAGCATGACCGTCCAACCGTCGGTCTAGGGGAGAGTAGTTGTGGTTGCTCGCATACCTACATGTTTAATCATGTATCTATGAGAGTACTTAATTGTGGGTATCTCTGTCGGGTAGCTGTGATACTAGAGTATATACATCCGGGGATGTATGTATGAAAGTATTTAGTTTAATGCTTGCTTTTATGCCTTTTTGGGGAATTACTGGGCTGAAATGAAATTTTCTGCAGGTACACTAACAACGTATCGTTGTAGATCGACTAGCTACCGTATACGAGAGAACGTATGTATGCCACCGTATATTTCGCTAGCCTTTAAATTTTATTTTAGGTTTGTGAGGACGTACGGATCGTGCATGCATCATGTTCAATCATACATGGCATTTCTTGCATTTCTCCCTCCTTTAAAATTGATGGTCTCGAATAATTAAATTTCGTATCCCTTAAATGATTCTCCCCTTACGTTGTAACTTTTGCTACAGATGGCGCGCATTTAAAGCGCACCGCTTTCGCAAGTCCGGCTGGAGGAGGGGGCACCTCGTCACCGTTTAGCTCCTCGTGAGCCCGTCACGAGCCCTCTTGAGGAGGAAAGGCTGAGGCGAGCTAGCCGGGTGGATGCTTGAGAGGCTGCAGATTCGGCAGCGTTTGGAGCAAGTCGCGAGAGCAGGATCAAGAGAACACGGAGGTTCGAGAGGTTGTGATTGCTCACCATAGCTGTGGCGTATCATTGGTTCACATCTTTGAACCAACGGAATGAAGCTTGCACACGAGGAGAATGTCTTTGAGGCCTTGACAGGTAGAACTCGAGCAGCGATTGGCGGCTGCAGAAGGGTACAATGACAATCTTCATGAGGAGGTTCACTGTTACACAATCGACTTCACCCTCTCCGCCCACGGAGGAGGATGAGATGGGTTACGGTGTCATCATGGGTGAAGGTGATGGCGTTGAGATTAATGGACTGAAAGCGTTCCACATGACGAGGAGGAAGATGAGGAGTTAGAGCACGCTAGTGATGAAGATGGAGGAGAGATCTTGACCGCGACTCAGAGACGATCGTAGTTAGCTTACTACTTAGCTAATCTGTTGGAGCTAGTCTTTTGTTGATCCTCGGGCATGAGCAGTAGCTTTGAAATAAGTTAATCGTTGGGATGTAATATCGAACCTTAAGTTATCTTTCTTTGTCGGTTTGGAACCCTCTGGCTTTGATGTAACCTATTGAACATGTTATGCTCCGCATATTTGAGCCTTTGCCAAGTTAAAATGCATGCGGGCTATCTATCTCATTCTTTGGTTAAGTTCATCGCCTTAATGTGTCAATTGATGCGCTTGAGAAGTTGTGTGATTGTGATGAATGATTGTGCCTCTGTGATAGTATAAGTTCATTTCCTCCATTGGAGTCGGTGTGGCATAATTATACAATTCATCTACAAATTTCCACATCATCGGTGCTCATTGGCTATACATTTTGCGAGATGGCTTACAATCTTCGTCATGTGGTCGTAACCATGGAGATGAGGAGCAAACACCTCCTCCACCACCACCCACACCGGTGAGCTAATGCGAGACGATCGTTGAAAGTCGGCGCATGCTAGGCTGAGGCTATCGCCCGGATGGCAAACCGTGAGGATCGGAATGTCCGCCAAGGACCAGAACCAAATCAATACTGGTGATTTCAAGGCTTTCCTTGACACGAAACCCCCGACCTTCAAGGAGGTGAGGAGCCTCTGCAAGGTGATGAGTGGTTGAATACTCTCGAGCGAAGTTCCGCTTTGCTCCGCTTGAGTGAGGTTTGAAAGTGAGTACGCATCTCACCCGGTTGTATGGGCCATTTGGTATTTGGTGGAGCCATCATCGGTCCACTATGCCCGCTAATGCCCAAATTACTTGGGATCGAGTTCAAAATCGCTTTCGGGAAATTATATTCCTCCTGGTCTCATGGCGATCAAGCATCTGAGTTTATGAAGTTAACCCAAAGGAACAAGAGCTTGAACGAATACTGCGGGCTTTCAATAACCTTGCAAAGTGCGCTCACGGAGTTTGTGGACAACGATGCCAAGAAAATCGAAGTTTCAAGCGGGGGTGAGCCCCAAACTTATGAAGACCATGGGAAATTGCAAGTGTGCGCATTTCAATGAGTTTGTTAGTGATGCTCTAGCCCAAGAGAACAACAATCTTTGTGTATCTTTGCTTCAAAGAGTCGTAAAAAGAGCCTATGAGGCGAGTGCCTCACAATCAAGGCTCCCGTCACACATAAGGCTCCATTCAGTCCACCGGCGTCGGTACCGCTAAGTTTCGCCACACCTTGAGAAGAAGAATCGAGGGAGATTTGGATTTCGCAAGGCTTTTACGGTTGCTCTTCAAAGGGCACTACCAGTCAAGGAAGCTCAATGTTCCGCCAAGCAATATGCCATCTTTGGAATTGCAACAAGACCGGCCCTTTGGGCGAGGAAGTGTCCTTACCCTAAGAAGAATTTCAATCAAGGTGGCGGTGAACTATACAAATGTTGCTTGATATTCCTTGAGGGGAGGCGATCCTTTGTCGGTAAGTTTTCGGTTGATCAACACCCCGCAGTTGTACTATTTGATTCGGGTGCTTCACATTCTTTTATTAGTCCGCATTTGCATCCAAGTTTGTGCGAGAAAACATACCTTTGTTGAGGGTGAGGGTTATTGTATTAGGGCTGCCGGTGGTACCATCCCCACCAAGCTCGTAGTAGGGGCGTACAACTTGAGATAGAGGGACGAAGTTATCAAGTTGATCTGGTAGTTTTACCGGGCGGGTATCGATGTGATATTGGGAATGAATTGGATGAGCAAGCACGGGGTGCTTATTGATACATCGACTAGAGTAGTCATGCTCGAGAGATCCTAGTACTCGGGAAGGTTTCTGGTGCAACTACCAGGGACATCAATCTTTCTTGTGCGGCTAATGCGGTGCAAGCAAAGGCTATGGCAAATATCCCGGTAGTGTGTGACTTTCCGGATGTTTTCCGAGGATTTACTGGATTACCTCCGGATCGGGACGTAGAGTTCAAGATAGAGTTGCTACCTGGTACAGCACCCATATCTAGAAGACCTTATAGAATGCCTCCCAACGAACTAGCTGAACTTAAGATCCAGTTAAGTGAACTTCTACAGAAAGGCCTTATCCGTCCTAGTTCATCGCCATGGGGGTGTCCAGCTATCTTTGTGAAGAAGAAGGATCAGTCACTACGCATGTGTGTAGATTATAGGCCTTTGAATGCAGTCACAATTAAGAACAAGTACCCTCTGCCATGGATAGACATCTTGTTTGATCAGTTGTCTAAAGCAAAAGTCTTTTCCAAGATTGATTTGAGGTGCGGTTATCATCAAATCAAAATTGACTGAGGATGTCTCAAAAACCGCATTCTCTACAAGATATAGTGCGTATGAGTATCTGGTTATGTCGTTTGGATTGACCAATGCCCCCGCACATTTCATGTATCTAATGAATTCGGTGTTTATGCCTGAGTTGGACAAATTTGTGGTGGTATTTATAGATGATATCTTGGTCTATTCTGAGAATGAAGAAGATCATGTTGAACATTTGCGAGTGGTTCTCACTAGACTGCGTGAACACAAGCTTTATGCAAAGTTTAGCAAATGTGAATTTTGGCTTCGTAAAGTACCATTTCTCGGGCATGTGTTGTCCGATGGTGGAATTATGGTGGATCCCACCAAGGAGCAAGAAGTGTTAGACTGGAAGGCTCCGCTCGGTGCATGAGGTTCGGAGGAGTTTTACGGGTTTGGCGGGCTATTATCGTCGCTTCATCCCGGATTTCTCTAAAATAGCCAAGCCTATGACTCGATTCTTTGCAAAGAGACATGAAGTTTATGCGGACTCCACGAGTGTGATGCGGCTTTCCATACCTGCGAACTCTTCTAACATCGGCTCCGGTTTTGGCACAACCGGATATTGAGAAACCTTTTGATGTGTATTGTGATGCATCGGGCATTGGCTTAGGAGGTGTTCTTATGCGGGAGGGTAGGGTCATTGCTTATACCTCTCGCCAACCGGAAGCATGAGGTGAATTATCCCACGCATGACTTAGAACTTCATTGCGAGTTGTTCATGCTTTGAAAGCTTGGAGACATTATTTGCTTGGTAATGTGTGCAACATCTACACCGATCACAAAAGTCTTAAGTACATCTTCACTCAACTTTGAGTTGAATATCGTCAACGAAGATGGCTCGAGTTGATCAAGGATTATAATCTCCAAGTGCACTATCATCACGGCAAGGCAAAGCGTCGTTGCGGATGCCTTGAGCGAGAAATCGCATTGTCACTCTTTGATTGAAGGTGATTGTCATTTGTCACGGCTCCTGCATCCAGCAATCCTTCACAACATCACTGTCAGTTGTACTCTGCAAAGTAGAATTATTGAGCTACAAAAGACCGATCCGGTGTATTCCACATCAAGCGCAAGATGAAAGAACAAGAAACCAAACATTTTCGGGTAGATGAAAATGGCGTGTTATGGTTCAAGGATAGGTTAGTGGTTAGAAGGATAGAGAGCTTAGAGATCAAATCATATCTGAAGCACATTCCTCTAAATTATCTATTCATCCGAGGCAGTAGTAAAATGTATCATGACTTGAAGCCTCGTTATTGGTGGACCAAAATAAAGAAAGAGATCGCCGCTTATGTGGCTAGGTGTGACACTTGTTTGTCGAGTTAAATTTTGTACACATGAAGGGCGGATTACTTGACCACTATCTATTCGAGGTTGGAAATGGGAGGAGATAAGTATGGATTTTATTGTTGGACTCCCTACTACTCGGAGGAATTTTAACTCTATTTGGGTGATTGTAGACCGTCGACTAAGTCGCACACTTCATTCTGTCCGCATTGATTTTCCGTCCATTGATTATCTTTGAGTTGTACTTCAATCAGATAGTCCGTCTTCATGGAATCCCTCGTACTATTGTATCTGATAGAGGACCACAGTTCACTGCTCGCTTTTGGGAGCACTTACATGGATTATTAGGAACTAAGCTAGTAAGAAGTTCTGCCTATCATCCGCAAACCAATGGACAAACTGAGCGGGTGAATCAAATCTTAGAAGATATGTTGAGAGCCGGTTTCATCTCAGCGAAGGGTTCATGGGAAAAATGGTTGCCCCTAGCTGAATTCTCGTACAATAATAGTTATCAAGAAAGCATCAAGATGGCACCGTTTGAAGCTTTGTATGGCCGGAAGTGTAGAACCCCGTTGAACTGGGTAGAAGCCGGTGAAAGGAGATATTATGGAATTGAGTTTGTTCAAGAAGCCGAAGAACAAGTCCGTACTATCCAAACTCACATGGCCGCCGCACAAGCTAGGCAGAAAAGTTATCTTGATCGGCGTAGAAAACCTATTGAGTTCGAAGTTGGAGACTTCGTTTATCCGAAGGTTTCACCTATGAAAAGTGTCCAACGCTTGATTGTGAAGCGAAAGCTTGCGCCGAGATATGTCCGGCCCATTTCAAATCATTGGACAAAGTGGAAAGGTAGCATACAAGATTCAATTACCCCCGAGATGAGTGCTATCTTCAACGTCTTTCACGTATCACAGTTGAAGAAATGTCTTCGTGTCCACAAGAGCGTGTTCCTTTGGGGGATATCGCGTTAGAATCTGATTTGACTTTTGAAGAAAAGCGGTTCGAGTGATTGACACTCGTGAGCGAGTGACTTCGAGTCGGGTGGTCAAGTTCTACAAAGTCATGTGGAGTAATCGGGGGTAGTGAGCGCGATGCAGCGTGGGAAAGGGAAGATTATTTGAGGATGGTTATAAGGAATTCTATCAACAATGGTACGCTTTTCAAATCTCGGGACGAGATTTTTATAAGAGGGGAGGGCTGTAACACCCGGTGTTTGGCTTCCACATTTACCATTTGCATTTCATGAACATGAGCATCATGCATCCCTTTGTGAACTTATAGCACATGAAACATAAATTGAAACATTGCAGCGTGTTGTAGATTTCATGTGTGTTGTTCTTTATGAAATGTAAAGTGTGCAGCGCTTAAGTGCAACATGTGCCACTCACTTAGTGAAACAAGGTTAGTTAGTGCTATGCAACACAATCATGAAACAAGTGAAACATGACTATGAAAGCAGTTGCAACATTTCATGTGTTTTTCATTGTTTCAAATTACATACCTTGCTTGATTCTTGTGTGACCAATGTGTGGTGTGGCTAATAATCATCCTAAGTAACTTAGTTACACCTAGAATGTCATTAGGAACAAGGTTCATGTTGATCATTTTGCCTAATTAGGTTTCCAAGTCATGGTTGACCAATTTGGACCCCTAGAGCTCCTGAGTTTGACTGTTTAAAAGTGTAACTTAGAGTCTATGCATGCTTGAGCAACCTAAAGAAAAGTTGTAGTAAATTTAATAAGGAACAAACTTTGTTTAGAAGCCATCTCATGAAAATGTGCACAACATGTTCAAAAAGGTCCCACAAGTCAGTTTTGAGATCTTTTAGAAACTCGAAAATTTCTAAGTGTTGGGCGAAGTTTCAGGTTGCATGACCTCAACTTTGGCTTGATATAACTCGTGATCCGTGGAGCTGGCTGTTGATTGCTAAACCAAATTTGTAGCCCTAATATAGATCTACAACTTTCATCTTTACGGATTTCACTTTGGAGCAACGTGTTAGCCGTGCTAAGCGATGACGAAATGTATTTGTCGGGATCGGTTCGGATTCTTTGAAAGCGCGCTGCTCTGTGATCTGATCTTGCAATCGAAACTTCGGCGGCGCGCGCGCGCGCGCGTCGTCTCGGTCGCTCGAAGTGGCGCTTGCCACGCGCCGTGGATGCCTGGCGCGGACGACCGTGACATTAACCCGTCCAGCGCGCCGCCCGACGACTCACTCACCCGCACGCGCTCTGCCTCCTCTTCGTTCCTCCGCTTCGCCCAAAGCGCAGTTAGCTCCGCCTTTGCTCCGCCGTGCTGCTCGCGCTGCTTTCGCCGTGGCACCGTAGCTAGCTTGACTCTGCCAATAGCTCGCCGTAGCTTCCTCTAGCTCGTACACCTTCTTTGTTGTGCGGAGAACCAAGGTCTTGGTCGCATTTGGCTGATCCGCCACCACCGCCATGATGGCGTCCTTCTTTGGGCTGAGGCCGCTGCCGTGGCGGGCTAGCTAGGAGCCATTTCATTCTCGATAGTTGCTTCCTTGAGTTTCCCAGCGTGTCCGTGGAGCTCGCACCGAGCTCGTGGAGTCAACCGTGGCTTGCCGTCGCCGCGGCAGCTCTCGCGGAGCCTTGCCGTGCCGCCATCACCGTGGCAAGCAAGCTCCTCACGCTAGGTCGTGGCGCTAGCTAGTAGCACCAATCGAACCCCCTTGGCACGGAGGTCACGCGGTGTCCTTGATTTCGCCGGAGGAGCCGCCGCCGGTGAAGCCGCCGCCGTGTGCCGCGCCGTCAAGCGCCTCCTCTGCTTTTGGCTCAGCGGACGGGTGGGGTCGTGACATCGGGTCCCGCGTGTCGATTGGTGAAGCGATCTTAGGGCTAGTTCAAATTTTCAGTTTTGAATACTGATTTGTGATTTTTGTAACTCCTAATTGGTAGATCCAAATTGAGTGATTCCAATTTTGTTAGACTCACTGTTAGGTCTAGTATTTAAGAAAAATATATCTTGAGCATATTATGTAGAAATTTTGGGTGAATTAAATAGGAACTTGAAAAGTGTTTTTGAATGCATGCAAACTTGTTTAAAACATATCTTTGAGTTTCTGTGATCCAAAATTATGAAATTTTGTGGGTGAGCTAGTCTTGTATAGTAGAAGCTCTGGTTAAAATTTGAGAGTCATTGCATGTGTAGTTTTTGAGTTATAGATTTTCCTTTTATCATTGGATGATTCTTGTGTAAATTTTAGTAAATAATCTATGAATCCAATGGCCATGAAACTTGGTAGGTAGTATCCTAGTGCCCTAAGGATGCTAGGAAAAATATGAAATCTGTTGCTTGACACTTTTCATTAGGGTTTCCTAATTATGCCATTTTAAGCCATTATGCCTTGTCATTTTTGTGTAGGCTTTTATACTTGCTCAAATGGTGTGAAATTTTTATGGTAGTCTACTTAGAGTATGTAGTGTCTACTGTAATTTTGTAGAATTAATGGGGCAGTTTTCATATAGGTTTACTATTTCCCCTAATTAATTAAATAAATTAAGAAAGGTATTAAACGAAATGTTTTGGTAATGGACATCCTACTTTCTGGTGTTCTTAGGATATGTGTGATAAGATAGTAAAGTTGGTTTTGTCTAATTATATGTTTACATAATAAGTTGCTAATTATTTGTTGGCATTATGTCCCTCTGGACAGATCTGGGGACTTCGGAAAGTTCCCCATGATAATGTGGTTTTCTGTGCTTGTGTTGAATACAAAAGTTGTAGGTAACTTATGTATCTAGCTCCTGTCAAAATTTGAGGGCATTTGGCCCAGTAGTTTAGAAACTACAGCTGTTTAAAGTTAGGTTGCAGTTTTTGCTGATTCTCTGCCTTGTGTGGATAGACTTCTGTTGATTGATGAATTCGACCTGGTAAAGGTTTGAATCATGCTTTGAGGTCTAAAATGAATTGTAGACAATTTCATAAGCTTTCCAGATTGTCTTGTTTCATGTCATTTGGAATTATACATCTCCAGTTATGGCTAGTTTAATGTACCGATATATATAGTCTTCATTTGCTGAAATACACATGCTTGATTGAATGTGTTGCAACGTAATCGTTAATTGTTTGGAGGTTAGCCTAACTTGAGAATATGCTTAGGTGCAGGTGCTAGGTCATTAACTGAAGATGAGCAATTATACATTAGGTTGTATAAACTTGGTAAGTAAAGTGATTTGAATAGGGCTTAAGTTGAAATATGCAAACTACAATGAACATGTGCATTCCCGAGCATCCACGACATTCGTACATGTGCATCCATGATATTTATCTTGCGCATTCATGCAATAGGTGTGCGGAGGAGAGGCGTTGCTGGAGTTCGAGGGAGCCAACCAGGAGGAGGAGCCGAGGTGCAGGAAGTCGAAGAAGCGGCCGTCGCCGAGGAGTTGCCCGAGTGCCACGATCACTGACCTTCCTCTTTCTGAAAAGGCAAGCCCGGAGCATTATAAGTCTCCCATGTCTTTACAAATATATTGAGTATCTTTATTGTTGATGATGCATTAAGTATAGGAATTGGTTGGAACCAATTGTTGCATTATATATCCCTCCTTGTCCAGATATCGCCTTTGGAATCCTATTTAAGTTCGAGAGCGGGTTAAATGCTTAGCCATGCTTAGTGCGGTAGAAGTCGGTGATTTCTGTCACTGCGAGATTTAGGATGAGGTGGATCACGGTTGGCTATATTTGCTATCGTGGAAAAGAACCATGTGAATAATGAATTAAGACCGGTGAGTCTTGTGTAGGTTTGAACATAGTGACTCCGTCTGCGTCGTTTAAGGACCGATACGTTTATGACGTCCTCATGTCATGTTGAGCATGAGCCTAACACTTAGGCTGGCGGATAAGTCGTTCGACCCCATGAAGCCGAGTAGCTCAACTCGGGCGGGAACCGTGGGGTTGGATGCGTCGGAGGTAGTAAGGATGTGCGGAGAGCTATTGGCATAAGTCCAAGGGGAGTCGAGGGTTTAAGATCCTGCACTTCTGGCGAGTGGTTCTCACGAGAATGCGAGGCGGCCCGGACCAGCGTCTTTTCTTTTACTTTTCTCTGAGTTGTACCAAAGGTGACTTGTTTGCGACTGACGGGGAAGCGGGGTTTGTGTTAGGAATACCCTCCATTTGGATAGGAATCGATTGAATCGCCGTCTCTCCCGGTTAGTGAGAACTTGACTTGAGCAGCGGCAATGTAGATTCAATTAATTTAACGATATGGTTAAATGGATAATGATGATGATGATGATAATGTTGCCGAGAATTATACCTGCTATGGTTATTAATGTTTGCATATTAATCAAGTGGTTGATTAATACAGGTGCTAATATAGATGAAAAGTTAATGGCTTAAAGTCACTTTGCTAGTTCAGGATAAAAGTTAATCATTATTATATATGCTTTTATGCAAATGGAAGTGTCAGCCAGATCCACTAAATAAAGCTATGCATGATCCTTGGTGTCTTTTATTTTGGTTTCCGTCGGGTAAGTCTAGCTGAGTACATTCCCGTACTCAGGGTTTATTCCCTCTTGTTGCAGATGACCTTCTCTATCAGGGATTCTGTAAGTATTGTCTCCACCCGGCGGGTGACGAAGACTAGATCACGGGCATGATCTTCTGTTATCTTATCTGAATGCTTTTGTGGGATGTGATCAGCAAACTGGTACTGGTATTGAACTCGTGTGTGTGAGTTAAACTATTTGCTTCCGCTATGTTACAAGACTTGTTTTGTAATAACGATGACTCTGAGTTGATGTAATCTATTTGCGAACGTCTGCGAATTGTTGTAACATACGATATGTTATGTTGAATTACTGTGATCTTGGTTGTATGCAAGTTGGTTTGAAATCCGTCGTGATTTCAGTTGACTACCGGGTTTATATGGGCGCAAGTTCGAGAATTTGATCGTTTCGGCGATTGTTTTCGTACTTGTACTCTTATAAATTGGTCGGTTCCGTGACACATGCTACGCCAAGTTCATGGCGGTCCCGAACTACACCTACCTCAAGCTCAAGATGCCAGGCCCCAATGGCGTCATCACCGTCGAGTCCACGTATGAGCGTGCATACGACTGCGATGTCGAATGCATCGAGTATGCCGAGGCATCGTGGAGGCCGAGGCCCTCATCATCAACCTCGACCAACTCGGTAGCGAAGTGCCTGACTCCAAGCGTCGTGCCGGAACTTTCGAGCCCATAGAGGCCGTCAAGCTCGTCCCGGTCGACCCCAACTGCTCCAACGGCCGAACGTTGAGGGTTAGCGCCACCCTCGATAGCAAATAGGAAGCCGTGCTCATCGACTTTCTCCGCACGAATGCCGATATGTTCGCATGGAGTCCCTCGGACATGCCGAGCATACCGAGGGAGGTCGCCGAGCACGCCTTGGACATCCGAGCCGGCTCTAGACCAGTGAAGCAGCGCCTACGCCGATTCAACGAGGAGAAGCGCAGGGTCATCGGCGAGGAGGTGCAGAAGCTTTTGGCGGCTAGATTCATCAAGAAAGTGTGCCATCTAGAGTGGTTAGCTAATCCTGTATTAGGTAAGAAGAAAAATGGAAAGTGGAGGATGTTTGTGGACTACACCGGTTTAAATAAAGCATGTCCAAATGTTCCATTTCCATTGCCTCGAATCAACCAAATCGTTGACTCCACTGCAGGATGCGAGACCCTATCTTTCCTTGATGCGTATTCCGGTTACCATCAAATCAAGATGAAAGAGTCCGACCAGCTCGTGACTTCTTTCATCACCCCATTCGGCATGTACTGCTATGTGACCATGCCATTCGGTCTCAGAAACGCAGGGGCCACATACCAGCGGTGCATGACCTAGGTCTTCGGCGAGCACATCAGGTAAACTGTTGAGGCCTACGTGGATGACATCGTGGTCAAGACCAGGAAGGCCAGTGATCTCGTCGATGACCTGGAGATTGCCTTCAAATGCCTTAGGGAGAAGGGCATCTAGCTTAATCCCAAGAAGTGTGTCTTCGGGGTCCCCCGAGGCATGCTCTTGGGGTTCCTAGTCTCAGAACATGGCATCGAGGCCAACCCAGAGAAGGTCTCGGCCGTGACCAACATGGGGCCAATCTGAGACCTCAAGGGAGTATAGAGAGTTATGGGATGCCTTGCGGCCCTGAGCCGCTTCATCTCGCGCCTTGGCGAAAAAGGTTTACCTCTGTACCGTCTCTTAAGGAAATCCGAACGCTTTTCTTGGACCCCCGAGGCCAAAGAAGCCCTCACCAAGCTCAAGGCACTGCTCACCAACCCTCCCGTCCTGGTACCGCCAACCAAGGGCAAGACCCTCTTACTCTACGTCGCCGCAACGACCCAAGTGGTCAGCGCGGCCGTAGTAGTCGAGAGGTAGGAAGAGGGGCACGCTCTACCTGTCCAAATACCTGTTTACTTCATCAGCTAGGTACTCTCCAAAACTAAGGCACGCTACCCCCACATCCAGAAGTTGATCTATGCCATAGTCTTGGCTCGGCGCAAGCTGCGTCACTATTTCGAGTCCCACCCGGTGGCTGTGGCGTCGTCTTTCCCTCTGGGAGAGATAATCCAAAACCGAGAGGCCTTGGGTAGAATAGCCAGGTGGGCTGTCGAACTCATGGGGGAAGCCCTGTCTTTTGCGCCTCGGAAAGCAATTAAATCCTATGTCTTGGTCAATTTTGTGGTTGAGTGGACCGACACCCAGCTACCACCTGCTCAAATCCAAGCAGAATGCTGGACCATGTACTTTGACGGGTCTCTGATGAAGGCCGGGGCAGGCACGGGTCTGCTCTTCATCTCTCCCCTCAGAGTGCATATGCGCTACATGATTCGGCTCCACTTCGCCGCCTCCAACAACGCAGCCAAGTACAAAGCTCTCGTCAACGGCTTGCAGATCGCCATTGAGCTTGGAGTGCGGTGTCTCGATGTACGGGGTGATTTACAGCTCATCATCGACCAAGTCATGAAGGAGTCGAACTGCCATGACCCCAAAATGGAGGCGTACTGCAAATTGGTGCGTCACCTAGAAGATAAGTTCGACGGTCTCGAACTCAACCACATTGCGTGAAAATTCAACGAGGCCGCGGACGAACTAGCGAAGATGGCGTCGGCACGGGCCCTGGTCCCCCTGAACATATTCGCCAGAGACCTGCACAAGCCCTCGGTCAGCTACGCCTCAGTGGCAGAAGAGGGCCCACCGGCCGAGCCCACCACTGGGCCCGAGGCGCCCTCTGCCACCGAAACCCCAGCGGCCGAGCCCGAGGCCATGGAAATCGACGCAGGACCTCCCGAGACCGATCAGGACATGGACTGGCGAGTTCCGCTCCTTGATCGCCTCGTTCGAGGAGTGCTTCCTGCTGACAGGACCGAGGCCCAACGGCTTGCACGATGAGCCAAAACTTACGTCCTCAGCAACGGCGAGTTGTACAGGCGAAGAACATCTGGCGTCCTCCAACGATACATCACCACCGAGGAAGGCCAAGCCCTACTTTGGGACTTTCACGCGAGAGCCTACGGGCACCATGCTGCGCCTCAGACGCTCGTTGGAAACGCCTTCCGCCAAGGATTCTACTGGCCAACGGCGGTCGCTGACGCCACGAAGCTGGTATGTTCCTGCGAGGGATGCCAGTACTATGCACGGCAGACACACCTCCCGGCCCAAGCCCTCCAAACCATCCCCATCACGTGGCCATTCGTCGTGTGGGGCTGGACATGGTTGGGCCTCTATAGAAAGCCCCCGGGGGCTACACCCACTTGTTGGTAGCTATTGACAAGTTCTCCAAGTGGATCGAGGCTCGTCCGATCACTCAAATCAAATCCGAGCAAGCGGTACTGTTCTTCACTAATATCATCCACAGGTTCGGGGTTCCAAACACCATCATCACCGACAATGGGACACAATTCACTGGCCACAAATTCCTGACGTTCTGCGACGACCACCACATCCATGTGGTCTGGTCGGCCATAGGACACCCTAGGACAAACGGCCAAGTAGAACGTGCCAACGACATGATCCTACAGGGACTTAGGCCAAGGATATACAACCGGTTGAAGAAATTAGGCAAGAAATGGCTAGTCAAACTCCCGTCAGTCATCTAGAGCCTGAGGAACACCTGGAGCCGAGCCACGAGGTTCATGCCGTTCTTCCTGGTCTATGGAGCCGAGGCCATCCTCCCCACTGACTTGGAGTATGGTTCCCCAAGGCTACAGGTCTACAACGAGCAAAGCAACCGCACTACCCGCGAGGACGCCCTCGGCCAACTGGAGGAAGCCTAGGACATTGCGCTACTACATTTGGCCAAGTACCAGCAAGCCCTACGACGCTATCAAGCCCGGCGCATTCAAAGCCGAGACCTGAAGGTAGGCGACCTAGTGCTGAGACTGAGGCAGAACAACAAGGGCCGTACATCGTCGCCCAAGTGCTAAAGCCCGGGACCTACAAGCTAGCCACCGAGAAGGGCGAAGTCCTCACCAACGCTTGGAACATAGAACAACTACGTCGTTTCTACCCTTAAATTCCCAAGCGTTGTATACATTGTTTCTCAAAATACATTAAAGAAGCGTTCTTTAGTTGTTCTAATTTTTTGAGAAACCCCCCATCGACGGGGGATCGACATTACGATAACACTATAAGGGAGACTTAGCTCTGCCTCTGCCGAACCGAGCCTCCCTTAGGGGCTAGAAGGGGGGAACCCCCTCTAAGTCCCAGGCACCATTTTTTAATCATTTTTCAAATAAATTTCTACGCCAAACTCTCTGGCATGTTCTGACAAATCAAGTGTAAAAACCTAAGGACCGAAAGTCTGTCTTAGTGCCAAAAGGCTGGCCGAGCGGCGAGAACGGCCTACGCCTCCGGGCTATAGCAACTCCCTCACCACCTTTTACCCGAGGGGCAGCTTAGGCTCCGAGGAAGTTTTCTACAAATGATATGTTCAGAGGCGAGACAGAGGGCAGAGGCTCAGAAATACAATAAAGTGATTAAAAAGTGTATACACATAAGCACTTTAAAAAAGGCCTCGACAGCCACAAACGTCATGGTACGATAATGTTCCTAATCTGTTTATAGGGCCCCTTTGGCCCAGGTCAAGGCTCAGGGTCTCCTGCATCGGCGGTCGGTGCGGGAGGAACCACCTCCTCTTCGAATAGACTAGCCTACGCCATGCTAGGGGCCTCAGCCACCTCCATCAGTTTTGTGACCTCCTCATCGGCCTCCTCGTCATCCTCAGCCAAGACGTAACCGTCGCTGATGGCCTCGAGGTTGACGCCGGCGTAGTGCGAAGAGACGACGGCCAGGGCGCGGTTGATGCCCTTGTGCAACACCCCCCGAAGTTGCTCGTGCACTTGGCCACTCAACGCAGTCAGGTGGCTCTTAAGGGAGCTACCTGACTCGACCCGCTCAACCTCCAGGGCCTCGCAGATGGTATGGGCGGCGCTCTGCAGCACGTTGTGCTCCCCGATCTCGGCCTCGAGCACCGCCTGCACTGCAACAGAGGCCTCGGTTGTCCACGTGACCTCCTTCTCCAACACTGCACCAAAACAAGTAGGATGCGGTTAAGCGCAAAAGAAAAATAAGCCAAATAGGGACGAAGGCCTATGGGACTCACCCTCGGTTTTCTCTTTCCAGCGCTGGACTTCGACCTAAGAGGCCTCAGCTTTCTCTTTCCAGCGCTGGACCTCGACCCAAGAAGCCTCCTTCTCCAGCTCTGTACCACATCAAGGAGTTAGGGGTCGAACGCAAGAAAAATAAATAAAACAAAGGGAACGGGACTCACCCTCGCACTTCTTCTTCTAGGCTAAGGCATCGACCCGGGAGGCCTCAACCACCTTGAGGGCCTCTTCCAGGCACACCCTTCGCAAATCAGAAGTGCCATACCGCTTCGCACTGCAATTTGCCAATGATAGCCTTGGTAGAAGCCGTCGTTTCTTTAGCCCGGGACCTGAAGGTGTCCCACTCATCGGCCACCCGAGTCAGCTCCTCCTCCAGCTCCTTGATCCACGCCACCAAAGGGGCGGCCTGCTCCCGAGCCATGGCCGCCTCGGCCTTCATATCAGCACAGCGAAGGCGGAGGTCCTCCGCCTCCGTGCTCCGCGCTGATAGGCATTGGCGAGCAGGTCCTTCTACTGCCGAAGCTAGTCCCAGACGTCCCTCTCCCGATGGAGGAACAACGACTTACCGAGGGACCGGGCTTCGAGTTCCTGGATAGGCAGAATAGGGGTCATGCACTGCGAGGAAACTCAGAACAAGATGACACCGCATGAGAAAAGAAGACGCGTACCTGGGCAACACCGGGTAGATCGTCAGCCATGACGGATAGCGCTGTCCGCAGCGACCGCTCCGCCAGACGATGGTATTGCTCAAAAGTACTCTAGCACCCCCTTGGCCGCATCCTCGAGGGCGAACAGAGGCTCCCCCTCAGGGTCGTCCCTGCTCTGCCACAAGACACGCGCGTGATCCCACCCGCGGGGCTTAGGTTGTACCCGCACGAGGGTCATGCTTCCCACGCCAGACGTCGGAGCTGGCTGCTCCACGGTGCTGGCCGCCTCGACATCCGCCACCCCCTTCCCCTGGGAAGTATCGTCGGAAGGGCTCGAATGGACCCCCACTTCTTGGGCGCTCTCCTACGACGGCAGCGGGCCTTGAACCAGTGGCGGTACGGAAGCTTGCCCCACCCCCATATCCGCATCTTGGCCCGCCGGCTCCACCATGCCCAAACTGGCCTCCGTCGCCTCGACCTCGGCAACCCGGGGAGCCCCGACGCCAGCCGCTACGGCCTCTGAAGTCCTAAGAGCCTCGACTTTGACCTCGGTGGCCTCAGCGACTGAGGGCACTCTGGCCCCACCTGACTCATGGGCCTCGACCCCGCGAGGCATAGGCTCTTCCTCCTCCGCTTGCTCCATGGCTGCCCCGGTAGCATCTCCCTAGGCGACCGGCTCCTCCAGGCGTGTCGGCCTCAGACCTGGGGCAGGCGATCACTGGGCTCGAGGCGTCCTCTCCTCCTCCCCCTAGAAACACCGGGCCACTCGCCGATGCCCCGAGCGCTGTCCTCCCGACATCGGGGAGATGGTCTAGGGGACCCCGCCCCACCTCGCTCTCGTCATCTTTGCCCAAAGAGTCCACCGACAGCGACGGGACCGGGACGCCTCCACCGGGAGACCATCCTGCCTCTGCTACCGGCGGCGCTTCTCCAGCTCTTCGCGCTCAAGGTTCTTCCTCTTGCGCTTTGCCTCCTCGGCATCCTTCTTCTTCTTCTGCGCCTCGGCGTGCACCCGGTTCACCGCCCGCAGCTTTGCGTCCTCGGGAACGGGCGGCAGGGAGGCTCACACATCCCTCATCCCATGCAGGGACGGCAAACACAATAAGGGAACAGGAAAATACAAGGAGCAAGAAGGCCTTGGAGGCCACAGCGGCGCGTGACTCACCAGAGAGATGTACCCCCATGACGGGCGCATCGGGAACAGGGATAGACCACTGATCTTCATCCACCCATCCACCGTCCCTTTCACCCGACATAGAATCTCCTCATCGGAGAGGGCGACGGTGGACAACCAAATGCCATCGATCGGCTCATCTGGTTTCATCTCGAATAGGCGTCGCCGCCGAGCCATCAGCGGCAGCACCCTCTGACGATGGAAGGCCGCCACGACCACAGCCGCTGTAAGGGCGCGGCCGCGCAGCCTCTCTAATGCCTCTAGAAGCGGCCGTAGCTTGGGCTGGTCATCCCTCGCGATGCCATACCTCCACATCTCCGACTGGCTCTCCACGATCCGCCCGGTATAAGGGGGAAACCCGCCGTCATCATTGCGGAGGTAGAACCATCTGTTGTACCATCTGCGGTTGGACGACGCGAGCTGAGCCAGGATGTAGAGGGCCTGCCGATCTTGGCGCACTTGGAGAGTGCAGCCACCAGCCCTCATCGCCTTTCTCACGCCCGTCATACCCGTTGGCTTGGTGGTGTGCCCCGCCCAGAAGAGGTGGAGCCACAGTTCCCAGTGGGGGGCAATGCCCAGGTATCCCTCGCAGACGGCGACAAAGATGGCCACCTGCGCAATGGAGTTGGGGTTGAAGTTATGAAGCTCCACGCCGTAGTAATGCGGGAGCGCCCGCATGAACCGGTCCGCCGGCTCACCGAGGCCACGCTCATGGAAAGACACGAAGCTCACGATGTAGCCATCGCGCGGCCTCGGCTCTGGCTCATTCCCCGGAGCAATCCACTCGGCCTATTGGGGTCGGTGACTGGGCGGAGGAGACCATCGTCGATGAGCGACTGCAGTGTCTCCTCTGACACGTCAAACAGACCCCAAGGATCCGCCGGGAGGACAACAGCACCAGCCATTAGTGTGGTGGAGAATGCGGGCTACGACGATAAGGCTCTCTCTCTCTCTCTCACCCTTCTCCCTTTTTCTCCGTGGCGCTCTCTGTTCTTAGCAACGACTCAGAGGCAGAAAAGGCAAATGCAGGCGAGGTAAGGAGGAGAGGGGTGAGGCTCACCATGTATTTATGCAAGGAAGGGGACGAAATGGATGGGCGACGAAATCGAGGAAGTTTCCCTCAAAACTGGCATAGTTAATCCAGATCCAATTTAACTGCCCATGCGCCCACCTTTTCCTCATTAATCGCGCACGCACAGTAGCGTCCCATCCACAGACATCGCATCGCATCCAACCGCAGCAGCAGCAGGCGCCGTTCCTCGAGAAACCGCCTCAAAAGGCGCGCCAGCAGTTGTCAGCCGATGGGAGGGGAATATCCCCCAACCGATTCCTTTCAGACTAAGGAACCGGGCACCGAGCCCATTATGGTCTAGGGGTTCAAAGGCTAGACCCCCGAGGGTCTCAGCAGCCGCCCCAGGATAAACAGAGTTAGAGATGACTATGGGTGAGCCCGTACATGGCCGAGGCCCAAGCAGGTGACTGCTTGGGATGCCCTAAGTCGTGTCCGAGACCAGCAGGGAGGTCTCTGAATGGGATCCCACCGTAGGGAGACATCGAGCCCCCAGGGCCAATCGAATGGCCCTGGGACCCACTAGAGAAGCCCTCTGGTACTTTTGGAGTGTGTCCCTAGACCACCAGCCGACCCCTATCGAATGGGGCACGGGCCTCCACTTGGACTTACCCGATAACAGCTCACCGGAAGTGTCACTGCTCGCGCCCCGAGGGTAGCCTGACATATTCCACCCCTCCTTCCGAACAAAAAGGATGCGCGAGGGTCGCACAAAAAGCCAGGGGAACTCCTGATCGCCCTCTCGCTCCATGCAGAGGCTCGGGGGCTCTTCCTACAACCTTGCCAAGACCCAGTGACCCAGGCTCGCACTCGAGGGCTCGACAAACAACCCCTCCTTCCGAACGAAAAGGATGCGCGAGGGTCGCACAAAAAGCCAAGAAAACTCCTGATCACCCTCTCGCTCCATGCAGAGGCTCGAGGGCTCTTCCTGCAACCTTGCCGAGACCCAGTGACCTAGGCTCACACTTGAGGGCTCGGCAGACAACCCCTCCTTCCAAACGAAAAGGATGCGCGAGGGTCACACAAAAAGCCAGGAGAACTCCTAATTGCCATCTCGCTCTGTGCAGAGGCTCGGGGGCTCTTCCTGCAACCTTGCCGAGACCCAGCGACCCAGGCTCACACTCGAGGGCTCAGCAAACAACCCCTCCTTCCAAACGAAAAGGATGCGCGAGGGTCGCACAAAAAGCCAGGGGAACTCCTGACCGCCCTTTCGCTCCATGCAGAGGCTCGGGGGCTCTTCCTGCACCCAGGACGAAAAAAGCAACCCAAGCTCACACTTAGAGGCTCAGAAAAACACAATAAAGGGCACCGAGCCTGTTACGGTCCAGGGGTTCGAAGGCTGGCCCCCCCCCAAAGGTTTCGACAGCAACCGCAGGACAAATAGAGTTAGGGATGACTATGGGCGAGCCCGTACATGGCCAAGGCCCAAGCAAGCAACTGCTTGGGACGCCCTAAGTCATGTCTGAGACCGGCAGGGAGGTCTCTGAATGGGATCCCACCGTAGGGAGGCATCGAGCCTCCGGGGCCAATCGAACGGTCCTGGGACCCACTAGAGAAGCCCTCTGGTACTGTTGGAGTGTCTTTGGACCACTAGCCGACCCCTATCGAATGTGGCACGAGCCTCCACTTGGACTTACCCGATAACAGCTCACTGGAGATGTCACTGCTCGCGCCCACCGAGGGTAGCTTGGCATGCTCCACCCCTCCTTCCGAGTGAAAAGGATGCGCGAGGGCCGCCAAAAAGACAGGGAAACCACTGATCGCCCTCTCGCTCCGTGCAGAGGCTCGGAGGCTCTTCCTGCAACTAAACCAAGGCCCAGCGACCCGAACTCACACTCATGGGCCTGGCAAACTTGATAACACTCCTTACTCAATAGAGAAAAAGCCCCTGGAGGAGTAAATCCACTCCTCTAGGGCCTCGGGGGCTACACCCGGTGGGTGCGCTCGCGCGCACCCACCGGAACCACGAGTACAAAACACAATCCCGACGGGAGCTGCTGCAAGCCAAGTCTCAACAAAGCCTCAGGGAGAGTGCTCGCACTCTCCTCGAGGCTCGGGGGCTACTGTCGGATACCATAAAAAGGGGTACCCTAAGCAAGAACCGAAAAGATTGCTTAGACCTTGCAAATATCAAAGCTGAAGGACAACCACGAGGCCTCGGCTGATTCTCCAATTCGACCGAGGCCCGAGCCGCAAAGGCCTCAGACAAAAAGCCAACTCTCCGCCTCGCTGAGGCCCTCTTGCCGAGGCCCTCTCACCCGAGGCCCTACCCCGCAAGGCCTCGGACGGGTTACCAATTCTCCGACTCGCTCGAGGCCGGCTCGGCAACAACCTCATCACCTCCGTCTTGACCAACTTCTCTGACACAACGTCACGTCCAATTAACGCATCCAACCACTCCCGCAATGTCAGTCACACGTCAGCGTAGTACAGCAGATTGGCCAACGGGACAAGAGACGGGACTAGGCAGGGGTTACCGGCCACTGTGATCAGCATTGCGCCCATAACTGACGCCCGTACTACACTGTGCTACCTAATTCCTATTCCAGGAACAGCACGGCATGGGGAGTCAAGTTCGGGTCACTATAGCCTCGGAATCATTGTATAGGACCAACTACTCCCTCCAAGCCTCGGCAATCCACTTTAGGGTCTCGGTAGCCTCGGGATTCGCGCCCACCTAGCCCCCCACAATGGCTCGGCCTTGGCACCAACTGAGCCTCGGCTCTTTACGTTGTCAACGCACAGCGACCGGCACGTCGTCGGCCATGCCCTGCGCCAGGCTATCACTGGAGCTCCCACGTCGCACAAGATCGGGTGTGACCGGCGCGTTGCTCCAGTGCATCAAGGACAAGACCGCTCCGTTAACCATGCCACCACAGTAGTAAGCTACAGGACTCAGGCACGCCACCTCCACTCATAAGACACCGCATAGCAAACACATGTATCACCCCTGTCCCCCCTTCAACTATAAAAGGAGAGACCGGGGCCATTTCTAGAGGGGGAAAGACAGACGAACTCTCGCATAGGCTCACGTAGATTCAGACACACACGCTCCCCGGCTGCCTGAGAGCAACGTCTCAAGTAGCCCACACCGCTCCACGCAGAGACCCGGGACTAGCTCCCCCTCTCGCCCAGCTTGTAACCCCCTACTACAAGCACTTCAGTGTAAGGAATACAAGATCGAGCTCTCAGACTGGACGTAGGGCACCAATTGCCTGAACCAGTATAAACCTTGTGTCTCTTTGCATCACCATCTGGGAATAGGCGCACGCAGTTCAAATTCACTAGTTGGTTGAGGACCCCGCCCCCGGTCCAAAACACCGACAATATGGTTCTCCCCGAGTGGGGGTAGTTAGTCGAATGAGTCTTGTAGACATTTATCTGTAATCTGTGGACAAGTGTCGGTTCTTTTGAAAACAGATTCGCAACTTCATTTTGTTAAACAAATTCACGATTTCATTTTGTTTGATTGAACTTGCTTTCTTCCCTTTTTGCCTTCGAAAGAGGGTGCTCATGCAATCCGACCCTTCCGTTTGTTAAGGCCATAGGGCTCGAGATGTATAAGAGGGGAATTTCGATTATGCTAGTGAGCAAAGTTACCATAGCCGCTATGGCATGGGTTTTTCTTGATCTTACCGTGCATGCTCGGTTATTTGTTCCCCTGCACCTTGCCGCTAACCTTAACGCGAGGAAGAGGTCGTCCGACGCAGCAATGACTATTTTGAAAAAGGAGGTATTTATACCTTTATTAGCCCCCGAGTAAGATGCGCCCCTTGTAGTTGATGGGGTTGGATGTTCTTTGGAGACCAAAGCGAGGGTAGCGAACTTACTCTTGTATTCGCACGCACTTTACTTAGGATTTTAGCTATCGTTTTGTGACCGTGCGTTCGGTCTCATCGCAAGTCCAGCCTTCCCCAAGCCCCCGCGTGTGGCGGGGATTCGGTCAAGGGTCGGCTCGTTTTGGATTTGTTGCCCCATCCATGGTTTTTTTGTTGGAGGGGTTGAGGCGACATCACTTGCCTTGATGGCTCGAGTGATGCACTTGATGAGCTCGCTAACGGGGATGTTCGAATGGAATCCGGTCCCGTCACTTGTGACAGGGTCGGCAAAGCCCACGGGTGGCATTCCGTTGTTCTATAACCCACCTTCCAATAGATTCCCCCTCAATGGGGACTCTATGGGCTCGGCTAGAGGCTGGATTGAACTAGAAGGTTGAGATGACCCTATCCGCCTCTATGTGGGCGAAGGCTGCTGTGGCACATCCTCGTTTTCTCCCCTGGCTCTTGTTGGACACGAGACGGCCTCGGACCCTTCGTGGGCTAGCATTTGAACCTCGGTCTCTCGATCTAGGGTCGAGTAGCCAGAGCCCCCGAGCCCCTTGGGGTCTGATAGGGGTCGTCCGTGTTTCGCGCATCACCCTGTCCTTGGTTTCTGCAACCAGAGGGGCTAAGCTGACGACACTTGCCTCGACGGCTTGAGTGTCGCGCTCAATGAGCTCACTAACAAGCACGTTCGTGTGGAATCTAGGTCCGTCATTCGCTGACAGGGTCGGAAGAGCCCTCATGTGGCATTCCACTACTTCTTAACCCGCCTCCCGGTAGATGCCTGAGCCGTTCGATAGGCTCAGGTGGCCCGTTGGCCTCTCCTCGATGGAGATTCTGTGGGTTTGGCTCAAGGTTAGAATCGAATGAGAAAGGTCGAGATGTCCCTGTCCGCTTCTGAGTGGGGTCGGGCAAGGCCGCTGGGGCTCATCTTGGTTTTTCAACCCCGGCTCTGTTTGACGCGAGGTGGCCTCGAGCCCTTCGTGGGCTGGCCTTCGAACCTCGGTCGGTTGCCGCTCATATCGAATGAGGCGACTACCGCTTCGTGACGCGACACAAAGCGTTGAGATGCAGCAATTGCATATGCAATGTTTGGATGTATGTACGATATAATGGAAACGAGAGCAAGGGTCAGTGATGTTACCTTGGTGGTCATGAGTGATCGAAAGCTCTTACCGGATATGCCCGTGCAGGGTTTGGGTCTGTCGTTCGCGGCTGCACTGGTGTGACCTGCACGAGCATCGAAATTTTTTGTTTCTGTCTCTCGGCGGCGATCTGAGCCGTTCGATTGATTTAGGCAACCTGACAGCTTCTCCTTGAAGGAGATTCCGTAGGCAGACCCCTCCGAACCCTTCTTGAGAAGGCGGATGCTAAAGCTTAGGGTGTGGGGAACTATGAATTCGATTATGCTGGTGAACAAAAATGCCGTAGCCGCTGGGGCGTAGGGTCTAGCGGTTCGTCCAGTTTTACTCAAAGTTTTACACCCGCACACCGCGCCTCCGATTCTCAAACATAAGGAGGGGTTGGGCGAAGAGAATGTCTAAACATGTAGACACTCTCGGCAGCCCCCCAGCGATGTCCGCGCCCCTACCATTGTAGGGGTCGGGGGCCCAGTAGTAAAATCGACACGCAAAGTAAGTAAACAAAGGCGCTTATCTTTTGGTGGCCATTTGTTTGGCGTTCACCTGGGCCGTCCAATCGACCTAGGAGGCCCGTTGGGCTCCCTTTGATGGAGGTTCCATCGTTGGGTCTTTCGGGTCCTGCCTGGGGAAGCGGAGAGTCGCCTTCATGTGGGTGCGCCATGTTTCTTGCGCCCAGCGCACGGTAGTGGTGGGCCATGCTCAGGCCACGTCCCGTTTGACCAAGCACCATTTCATTGAGGAGAGCGCATCCCGTCGGTTCAGGCCCGTCCCCTTGAATTCCCGTCAGCATTGATTTCCCATCTGCATTGAATAGGGGAAGGGAGAGGGTTTTTTGTCCCAACCTTTCGCCTTTCTTCAGCTGTTGTGTCTCCTCCTTAAATAGGGGGAGGGAGGGGGTTCTCGTCCCCATTACTTTGCCTATTCTTGAGTTTCTACCTCCCCTCCTTCTTCCTTTTCACCAAGCGCGTTCGCATGTCGCGGCGGTTCCTAAGTGAGAGAGGGTAATGCGAGGGAGAGGAGAACCCACAGATCCATTTATGAATCCCAGAGTGCGATATCGAGCTAGAGGTCATCCAACGTAGATGAGATAGTACTGGCCGCCTTCGCCAAGAAGGGGATGCTTCCACCAAAGGAGGAGGCGCACTGGAGGGTGCTAAGCGTCGTTAGCTTTGTAGTCGTTCGCGAGGCCTTCGTCGAGATGGAGCCATACAGGGACCTATTCTGGCGAAGTTTCTCTAGGCGAGCCTTGTCGGTGGGGAAGCCACCCAGGACTGCGTCGATGGAGGGGTTCGCCCTTGCAGCCGCTCTGATCGGCCAGCTCACAAAATTTGATGAGATGTCAAAGACATCCATCAATCATGGTGTCCATTCTTTGGCGGGCAGCCCCCCCCCCCGTCTAGGTGCCGTTGTCAGGGTTGCGGCTAATCATGATGGCGTAGTCCCTGGACGCCCTGGCGAAGACACTATGGTCACCGACGTGGTGCTCGACGTTGTAGACGACGGCACCCTCTAGGATCCTGCAGAGCGGTAGGACGTTGCCGATGGATAGTGTGGCGCGGCGACCGTAGTAGTATTTAGAATAGAACTGGTCAAAAAATGTAATCGTTTAAGTTGTAGGGGAAGCCCCTGTGCGAACAGTCTTTTGTATTCATGAATACATCAGTCCCTTTTCATGATGAAATCACTTTGTAGCGATGAATTTGT